>OY730479.1:22375100-22975100 GCA_963422695.1 Xylophagus ater
TTCCGACGCTGTGAGTGCTCTACTTTAGGAGTTCTGGCAGAAATTAGAAAACAATATTACATCGGCTCTATCGCCAAAACGGTGATAGTTAGAACTATCCGACTAACGGCAGAATATTCGACATAAAAATATTTAACAACTACCGAAAATTCCGACGCTGTGAGTGGTCTACTTTAGGAGTTATGGGAGAAACTAGAAAACAATATTGCATCGACTCAACCGGCAAAACGGTGGTAGTTAGTACTATCTGACTAACGGCAGAATATTTGCCATAACAATATCTAACAACTGCCGAAAAGTCCGAGGCTGTGAGTACTATACTTTAGGACTTCCGGCAGAAATTAGAAAACAATTTTGCATCCCCTCTAGCGGCAAAACGGCGATAGTTGGAACTATCCGACAAACGGCAGAATATTCGCCATAAAAATATCTAACAATTACCGGAAAGTCCGACGCTGTGAGTGCTCTACTTTAGGTTTGGCATAAATTAGAAAAAAATATTACATAGACTCTAGCGCCAAATCGGTGATAGTTAGAACTACCCGATTAACGGCAGAATATTCGCCTTAAAAATATTTAATAACTACCGAAAAGTCCCACGCTGTGAGTGCTCTACTTTAAGAGTTATGGCAGAAATTAGAGAAGAATATTGCATCGACTCTAGCGCCAAAACGGTGATAGTTAGAACTACCTGACTCACGGCAGAATATTCGCCATACAAATCTCGAAGAACCACCCAAAAGCCCGACGCTGCGAGTGCTCTACTTTAGGAGTTATGGCAGAAATTAGAAAACAATATTGCATCGACTATAGTGCCAAAACGGTGATAGTTAGAACTATCTGACTAACGGCAGAATATTCGCCATAAAAGTGTCTAACAACAGCCCAAAATTCCAATTTCATGAGTGCTATACTTTAGGAGTTATGGCAGATATTAGAAAACAATGTTGCGTCGACTCTAGCGCCAAAATGGTGATAGTTAGAACTATCCGACTAACGGCAGAATATTCGCCATAAAAATATCTAACAACTACCGAAAAGTCCGACGCTGCGATTGCTCTACTTTAGGAGACATGGCAGAAATTAGTAAACAATATTGCATCGACTCTAGCGCCAAAACGGTGATAGTTAGAAATATTCCACTAACGGTAGAATATTCGCCTTAAAAATATCTAACAAGTGCCGAAAATTCCGACGCTGTGAGCGCTAAACTTTACGACTTCCGGCAGAAATTAGAAAACAATATTTCGTCGATTCTCGAACCAAAACGGTGATACTTAGAACTATCCGACTAACGGCAAAATATTCGCCATAAAAATATCTAACAACCGCCGAAAAGTCCGACGCTGTGAGTGCTCTACTTTAGGAGTTATGGGAGTAACTAGAAAACAATATCGCATCGACTCAACGGGAAAACGGTGATAGTTAGAACTATCTGACTAACGGCAGAATATTCGCTATAAAAGTGTCTAACAATTGTCCAAAATTCCAATTATATCAGTGCTATACTTTAGGAGTTGTGGCAGAAATTAGAAAACAATTTTTCATCGACTTTAGCGGCAAAACGGCGATACCTAGAACTATCTGACTCACGGCAGAATATTCGCTATGAAAGTGTCTAGCAATAGCCGAAAATTCCTATTATATGTGTGCTATACTTTAGGAGTTGTGGCAGAAATTAGAAAATAATATTGCATCGCTTCTAGCGCCAAAACGGTGATAGTTAGAACTATCCGATTAACGGCAGAATATTCGCCTTAAAAATACCTAACAGCTGCCGAAAATTCCGACGGTGTCAGTGCTATACTTTAGGAGCTATGGCGGAAATTAGAAAAGAATATTGCATCGACTCTAGCACCAAGAGGGTGATAGCTAGAACTATCGGACTAACGACAGAATATTCGCCATAAAAATATCTAACAACTACCAAAAATTCCGACGTTGTGAGTGCTCTACGTTAGCAGTTATGGCAGAAATTAGAAAACAATGTTACATCGACTCTATCCGCAAAACGGTGATAGTTAGAACTATCCGACTATTGCCAGAATATTCGCCATAAAAATATCTAACAACTACCAAAAAGTCCGACGCTGAGAGTGCCATACTTTAGGAGACATGGCAGAAATTAGTAAACAATATTGCTTCGACTCTAGCGCCAAAACGGTGATAGTTAGAACTATTCGACTAACGGTAGAATATTCGCCTTAAAAATATCTAACAACCGCCAAAAAGTCCGACGCTGTGAGTGCCATACTTTAGGAGCTATGGCAGAAATTAGAAAATAATATTGCATCGACTCTAGCACCAAGAGGGTGATAGCTAGAACTTTCCGACCGACAGAATATTCGTCATAAAAATATCTAACAACTACCGAAAATTCCGACGCTGTGAGTGCTCTACTTTAGGAGTTCTGGCAGAAATTAGAAAACAATATTACATCGGCTCTAGCGCCAAAACGGTGATAGTTAGAACTACCTGACTCACGGCAGAATATTCGCCATAAAAATATCTGACAACCGCCGAAAAGTCCGACGCTGTGAGTGCTCTACTTTAGGAGTTATGGGAGAAACTACAAAACAATATTGCATCGACTCAACCGGCAAAACGGTGATAGTTAGAACTATCTGACTAACGGCAGAATATTCGCCATAAAAATATCTAACAACTGCCGAAAATTCCGACGGTGTCGGTGCCATACTTTAGGAGCTATGGCAGAAATTAGAAAATAATATTGCATCGACTCTAGCACCAAGAGGGTGATAGCTAGAACTTTCCGACCGACAGAATATTCGTCATAAAAATATCTAACAACTACCGAAAATTCCGACGCTGTGAGTGCTCTACTTTAGGAGTTCTGGCAGAAATTAGAAAACAATATTACATCGGCTCTATCGCCAAAACGGTGATAGTTAGAAATATCCGACTAACGGCAGAATATTCGCCTTAAAAATGTCTAACAACTGCCGAAAATTCCGACGCTGCGAGTGCTATGCCTCAGGAGTTATGGCAGAAATTAGAAAAGAATATTGCATCGACTCTAGCACCAAGAGGGTGATAGCTAGAACTTTCCGACTATCGACAGAATATTCGTCATAAAAATATCTAACAACTACCGAAAATTCCGACGCTGTGAGTGCTCTACCTTAGGAGTTATGGCAGAAATTAGAAAACAATATTACATCGACTCTATCCCCAAAACGGTGATAGTTAGAACTATCCGACTAACGGCAGAATATTCGACATAAAAATATTTAACAACTACCGAAAAGTCCGACGCTGTGAGTGGTCTACTTTAGGAGTTATGGGCGAAACTAGAAAACAATATTGCATCGACTCAACCGGCAAAACGGTGATAGTAAGTACTATCTGACTAACGGCAGAATATTTGCCATAACAATATCTAACAACTGCCGAAAAGTCCGACGCTGTGAGTACTATACTTTAGGACTTCCGGCAGAAATTAGAAAACAATTTTGCATCCCCTCTAGCGGCAAAACGGCGATAGTTGGAACTATCCGACAAACGGCAGAATATTCGCCATAAAAATATCTAACAATTACCGGAAAGTCCGACGCTGTGAGTGCTCTACTTTAGGTTTGGCATAAATTAGAAAACAATATTACATAGACTCTAGCGTCAAAACGGTGATAGTTAGAACTACCCGATTAACGGCAGAATATTCGCCTTAAAAATATCTAACAACTACCGAAAAGTCCCACGCTGTGAGTGCTCTACTTTAAGAGTTATGGCAGAAATTAGAAAAGAATATTGCATCGACTCTAGCGCCAAAACGGTGATAGTTAGAACTACCTGACTCACGGCAGAATATTCGCCATACAAATTTCGAACAACTACCGAAAAGCCCGACGCTGCGAGTGCTCTACTTTAGGAGTTATGGCAGAAATTAGAAAACAATATTGCATCGACTATAGCGCCAAAACGGTGATAGTTAGAACTATCTGACTAACGGCAGAATATTCGCCATAAAAGTGTCTAACAACAGCCCAAAATTCCAATTTCATGAGTGCTATACTTTAGGATTTGTGGCAGAAATTAGAAAACAATATTGCATCGACTCTAGCGCCAAAACGGGGATACTTGGAACTATCCGACTAACGGCAGAATATTCGCCATAAAAATATCTAACAACTACCGAAAGTTCCGACGCTGTGAGTACTATACTTTAGGAGTTATGGCCGAAATTAGAAAACAATATTGCATCGATTCTAGCGCCAAAACGGTGATAGTTAGAACTATCCGGTTGACGGCAGAATATTCGCCTTAAAAATACCTAAAAACTGCCGAAAATTCCGACGGTGTCAGTGCTATACTTTAGGAGTTATGGCAGATATTAGAAAACAATGTTGCGTCGACTCTAGCGCCAAAATGGTGATAGTTAGAACTATCCGACTAACGGCAGAATATTCGCCATAAAAATATCTAACAACTACCGAAAAGTCCGACGCTGCGATTGCTCTACTTTAGGAGACATGGCAGAAATTAGTAAACAATATTGCATCGACTCTAGCGCCAAAACGGTGATAGTTAGAAATATTCCACTAACGGTAGAATATTCGCCTTAAAAATATCTAACAAGTGCCGAAAATTCCGACGCTGTGAGCGCTAAACTTTACGACTTCCGGCAGAAATTAGAAAACAATATTTCGTCGATTCTCGAACCAAAACGGTGATACTTAGAACTATCCGACTAACGGCAAAATATTCGCCATAAAAATATCTAACAACCGCCGAAAAGTCCGACGCTGTGAGTGCTCTACTTTAGGAGTTATGGGAGTAACTAGAAAACAATATCGCATCGACTCAACGGGAAAACGGTGATAGTTAGAACTATCTGACTAACGGCAGAATATTCGCTATAAAAGTGTCTAACAATTGTCCAAAATTCCAATTATATCAGTGCTATACTTTAGGAGTTGTGGCAGAAATTAGAAAACAATTTTTCATCGACTTTAGCGGCAAAACGGCGATACCTAGAACTATCTGACTCACGGCAGAATATTCGCTATGAAAGTGTCTAGCAATAGCCGAAAATTCCTATTATATGTGTGCTATACTTTAGGAGTTGTGGCAGAAATTAGAAAAGAATATTGCATCGCTTCTAGCGCCAAAACGGTGATAGTTAGAACTATCCGATTAACGGCAGAATATTCGCCTTAAAAATACCTAACAGCTGCCGAAAATTCCGACGGTGTCAGTGCTATACTTTAGGAGCTATGGCGGAAATTAGAAAAGAATATTGCATCGACTCTAGCACCAAGAGGGTGATAGCTAGAACTATCGGACTAACGACAGAATATTCGCCATAAAAATATCTAACAACTACCAAAAATTCCGACGTTGTGAGTGCTCTACGTTAGCAGTTATGGTAGAAATTAGAAAACAATGTTACATCGACTCTATCCGCAAAACGGTGATAGTTAGAACTATCCGACTATTGCCAGAATATTCGCCATAAAAATATCTAACAACTACCAAAAAGTCCGACGCTGAGAGTGCCATACTTTAGGAGACATGGCAGAAATTAGTAAACAATATTGCTTCGACTCTAGCGCCAAAACGGTGATAGTTAGAACTATTCGACTAACGGTAGAATATTCGCCTTAAAAATATCTAACAACCGCCGAAAAGTCCGACGCTGTGAGTGCCATACTTTAGGAGCTATGGCAGAAATTAGAAAATAATATTGCATCGACTCTAGCACCAAGAGGGTGATAGCTAGAACTTTCCGACCGACAGAATATTCGCCATAAAAATATCTGACAACCGCCGAAAAGTCCGACGCTGTGAGTGCTCTACTTTAGGAGTTATGGGAGAAACTAAAAAACAATATTGCATCGACTCAACCGGCAAAACGGTGATAGTTAGAACTATCTGACTAACGGCAGAATATTCGCCATAAAAATATCTAACAACTGCCGAAAATTCCGACGGTGTCGGTGCCATACTTTAGGAGCTATGGCAGAAATTAGAAAATAATATTGCATCGACTCTAGCACCAAGATGGTGATAGCTAGAACTTTCCGACCGACAGAATATTCGTCATAAAAATATCTAACAACTACCCAAAATTCCGACGCTGTGAGTGCTCTACTTTAGGAGTTCTGGCAGAAATTAGAAAACAATATTACATCTTCTCTATCGCCAAAACGGTGATAGTTAGAAATATCCGACTAATGGCAGAATATTCGCCTTAAAAATGTCTAACAACTGCCGAAAATTCCGACGCTGCGAGTGCTATGCCTCAGGAGTTATGGCAGAAATTAGAAAAGAATATTGCATCGACTCTAGCACCAAGAGGGTGATAGCTAGAACTTTCCGACTATCGACAGAATATTCGTCATAAAAATATCTAACAACTACCGAAAATTCCGACGCTGTGAGTGCTCTACCTTAGGAGTTATGGCAGAAATTAGAAAACAATATTACATCGACTCTATCCCCAAAACGGTGATAGTTAGAACTATCCGACTAACGGCAGAATATTCGACATAAAAATATTTAACAACTACCGAAAAGTCCGACGCTGTGAGTGGTCTACTTTAGGAGTTATGGGCGAAACTAGAAAACAATATTGCATCGACTCAACCGGCAAAACGGTGATAGTAAGTACTATCTGACTAACGGCAGAATATTTGCCATAACAATATCTAACAACTGCCGAAAAGTCCGACGCTGTGAGTACTATACTTTAGGACTTCCGGCAGAAATTAGAAAACAATTTTGCATCCCCTCTAGCGGCAAAACGGCGATAGTTGGAACTACCCGACAAACGGCAGAATATTCGCCATAAAAATATCTAACAATTACCGGAAAGTCCGACGCTGTGAGTGCTCTACTTTAAGTTTGGCATAAATTAGAAAACAATATTACATAGACTCTAGCGTCAAAACGGTGATAGTTAGAACTACCCGATTAACGGCAGAATATTCGCCTTAAAAATATCTAACAACTACCGAAAAGTCCCACGCTGTGAGTGCTCTACTTTAAGAGTTATGGCAGAAATTAGAAAAGAATATTGCATCGACTCTAGCGCCAAAACGGTGATAGTTAGAACTACCTGACTCACGGCAGAATATTCGCCATACAAATATCGAACAACTACCGAAAAGCCCGACGCTGCGAGTGCTCTACTTTAGGAGTTATGGCAGAAATTAGAAAACAATATTGCATCGACTATAGCGCCAAAACGGTGATAGTTAGAACTATCTGACTAACGGCAGAATATTCGCCATAAAAGTGTCTAACAACAGCCCAAAATTCCAATTACATGAGTGCTATACTTTAGGATTTGTGGCAGAAATTAGAAAACAATATTGCATCGACTCTAGCGCCAAAACGGGGATACTTGGAACTATCCGACTAACGGCAGAATATTCGCCATAAAAATATCTAACAACTACCGAAAGTTCCGACGCTGTGAGTACTATACTTTAGGAGTTATGGCCGAAATTAGAAAACAATATTGCATCGATTCTAGCGCCAAAACGGTGATAGTTAGAACTATCCGGTTGACGGCAGAATATTCGCCTTAAAAATACCTAAAAACTGCCGAAAATTCCGACGGTGTCAGTGCTATACTTTAGGAGTTATGGCAGATATTAGAAAACAATGTTGCGTCGACTCTAGCGCCAAAATGGTGATAGTTAGAACTATCCGACTAACGGCAGAATATTCGCCATAAAAATATCTAACAACTACCTAAAAGTCCGACGCTGTGATTGCTCTACTTTAGGAGACATGGTAGAAATTAGTAAACAATATTGCATCGACTCTAGCGCCAAAACGGTGATAGTTAGAACTATTCCACTAACGGTAGAATATTCGCCTTAAAAATATCTAACAAGTGCCGAAAATTCCGACGCTGTGAGCGCTAAACTTTACGACTTCCGGCAGAAATTAGAAAACAATATTTCGTCGATTCTCGAACCAAAACGGTGATACTTAGAACTATCCGACTAACGGCAAAATATTCGCCATAAAAATATCTAACAACCGCCGAAAAGTCCGACGCTGTGAGTGCTCTACTTTAGGAGTTATGGGAGTAACTAGAAAACAATATCGCATCGACTCAACGGGAAAACGGTGATAGTTAGAACTATCTGACTAACGGCAGAATATTCGCTATAAAAGTGTCTAACAATTGTCCAAAATTCCAATTATATCAGTGCTATACTTTAGGAGTTGTGGCAGAAATTAGAAAACAATTTTTCATCGACTTTAGCGGCAAAACGGCGATACCTAGAACTATCTGACTCACGGCAGAATATTCGCTATGAAAGTGTCTAGCAATAGCCGAAAATTCCTATTATATGTGTGCTATACTTTAGGAGTTGTGGCAGAAATTAGAAAAGAATATTGCATCGCTTCTAGCGCCAAAACGGTGATAGTTAGAACTATCCGATTAACGGCAGAATATTCGCCTTAAAAATACCTAACAGCTGCCGAAAATTCCGACGGTGTCAGTGCTATACTTTAGGAGCTATGGCGGAAATTAGAAAAGAATATTGCATCGACTCTAGCACCAAGAGGGTGATAGCTAGAACTATCGGACTAACGACAGAATATTCGCCATAAAAATATCTAACAACTACCAAAAATTCCGACGTTGTGAGTGCTCTACGTTAGCAGTTATGGCAGAAATTAGAAAACAATGTTACATCGACTCTATCCGCAAAACGGTGATAGTTAGAACTATCCGACTATTGCCAGAATATTCGCCATAAAAATATCTAACAACTACCAAAAAGTCCGACGCTGAGAGTGCCATACTTTAGGAGACATGGCAGAAATTAGTAAACAATATTGCTTCGACTCTAGCGCCAAAACGGTGATAGTTAGAACTATTCGACTAACGGTAGAATATTCGCCTTAAAAATATCTAACAACCGCCGAAAAGTCCGACGCTGTGAGTGCCATACTTTAGGAGCTATGGCAGAAATTAGAAAATAATATTGCATCGACTCTAGCACCAAGAGGGTGATAGCTAGAACTTTCCGACCGACAGAATATTCGCCATAAAAATATCTGACAACCGCCGAAAAGTCCGACGCTGTGAGTGCTCTACTTTAGGAGTTATGTGAGAAACTAAAAAACAATATTGCATCGACTCAACCGGCAAAACGGTGATAGTTAGAACTATCTGACTAACGGCAGAATATTCGCCATAAAAATATCTAACAACTGCCGAAAATTCCGACGGTGTCGGTGCCATACTTTAGGAGCTATGGCAGAAATTAGAAAATAATATTGCATCGACTCTAGCACCAAGAGGGTGATAGCTAGAACTTTCCGACCGACAGAATATTCGTCATAAAAATATCTAACAACTACCGAAAATTCCGACGCTGTGAGTGCTCTACTTTAGGAGTTCTGGCAGAAATTAGAAAACAATATTACATCTTCTCTATCGCCAAAACGGTGATAGTTAGAAATATCCGACTAACGGCAGAATATTCGCCTTAAAAATGTCTAACAACTGCCGAAAATTCCGACGCTGCGAGTGCTATGCCTCAGGAGTTATGGCAGAAATTAGAAAAGAATATTGCATCGACTCTAGCACCAAGAGGGTGATAGCTAGAACTTTCCGACTATCGACAGAATATTCGTCATAAAAATATCTAACAACTACCGAAAATTCCGACGCTGTGAGTGCTCTACCTTAGGAGTTATGGCAGAAATTAGAAAACAATATTACATCGACTCTATCCCCAAAACGGTGATAGTTAGAACTATCCGACTAACGGCAGAATATTCGACATAAAAATATTTAACAACTACCGAAAAGTCCGACGCTGTGAGTGGTCTACTTTAGGAGTTATGGGCGAAACTAGAAAACAATATTGCATCGACTCAACCGGCAAAACGGTGATAGTAAGTACTATCTGACTAACGGCAGAATATTTGCCATAACAATATCTAACAACTGCCGAAAAGTCCGACGCTGTGAGTGCTCTACTTTAGGTTTGGCATAAATTAGAAAACAATATTACATAGACTCTAGCGTCAAAACGGTGATAGTTAGAACTACCCGATTAACGGCAGAATATTCGCCTTAAAAATATCTAACAACTACCGAAAAGTCCCACGCTGTGAGTGCTCTACTTTAAGAGTTATGGCAGAAATTAGAAAAGAATATTGCATCGACTCTAGCGCCAAAACGGTGATAGTTAGAACTACCTGACTCACGGCAGAATATTCGCCATACAAATATCGAACAACTACCGAAAAGCCCGACGCTGCGAGTGCTCTACTTTAGGAGTTATGGCAGAAATTAGAAAACAATATTGCATCGACTATAGCGCCAAAACGGTGATAGTTAGAACTATCTGACTAACGGCAGAATATTCGCCATAAAAGTGTCTAACAACAGCCCAAAATTCCAATTACATGAGTGCTATACTTTAGGATTTGTGGCAGAAATTAGAAAACAATATTGCATCGACTCTAGCGCCAAAACGGGGATACTTGGAACTATCCGACTAACGGCAGAATATTCGCCATAAAAATATCTAACAACTACCGAAAGTTCCGACGCTGTGAGTACTATAGTTTAGGAGTTATGGCCGAAATTAGAAAACAATATTGCATCGATTCTAGCGCCAAAACGGTGATAGTTAGAACTATCCGGTTGACGGCAGAATATTCGCCTTAAAAATACCTAAAAACTGCCGAAAATTCCGACGGTGTCAGTGCTATACTTTAGGAGTTATGGCAGATATTAGAAAACAATGTTGCGTCGACTCTAGCGCCAAAATGGTGATAGTTAGAACTATCCGACTAACGGCAGAATATTCGCCATAAAAATATCTAACAACTACCTAAAAGTCCGACGCTGTGATTGCTCAACTTTAGGAGACATGGTAGAAATTAGTAAACAATATTGCATCGACTCTAGCGCCAAAACGGTGATAGTTAGAACTATTCCACTAACGGTAGAATATTCGCCTTAAAAATATCTAACAAGTGCCGAAAATTCCGACGCTGTGAGCGCTAAACTTTACGACTTCCGGCAGAAATTAGAAAACAATATTTCGTCGATTCTCGAACCAAAACGGTGATACTTAGAACTATCCGACTAACGACAAAATATTCGCCATAAAAATATCTAACAACCGCCGAAAAGTCAGACGCTGTGAGTGCTCTACTTTAGGAGTTATGGGAGTAACTAGAAAACAATATCGCATCGACTCAACGGGAAAACGGTGATAGTTAGAACTATCTGACTAACGGCAGAATATTCGCTATAAAAGTGTCTAACAATTGCCCAAAATTCCAATTATATCAGTGCTATACTTTAGGAGTTGTGGCAGAAATTAGAAAACAATTTTTCATCGACTTTAGCGGCAAAACGGCGATACCTAGAACTATCTGACTCACGGCAGAATATTCGCTATGAAAGTGTCTAGCAATAGCCGAAAATTCCTATTATATGTGTGCTATACTTTAGGAGTTGTGGCAGAAATTAGAAAAGAATATTGCATTGCTTCTAGCGCCAAAACGGTGAAAGTTAGAACTATCCGATTAACGGCAGAATATTCGCCTTAAAAATACCTAACAGCTGCCGAAAATTCCGACGGTGTCAGTGCTATACTTTAGGAGCTATGGCAGAAATTAGAAAAGAATATTGCATCGACTCTAGCACCAAGAGGGTGATAGCTAGAACTATCGGACTAACGACAGAATATTCGCCATAAAAATATCTAACAACTACCAAAAATTCCGACGCTGTGAGTGCTCTACGTTAGCAGTTATGGCAGAAATTAGAAAACAATGTTACATCGACTCTATCCGCAAAACGGTGATAGTTAGAACTATCCGACTAACGACAGAATATTTGCCATAACAATATCTAACAACTGCCGAAAAGTCCGACGCTGTGAGTGCTCTACTTTAGGAGATATGTCAGAAATTAGAAAACAATATTGCATCGATCCTAGCGCCAAGTCGGTGATAGTTAGAACTATCCGACTATTGCCAGAATATTCGCCATAAAAATATCTAACAACTACCAAAAAGTCCGACGCTGTGAGTGCTCTACTTTAGGAGACATGGCAGAAATTAGTAAACAATATTGCATCGACTCTAGCGCCAAAACGGTGATAGTTAGAACTATTCGACTAACGGTAGAATATTCGCCTTAAAAATATCTAACAACCGCCGAAAAGTCCGACGCTGTGAGTGCCATACTTTAGGAGCTATGGCAGAAATTAGAAAATAATATTGCATCGACTCTAGCACCAAGACGGTGATAGCTAGAACTTTCCGACCGACAGAATATTCGTCATAAAAATATCTAACAACTACCGAAAATTCCGACGTTGTGAGTGCTCTACGTTAGCAGTTATGGCAGAAATTAGAAAACAATGTTACATCGACTCTATCCGCAAAACGGTGATAGTTAGAACTATCCGACTATTGCCAGAATATTCGCCATAAAAATATCTAACAACCGCCGAAAAGTCCGACGCTGTGAGTGCTCTACTTTAGGGGTTATGGGAGAAACTAAAAAACAATATTGCATCGACTCAACCGGCAAAACGGTGATAGTTAGAACTATCTGACTAACGGCAGAATATTCGCCATAAAAATATCTAACAACTGCCGAAAATTCCGACGGTGTCGGTGCCATACTTTAGGAGTTCTGGCAGAAATTAGAAAACAATATTGCATCGACTCTAGCGCCAAAACGGTGATAGTTAGAACTATTCGACTAACGGTAGAATATTCGCCTTAAAAATATCTAACAACCGCCGAAAAGTCCGACGCTGTGAGTGCCATACTTTAGGAGCTATGGCAGAAATTAGAAAATAATATTGCATCGACTCTAGCACCAAGAGGGTGATAGCTAGAACTTTCCGACCGACAGAATATTCGTCATAAGAATATCTAACAACTACCGAAAATTCCGACGCTGTGAGTGCTCTACTTTAGGAGTTCTGGCAGAAATTAGAAAACAATATTACATCGGCTCTAGCGCCAAAACGGTGATAGTTAGAACTACCTGACTCACGGCAGAATATTCGCCATAAAAATATCTAACAACCGCCAAAAGTCCGACGCTGTGAGTGCGCTACTTTAGGAGTTATGGGAGAAACTAAAAAACAATATTGCATCGACTCAACCGGCAAAACGGTGATAGTTAGAACTATCTGACTAACGGCAGAATATTCGCCATAAAAATATCTAACAACTGCCGAAAATTCCGACGGTGTCGGTGCCATACTTTAGGAGCTATGGCAGAAATTAGAAAATAATATTGCATCGACTCTAGCACCAAGAGGGTGATAGCTAGAACTTTCCGACCGACAGAATATTCGTCATAAAAATATCTAACAACTACCGAAAATTCCGACGCTGTGAGTGCTCTACTTTAGGAGTTCTGGCAGAAATTAGAAAACAATATTACATCGGCTCTATCGCCAAAACGGTGATAGTTAGAAATATCCGACTAACGGCAGAATATTCGCCTTAAAAATGTCTAACAACTACCGAAAATTCCGACGCTGCGAGTGCTATGCCTCAGGAGTTATGGCAGAAATTAGAAAAGGATATTGCATCGACTCTAGCACCAAGAGGGTAATAGCTAGAACTTTCCGACTATCGACAGAATATTCGTCATAAAAATATCTAACAACTACGGAAAATTCCGACGCTGTGAGTGCTCTACCTCAGGAGTTATGGCAGAAATTAGAAAACAATATTACATCGACTCTATCCCCAAAACGGTGATAGTTAGAACTATCCGACTAACGGCAGAATATTCGACATAAAAATATTTAACAACTACCGAAAAGTCCGACGCTGTGAGTGGTCTACTTTAGGAGTTATGGGAGAAACTAGAAAACAATATTGCATCGACTCAACCGGCAAAACGGTGATAGTTAGTACTATCTGACTAACGGCAGAATATTTGCCATAACAATATCTAACAACTGCCGAAAAGTCCGACGCTGTGAGTACTATACTTTAGGACTTCCGGCAGAAATTAGAAAACAATTTTGCATCCCCTCTAGCGGCAAAACGGCGATAGTTGGAACTATCCGACAAACGGCAGAATATTCGCCATAAAAATATCTAACAATTACCGGAAAGTCCGACGCTGTGAGTGCTCTACTTTAGGTTTGGCATAAATTAGAAAACAATATTACATAGACTCTAGCGCCAAAACGGTGATAGTTAGAACTACCCGATTAACGGCAGAATATTCGCCTTAAAAATATCTAACAACTACCGAAAACTCACACGCTGTGAGTGCTCTACTTTAAGAGTTATGGCAGAAATTAGAAAAGAATATTGCATCGACTATAGCGCCAAAACGGTGATAGTTAGAACTATCTGACTAACGGCAGAATAATCGCCATAAAAGTGTCTAACAACAGCCCAAAATTCCAATTACATGAGTGCTATACTTTAGGATTTGTGGCAGAAATTAGAAAACAATATTGCATCGACTCTAGCGCCAAAACGGGGATAGTTGGAACTATCCGACTAACGGCAGAATATTCGCCATAAAAATATCTAACAACTACCGGAAGTTCCGACGCTGTGAGTACTATACTTTAGGAGTTATGGGCGAAATTAGAAAACAATATTGCATCGATTCTAGCGCCAAAACGGTGATAGTTAGAACTATCCGACTAACGGCAGAATATTCGCCATAAAAGTGTCTAACAACAGCCCAAAATTCCAATTACATGAGTGCTATACTTTAGGATTTGTGGCAGAAATTAGAAAACAATATTGCATCGACTCTAGCGCCAAAACGGGGATAGTTGGAACTATCCGACTAACGGCAGAATATTCGCCATAAAAATATCTAACAACTACCGAAAAGTCCGACGCTGTGATTGCTCTACTTTAGGAGACATGGCAGAAATTAGTAAACAATATTGCATCGACTCTAGCGCCAAAACGGTGATAGTTAGAACTATTCCACTAACGGTAGAATATTCGCCTTAAAAATATCTAACAAGTGCCGAAAATTCCGACGCTGTGAGCGCTAAACTTTACGACTTCCGGCAGAAATTAGAAAACAATATTTCGTCGATTCTCGAACCAAAACGGTGATACTTAGAACTATCCGACTAACGGCAAAATATTCGCCATAAAAATATCTAACAACCGCCGAAAAGTCCGACGCTGTGAGTGCTCTACTTTAGCAGTTATGGGAGTAACTAGAAAAGAATATCGCATCGACTCAACGGGAAAACGGTGATAGTTAGAACTATCTGACTAACGGCAGAATATTCGCTATAAAAGTGTCTAACAATTGCCCAAAATTCCAATTATATCAGTGCTATACTTTAGGAGTTGTGGCAGAAATTAGAAAACAATTTTTCATCGACTTTAGCGGCAAAACGGCGATACCTAGAACTATCTGACTCACGGCAGAATATTCGCTATGAAAGTGTCTAGCAATAGCCGAAAATTCCTATTATATGTGTGCTATACTTTAGGAGTTGTGGCAGAAATTAGAAAAGAATATTGCATCGCTTCTAGCGCCAAAACGGTGATAGTTAGAACTATCCGACTAACGGCAGAATATTCGCCATAAAAGTGTCTAACAACAGCCCAAAATTCCAATTACATGAGTGCTATACTTTAGGATTTGTGGCAGAAATTAGAAAACAATATTGCATCGACTCTAGCGCCAAAACGGGGATAGTTGGAACTATCCGACTAACGGCAGAATATTCGCCATAAAAATATCTAACAACTACCGAAAAGTCCGACGCTGTGATTGCTCTACTTTAGGAGACATGGCAGAAATTAGTAAACAATATTGCATCGACTCTAGCGCCAAAACGGTGATAGTTAGAACTATTCCACTAACGGTAGAATATTCGCCTTAAAAATATCTAACAAGTGCCGAAAATTCCGACGCTGTGAGCGCTAAACTTTACGACTTCCGGCAGAAATTAGAAAACAATATTTCGTCGATTCTCGAACCAAAACGGTGATACTTAGAACTATCCGACTAACGGCAAAATATTCGCCATAAAAATATCTAACAACCGCCGAAAAGTCCGACGCTGTGAGTGCTCTACTTTAGCAGTTATGGGAGTAACTAGAAAACAATATCGCATCGACTCAACGGGAAAACGGTGATAGTTAGAACTATCTGACTAACGGCAGAATATTCGCTATAAAAGTGTCTAACAATTGCCCAAAATTCCAATTATATCAGTGCTATACTTTAGGAGTTGTGGCAGAAATTAGAAAACAATTTTTCATCGACTTTAGCGGCAAAACGGCGATACCTAGAACTATCTGACTCACGGCAGAATATTCGCTATGAAAGTGTCTAGCAATAGCCGAAAATTCCTATTATATGTGTGCTATACTTTAGGAGTTGTGGCAGAAATTAGAAAAGAATATTGCATCGCTTCTAGCGCCAAAACGGTGACAGTTAGAACTATCCGATTAACGGCAGAATATTCGCCTTAAAAATACCTAACAGCTGCCGAAAATTCCGACGGTGTCAGTGCTATACTTTAGGAGCTATGGCAGAAATTAGAAAAGAATATTGCATCGACTCTAGCACCAAGAGGGTGATAGCTAGAACTTTCCGACCGACAGAATATTCGTCATAAAAATATCTAACAACTACCGAAAATTCCGACGCTGTGAGTGCTCTACTTTAGGAGTTCTGGCAGAAATTAGAAAACAATATTACATCGGCTCTAGCGCCAAAACGGTGATAGTTAGAACTACCTGACTCACGGCAGAATATTCGCCTGAAAAATATCTAACAACTACCGAAAAGTCCCACGCTGTGAGTGCTCTACTTTAAGAGTTATGGCAGAAATTAGAAAATAATATTGCGTCGACTCTAGCGCCAAAACGGTGATAGTTAGAACTACCTGACTCACGGCAGAATATTCGCCATAAAAGTGTCTAACAACAGCCCAAAATTCCAATTACATGAGTGCTATACTTTAGGATTTGTGGCAGAAATTAGAAAACAATATTGCATCGACTCTAGCGCCAAAACGGGGATACTTGGAACTATCCGACTAACGGCAGAATATTCGCCATAAAAATATCTAACAACTACCGAAAATTCCGACGCTGTGAGTGCTCTACTTTAGGAGACATGGCAGAAATTAGTAAACAATATTGCATCGACTCTAGCGCCAAAACGGTGATAGTTAGAACTATTCGACTAACGGTAGAATATTCGCCTTAAAAATATCTAACAACCGCCGAAAAGTCCGACGCTGTGAGTGCCATACTTTAGGAGCTATGGCAGAAATTAGAAAATAATATTGCATCGACTCTAGCACCAAGAGGGTGATAGCTAGAACTTTCCGACCGACAGAATATTCGTCATAAAAATATCTAACAACTACCGAAAATTCCGACGCTGTGAGTGCTCTACTTTAGGAGTTCTGGCAGAAATTAGAAAACAATATTACATCGTCTCTAGCGCCAAAACGGTGATAGTTAGAACTACCTGACTCACGGCAGAATATTCGCCATAAAAATATCTAACAACCGCCGAAAAGTCCGACGCTGTGAGTGCTCTACTTTAGGAGTTATGGGAGAAACTAAAAAACAATATTGCATCGACTCAACCGGCAAAACGGTGATAGTTAGAACTATCTGACTAACGGCAGAATATTCGCCATAAAAATATCTAACAACTGCCGAAAATTCCGACGGTGTCGGTGGCATACTTTAGGAGCTATGGCAGAAATTAGAAAATAATATTGCATCGACTCTAGCACCAAGAGGGTGATAGCTAGAACTTTCCGACCGACAGAATATTCGTCATAAAAATATCTAACAACTACCGAAAATTCCGACGCTGTGAGTGCTCTACTTTAGGAGTTCTGGCAGAAATTAGAAAACAATATTACATCGGCTCTATCGCCAAAACGGTGATAGTTAGAACTATCCGACTAACGGCAGAATATTCGACATAAAAATATTTAACAACTACCGAAAATTCCGACGCTGTGAGTGGTCTACTTTAGGAGTTATGGGAGAAACTAGAAAACAATATTGCATCGACTCAACCGGCAAAACGGTGGTAGTTAGTACTATCTGACTAACGGCAGAATATTTGCCATAACAATATCTAACAACTGCCGAAAAGTCCGACGCTGTGAGTACTATACTTTAGGACTTCCGGCAGAAATTAGAAAACAATTTTGCATCCCCTCTAGCGGCAAAACGGCGATAGTTGGAACTATCCGACAAACGGCAGAATATTCGCCATAAAAATATCTAACAATTACCGGAAAGTCAGACGCTGTGAGTGCTCTACTTTAGGTTTGGCATAAATTAGAAAAAAATATTACATAGACTCTAGCGCCAAAACGGTGATAGTTAGAACTACCCGATTAACGGCAGAATATTCGCCTTAAAAATATCTAACAACTACCGAAAAGTCCCACGCTGTGAGTGCTCTACTTTAAGAGTTATGGCAGAAATTAGAAAAGAATATTGCATCGACTCTAGCGCCAAAACCGTGATAGTTAGAACTACCTGACTCACGGCAGAATATTCGCCATACAAATCTCGAACAACTACCGAAAAGCCCGACGCTGCGAGTGCTCTACTTTAGGAGTTATGGCAGAAATTAGAAAACAATATTGCATCGACTATAGCGCCAAAACGGTGATAGTTAGAACTATCTGACTAACGGCAGAATATTCGCCATAAAAGTGTCTAACAACAGCCCAAAATTCCAATTACATGAGTGCTATACTTTAGGATTTGTGGCAGAAATTAGAAAACAATATTGCATCGACTCTAGCGCCAAAACGGGGATACTTGGAACTATCCGACTAACGGCAGAATATTCGCCATAAAAATATCTAACAACTACCGAAAGTTCCGACGCTGTGAGTACTATACTTTAGGAGTTATGGCCGAAATTAGAAAACAATATTGCATCGATTCTAGCGCCAAAACGGTGATAGTTAGAACTATCCGGTTGACGGCAGAATATTCGCCTTAAAAATACCTAAAAACTGCCGAAAATTCCGACGGTGTCAGTGCTATACTTTAGGAGTTATGGCAGATATTAGAAAACAATGTTGCGTCGACTCTAGCGCCAAAATGGTGATAGTTAGAACTATCCGACTAACGGCAGAATATTCGCCATAAAAATATCTAACAACTACCGAAAAGTCCGACGCTGTGATTGCTCTACTTTAGGAGACATGGCAGAAATTAGTAAACAATATTGCATCGACTCTAGCGCCAAAACGGTGATAGTTAGAACTATTCCACTAACGGTAGAATATTCGCCTTAAAAATATCTAACAAGTGCCGAAAATTCCGACGCTGTGAGCGCTAAACTTTACGACTTCCGGCAGAAATTAGAAAACAATATTTCGTCGATTCTCGAACCAAAACGGTGATACTTAGAACTATCCGACTAACGGCAAAATATTCGCCATAAAAATATCTAACAACCGCCGAAAAGTCCGACGCTGTGAGTGCTCTACTTTAGGAGTTATGGGAGTAACTAGAAAACAATATCGCATCGACTCAACGGGAAAACGGTGATAGTTAGAACTATCTGACTAACGGCAGAATATTCGCTATAAAAGTGTCTAACAATTGCCCAAAATTCCAATTATATCAGTGCTATACTTTAGGAGTTGTGGCAGAAATTAGAAAACAATTTTTCATCGACTTTAGCGGCAAAACGGCGATACCTAGAACTATCTGACTCACGGCAGAATATTCGCTATGAAAGTGTCTAGCAATAGCCGAAAATTCCTATTATATGTGTGCTATACTTTAGGAGTTGTGGCAGAAATTAGAAAAGAATATTGCATCGCTTCTAGCGCCAAAACGGTGATAGTTAGAACTATCCGATTAACGGCAGAATATTCGCCTTAAAAATACCTAACAGCTGCCGAAAATTCCGACGGTGTCAGTGCTATACTTTAGGAGCTATGGCAGAAATTAGAAAAGAATATTGCATCGACTCTAGCACCAAGAGGGTGATAGCTAGAACTATCGGACTAACGACAGAATATTCGCCATAAAAATATCTAACAACTACCAAAAATTCCGACGTTGTGAGTGCTCTACGTTAGCAGTTATGGCAGAAATTAGAAAACAATGTTACATCGACTCTATCCGCAAAACGGTGATAGTTAGAACTATCCGACTATTGCCAGAATATTCGCCATAAAAATATCTAACAACTACCAAAAAGTCCGACGCTGTGAGTGCTCTACTTTAGGAGACATGGCAGAAATTAGTAAACAATATTGCTTCGACTCTAGCGCCAAAACGGTGATAGTTAGAACTATTCGACTAACGGTAGAATATTCGCCTTAAAAATATCTAACAACCGACGAAAAGTCCGACGCTGTGAGTGCCATACTTTAGGAGCTATGGCAGAAATTAGAAAATAATATTGCATCGACTCTAGCACCAAGAGGGTGATAGCTAGAACTTTCCGACCGACAGAATATTCGTCATAAAAATATCTAACAACTACCGAAAATTCCGACGCTGTGAGTGCTCTACTTTAGGAGTTCTGGCAGAAATTAGAAAACAATATTACATCGGCTCTAGCGCCAAAATGGTGATAGTTAGAACTACCTGACTCACGGCAGAATATTCGCCATAAAAATATCTAACAACCGCCGAAAAGTCCGACGCTGTGAGTGCTCTACTTTAGGAGTTATGGGAGAAACTAAAAAACAATATTGCATCGACTCAACCGGCAAAACGGTGATAGTTAGAACTATCTGACTAACGGCAGAATATTCGCCATAAAAATATCTAACAACTGCCGAAAATTCCGACGGTGTCGGTGCCATACTTTAGGAGCTATGGCAGAAATTAGAAAATAATATTGCATCGACTCTAGCACCAAGAGGGTGATAGCTAGAACTTTCCGACCGACAGAATATTCGTCATAAAAATATCTAACAACTACCGAAAATTCCGACGCTGTGAGTGCTCTACTTTAGGAGTTCTGGCAGAAATTAGAAAACAATATTACATCGGCTCTATCGCCAAAACGGTGATAGTTAGAAATATCCGACTAACGGCAGAATATTCGCCTTAAAAATGTCTAACAACTGCCGAAAATTCCGACGCTGCGAGTGGTCTACTTTAGGAGTTATGGGAGAAACTAGAAAACAATATTGCATCGACTCAACCGGCAAAACGGTGGTAGTTAGTACTATCTGACTAACGGCAGAATATTTGCCATAACAATATCTAACAACTGCCGAAAAGTCCGACGCTGTGAGTACTATACTTTAGGACTTCCGGCAGAAATTAGAAAACAATTTTGCATCCCCTCTAGCGGCAAAACGGCGATAGTTGGAACTATCCGACAAACGGCAGAATATTCGCCATAAAAATATCTAACAATTACCGGAAAGTCCGACGCTGTGAGTGCTCTACTTTAGGTTTGGCATAAATTAGAAAAAAATATTACATAGACTCTAGCGCCAAAACGGTGATAGTTAGAACTACCCGATTAACGGCAGAATATTCGCCTTAAAAATATCTAACAACTACCGAAAAGTCCCACGCTGTGAGTGCTCTACTTTAAGAGTTATGGCAGAAATTAGAAAAGAATATTGCATCGACTCTAGCGCCAAAACGGTGATAGTTAGAACTACCTGACTCACGGCAGAATATTCGCCTTAAAAATACCTAAAAACTGCCGAAAATTCCGACGGTGTCAGTGCTATACTTTAGGAGTTATGGCAGATATTAGAAAACAATGTTGCGTCGACTCTAGCGCCAAAATGGTGATAGTTAGAACTATCCGACTAACGGCAGAATATTCGCCATAAAAATATCTAACAACTACCGAAAAGTCCGACGCTGTGATTGCTCTACTTTAGGAGACATGGCAGAAATTAGTAAACAATATTGCATCGACTCTAGCGCCAAAACGGTGATAGTTAGAACTATTCCACTAACGGTAGAATATTCGCCTTAAAAATATCTAACAAGTGCCGAAAATTCCGACGCTGTGAGCGCTAAACTTTACGACTTCCGGCAGAAATTAGAAAACAATATTTCGTCGATTCTCGAACCAAAACGGTGATACTTAGAACTATCCGACTAACGGCAAAATATTCGCCATAAAAATATCTAACAACCGCCGAAAAGTCCGACGCTGTGAGTGCTCTACTTTAGGAGTTATGGGAGTAACTAGAAAACAATATCGCATCGACTCAACGGGAAAACGGTGATAGTTAGAACTATCTGACTAACGGCAGAATATTCGCTATAAAAGTGTCTAACAATTGCCCAAAATTCCAATTATATCAGTGCTATACTTTAGGAGTTGTGGCAGAAATTAGAAAACAATTTTTCATCGACTTTAGCGGCAAAACGGCGATACCTAGAACTATCTGACTCACGGCAGAATATTCGCTATGAAAGTGTCTAGCAATAGCCGAAAATTCCTATTATATGTGTGCTATACTTTAGGAGTTGTGGCAGAAATTAGAAAAGAATATTGCATCGCTTCTAGCGCCAAAACGGTGATAGTTAGAACTATCCGATTAACGGCAGAATATTCGCCTTAAAAATACCTAACAGCTGCCGAAAATTCCGACGGTGTCAGTGCTATACTTTAGGAGCTATGGCAGAAATTAGAAAAGAATATTGCATCGACTCTAGCACCAAGAGGGTGATAGCTAGAACTATCGGACTAACGACAGAATATTCGCCATAAAAATATCTAACAACTACCAAAAATTCCGACGTTGTGAGTGCTCTACGTTAGCAGTTATGGCAGAAATTAGAAAACAATGTTACATCGACTCTATCCGCAAAACGGTGATAGTTAGAACTATCCGACTATTGCCAGAATATTCGCCATAAAAATATCTAACAACTACCAAAAAGTCCGACGCTGTGAGTGCTCTACTTTAGGAGACATGGCAGAAATTAGTAAACAATATTGCTTCGACTCTAGCGCCAAAACGGTGATAGTTAGAACTATTCGACTAACGGTAGAATATTCGCCTTAAAAATATCTAACAACCGCCGAAAAGTCCGACGCTGTGAGTGCCATACTTTAGGAGCTATGGCAGAAATTAGAAAATAATATTGCATCGACTCTAGCACCAAGAGGGTGATAGCTAGAACTTTCCGACCGACAGAATATTCGTCATAAAAATATCTAACAACTACCGAAAATTCCGACGGTGTCAGTGCTATACTTTAGGAGTTATGGCAGATATTAGAAAACAATGTTGCGTCGACTCTAGCGCCAAAATGGTGATAGTTAGAACTATCCGACTAACGGCAGAATATTCGCCATAAAAATATCTAACAACCGCCGAAAAGTCCGACGCTGTGAGTGCTCTACTTTAGGAGTTATGGGAGAAACTAAAAAACAATATTGCATCGACTCAACCGGCAAAACGGTGATAGTTAGAACTATCTGACTAACGGCAGAATATTCGCCATAAAAATATCTAACAACTGCCGAAAATTCCGACGGTGTCGGTGCCATACTTTAGGAGCTATGGCAGAAATTAGAAAATAATATTGCATCGACTCTAGCACCAAGAGGGTGATAGCTAGAACTTTCCGACCGACAGAATATTCGTCATAAAAATATCTAACAACTACCGAAAATTCCGACGCTGTGAGTGCTCTACTTTAGGAGTTCTGGCAGAAATTAGAAAACAATATTACATCGGCTCTATCGCCAAAACGGTGATAGTTAGAAATATCCGACTAACGGCAGAATATTCGCCTTAAAAATGTCTAACAACTGCCGAAAATTCCGACGCTGCGAGTGCTATGCCTCAGGAGTTATGGCAGAAATTAGAAAAGAATATTGCATCGACTCTAGCACCAAGAGGGTGATAGCTAGAACTTTCCGACTATCGACAGAATATTCGTCATAAAAATATCTAACAACTACCGAAAATTCCGACGCTGTGAGTGCTCTACCTTAGGAGTTATGGCAGAAATTAGAAAACAATATTACATCGACTCTATCCCCAAAACGGTGATAGTTAGAACTATCCGACTAACGGCAGAATATTCGACATAAAAATATTTAACAACTACCGAAAAGTCCGACGCTGTGAGTGGTCTACTTTAGGAGTTATGGGCGAAACTAGAAAACAACTACCGAAAAGTCCGACGCTGTGATTGCTCTACTTTAGGAGACATGGCAGAAATTAGTAAACAATATTGCATCGACTCTAGCGCCAAAACGGTGATAGTTAGAACTATTCCACTAACGGTAGAATATTCGCCTTAAAAATATCTAACAAGTGCCGAAAATTCCGACGCTGTGAGCGCTAAACTTTACGACTTCCGGCAGAAATTAGAAAACAATATTTCGTCGATTCTCGAACCAAAACGGTGATACTTAGAACTATCCGACTAATGGCAAAATATTCGCCATAAAAATATCTAACAACCGCCGAAAAGTCCGACGCTGTGAGTGCTCTACTTTAGGAGTTATGGGAGTAACTAGAAAACAATATCGCATCGACTCAACGGGAAAACGGTGATAGTTAGAACTATCTGACTAACGGCAGAATATTCGCTATAAAAGTGTCTAACAATTGCCCAAAATTCCAATTATATCAGTGCTATACTTTAGGAGTTGTGGCAGAAATTAGAAAACAATTTTTCATCGACTTTAGCGGCAAAACGGCGATACCTAGAACTATCTGACTCACGGCAAAATATTCGCTATGAAAGTGTCTAGCAATAGCCGAAAATTCCTATTATATGTGTGCTATACTTTAGGAGTTGTGGCAGAAATTAGAAAAGAATACTGCATCGCTTCTAGCGCCAAAACGGTGATAGCTAGAACTATCCGATTAACGGCAGAATATTCGCCTTAAAAATACCTAACAGCTGCCGAAAATTCCGACGGTGTCAGTGCTATACTTTAGGAGCTATGGCAGAAATTAGAAAAGAATATTGCATCGACTCTAGCACCAAGAGGGTGATAGCTAGAACTATCGGACTAACGACAGAATATTCGCCATAAAAATATCTAACAACTACCAAAAATTCCGACGTTGTGAGTGCTCTACGTTAGCAGTTATGGCAGAAATTAGAAAACAATGTTACATCGACTCTATCCGCAAAACGGTGATAGTTAGAACTATCCGACTATTGCCAGAATATTCGCCATAAAAATATCTAACAACTACCAAAAATTCCGACGCTGTGAGTGCTCTACTTTAGGAGACATGGCAGAAATTAGTAAACAATATTGCTTCGACTCTAGCGCCAAAACGGTGATAGTTAGAACTATTCGACTAACGGTAGAATATTCGCCTTAAAAATATCTAACAACCGCCGAAAAGTCCGACGCTGTGAGTGCCATACTTTAGGAGCTATGGCAGAAATTAGAAAATAATATTGCGTCGACTCTAGCACCAAGAGGGTGATAGCTAGAACTTTCCGACCGACAGAATATTCGTCATAAAAATATCTAACAACTACCGAAAATTCCGACGCTGTGAGTGCTCTACTTTAGGAGTTCTGGCAGAAATTAGAAAACAATATTACATCGGCTCTAGCGCCAAAACGGTGATAGTTAGAACTACCTGACTCACGGCAGAATATTCGCCATAAAAATATCTAACAACCGCCGAAAAGTCCGACGCTGTGAGTGCTCTACTTTAGGAGTTATGGGAGAAACTAAAAAACAATATTGCATCGACTCGACCGGCAAAACGGTGATAGTTAGAACTATCTGACTAACGGCAGAATATTCGCCATAAAAATATCTAACAACTGCCGAAAATTCCGACGGTGTCGGTGCCATACTTTAGGAGCTATGGCAGAAATTAGAAAATAATATTGCATCGACTCTAGCACCAAGAGGGTGATAGCTAGAACTTTCCGACCGACAGAATATTCGTCATAAAAATATCTAACAACTACCGAAAATTCCGACGCTGTGAGTGCTCTACTTTAGGTGTTCTGGCAGAAATTAGAAAACAATATTACATCGGCTCTATCGCCAAAACGGTGATAGTTAGAAATATCCGACTAACGGCAGAATATTCGCCTTAAAAATGTCTAACAACTGCCGAAAATTCCGACGCTGCGAGTGCTATGCCTCAGGAGTTATGGCAGAAATTAGAAAAGAATATTGCATCGACTCTAGCACCAAGAGGGTGATAGCTAGAACTTTCCGACCGACAGAATATTCGCCTTAAAAATATCTAACAACCGCCGAAAAGTCCGACGCTGTGAGTGCCATACTTTAGGAGCTATGGCAGAAATTAGAAAATAATATTGCGTCGACTCTAGCACCAAGAGGGTGATAGCTAGAACTTTCCGACCGACAGAATATTCGTCATAAAAATATCTAACAACTACCGAAAATTCCGACGCTGTGAGTGCTCTACTTTAGGAGTTCTGGCAGAAATTAGAAAACAATATTACATCGGCTCTAGCGCCAAAACGGTGATAGTTAGAACTACCTGACTCACGGCAGAATATTCGCCATAAAAATATCTAACAACCGCCGAAAAGTCCGACGCTGTGAGTGCTCTACTTTAGGAGTTATGGGAGAAACTAAAAAACAATATTGCATCGACTCGACCGGCAAAACGGTGATAGTTAGAACTATCTGACTAACGGCAGAATATTCGCCATAAAAATATCTAACAACTGCCGAAAATTCCGACGGTGTCGGTGCCATACTTTAGGAGCTATGGCAGAAATTAGAAAATAATATTGCATCGACTCTAGCACCAAGAGGGTGATAGCTAGAACTTTCCGACCGACAGAATATTCGCTATAAAAATATCTAACAACCGCCGAAAAGTCCGACGCTGTGAGTGCTCTACTTTAGGAGTTATTGGAGAAACTAAAAACAATATTGCATCGACTCAACCGGCAAAACGGTGATAGTTAGAACTATCTGACTAACGGCAGAATATTCGCCATAAAAATATCTAACAACTGCCGAAAATTCCGACGGTGTCGGTGCCATACTTTAGGAGCTATGGCAGAAATTAGAAAATAATATTGCATCGACTCTAGCACCAAAAGGGTGATAGCTAGAACTTTCCGACCGACAGAATATTCGTCATAAAAATATCTAACAACTACCGAAAATTCCGACGCTGTGAGTGCTCTACTTTAGGAGTTCTGGCAGAAATTAGAAAACAATATTACATCGGCTCTATCGCCAAAACGGTGATAGTTAGAAATATCCGACTAACGGCAGAATATTCGCCTTAAAAATGTCTAACAACTGCCGAAAATTCCGACGCTGCGAGTGCTATGCCTCAGGAGTTATGGCAGAAATTAGAAAAGAATATTGCATCGACTCTAGCACCAAGAGGGTGATAGCTAGAACTTTCCGACTATCGACAGAATATTCGTCATAAAAATATCTAACAACTACCGAAAATTCCGACGCTGTGAGTACTCTACCTTAGGAGTTATGGCAGAAATTAGAAAACAATATTACATCGACTCTATCCCCAAAACGGTGATAGTTAGAACTATCCGACTAACGGCAGAATATTCGACATAAAAATATTTAACAACTACCGAAAAGTCCGACGCTGTGAGTGGTCTACTTTAGGAGTTATGGGAGAAACTAGAAAACAATATTGCATCGACTCAACCGGCAAAACGGTGGTAGTTAGTACTATCTGACTAACGGCAGAATATTTGCCATAACAATATCTAACAACTGCCGAAAAGTCCGACGCTGTGAGTACTATACTTTAGGACTTCCGGCAGAAATTAGAAAACAATTTTGCATCCCCTCTAGCGGCAAAACGGCGATAGTTGGAACTATCCGACAAACGGCAGAATATTCGCCATAAAAATATCTAACAATTACCGGAAAGTCCGACGCTGTGAGTGCTCTACTTTAGGTTTGGCATAAATTAGAAAAAAATATTACATAGACTCTAGCACCAAAACGGTGATAGTTAGAACTACCCGATTAACGGCAGAATATTCGCCTTAAAAATATCTAACAACTACCGAAAAGTCCAACGCTGTGAGTGCTCTACTTTAAGAGTTATGGCAGAAATTAGAAAAGAATATTGCATCGACTCTAGCGCCAAAACGGTGATAGTTAGAACTACCTGACTCACGGCAGAATATTCGCCATACAAATCTCGAACAACTACCGAAAAGCCCGACGCTGCGAGTGCTCTACTTTAGGAGTTATGGCAGAAATTAGAAAACAATATTGCATCGACTATAGCGCCAAAACGGTGATAGTTAGAACTATCTGACTAACGGCAGAATATTCGCCATAAAAGTGTCTAACAACAGCCCAAAATTCCAATTACATGAGTGCTATACTTTAGGATTTGTGGCAGAAATTAGAAAACAATATTGCATCGACTCTAGCGCCAAAACGGGGATACTTGGAACTATCCGACTAACGGCAGAATATTCGCCATAAAAATATCTAACAACTACCGAAAGTTCCGACGCTGTGAGTACTATACTTTAGGAGTTATGGCCGAAATTAGAAAACAATATTGCATCGATTCTAGCGCCAAAACGGTGATAGTTAGAACTATCCGGTTGACGGCAGAATATTCGCCTTAAAAATACCTAAAAACTGCCGAAAATTCCGACGGTGTCAGTGCTATACTTTAGGAGTTATGGCAGATATTAGAAAACAATGTTGCGTCGACTCTAGCGCCAAAATGGTGATAGTTAGAACTATCCGACTAACGGCAGAATATTCGCCATAAAAATATCTAACAACTACCGAAAAGTCCGACGCTGTGATTGCTCTACTTTAGGAGACATGGCAGAAATTAGTAAACAATATTGCATCGACTCTAGCGCCAAAACGGTGATAGTTAGAACTATTCCACTAACGGTAGAATATTCGCCTTAAAAATATCTAACAAGTGCCGAAAATTCCGACGCTGTGAGCGCTAAACTTTACGACTTCCGGCAGAAATTAGAAAACAATATTTCGTCGATTCTCGAACCAAAACGGTGATACTTAGAACTATCCGACTAACGGCAAAATATTCGCCATAAAAATATCTAACAACCGCCGAAAAGTCCGACGCTGTGAGTGCTCTACTTTAGGAGTTATGGGAGTAACTAGAAAACAATATCGCATCGACTCAACGGGAAAACGGTGATAGTTAGAACTATCTGACTAACGGCAGAATATTCGCTATAAAAGTGTCTAACAATTGCCCAAAATTCCAATTATATCAGTGCTATACTTTAGGAGTTGTGGCAGAAATTAGAAAACAATTTTTCATCGACTTTAGCGGCAAAACGGCGATACCTAGAACTATCTGACTCACGGCAGAATATTCACTATGAAAGTGTCTAGCAATAGCCGAAAATTCCTATTATATGTGTGCTATAGTTTAGGAGTTGTGGCAGAAATTAGAAAAGAATATTGCATCGCTTCTAGCGCCAAAACGGTGATAGTTAGAACTATCCGATTAACGGCAGAATATTCGCCTTAAAAATACCTAACAGCTGCCGAAAATTCCGACGGTGTCAGTGCTATACTTTAGGAGCTATGGCAGAAATTAGAAAAGAATATTGCATCGACTCTAGCACCAAGAGGGTGATAGCTAGAACTATCGGACTAACGACAGAATATTCGCCATAAAAATATCTAACAACTACCAAAAATTCCGACGTTGTGAGTGCTCTACGTTAGCAGTTATGGCAGAAATTAGTAAACAATATTGCTTCGACTCTAGCGCCAAAACGGTGATAGTTAGAACTATTCGACTAACGGTAGAATATTCGCCTTAAAAATATCTAACAACCGCCGAAAAGTCCGACGCTGTGAGTGCCATACTTTAGGAGCTATGGCAGAAATTAGAAAATAATATTGCATCGACTCTAGCACCAAGAGGGTGATAGCTAGAACTTTCCGACCGACAGAATATTCGTCATAAAAATATCTAACAACTACCGAAAATTCCGACGCTGTGAGTGCTCTACTTTAGGAGTTCTGGCAGAAATGAGAAAACAATATTACATCGGCTCTAGCGCCAAAATGGTGATAGTTAGAACTACCTGACTCACGGCAGAATATTCGCCATAAAAATATCTAACAACCGCCGAAAAGTCCGACTCTGTGAGTGCTCTACTTTAGGAGTTATGGGAGAAACTAAAAAACAATATTGCATCGACTCAACCGGCAAAACGGTGATAGTTAGAACTATCTGACTAACGGCAGAATATTCGCCATAAAAATATCTAACAACTGCCGAAAATTCCGACGGTGTCGGTGCCATACTTTAGGAGCTATGGCAGAAATTAGAAAATAATATTGCATCGACTCTAGCACCAAGAGGGTGATAGCTAGAACTTTCCGACCGACAGAATATTCGTCATAAAAATATCTAACAACTACCGAAAATTCCGACGCTGTGAGTGCTCTACTTTAGGAGTACTGGCAGAAATTAGAAAACAATATTACATCGGCTCTATCGCCAAAACGGTGATAGTTAGAAATATCCGACTAACGGCAGAATATTCGCCTTAAAAATGTCTAACAACTGCCGAAAATTCCGACGCTGCGAGTGGTCTACTTTAGGAGTTATGGGAGAAACTAGAAAACAATATTGCGTCGACTCAACCGGCAAAACGGTGGTAGTTAGTACTATCTGACTAACGGCAGAATATTTGCCATAACAATATCTAACAACTGCCGAAAAGTCCGACGCTGTGAGTACTATACTTTAGGACTTCCGGCAGAAATTAGAAAACAATTTTGCATCCCCTCTAGCGGCAAAACGGCGATAGTTGGAACTATCCGACAAACGGCAGAATATTCGCCATAAAAATATCTAACAATTACCGGAAAGTCCGACGCTGTGAGTGCTCTACTTTAGGTTTGGCATAAATTAGAAAAAAATATTACATAGACTTTAGCGCCAAAACGGTGATAGTTAGAACTACCCGATTAACGGCAGAATATTCGCCTTAAAAATATCTAACAACTACCGAAAAGTCCCACGCTGTGAGTGCTCTACTTTAAGAGTTATGGCAGAAATTAGAAAAGAATATTGCATCGACTCTAGCGCCAAAACGGTGATAGTTAGAACTACCTGACTCACGGCAGAATATTCGCCATACAAATCTCGAACAACTACCGAAAAGCCCGACCCTGCGAGTGCTCTACTTTAGGAGTTATGGCAGAAATTAGAAAACAATATTGCATCGACTATAGCGCCAAAACGGTGATAGTTAGAACTATCTGACTAACGGCAGAATATTCGCCATAAAAGTGTCTAACAACAGCCCAAAATTCCAATTACATGAGTGCTATACTTTAGGATTTGTGGCAGAAATTAGAAAACAATATTGCATCGATTCTAGCGCCAAAACGGTGATAGTTAGAACTATCCGGTTGACGGCAGAATATTTGCCTTAAAAATGTCTAACAACTGCCGAAAATTCCGACGCTGCGAGTGGTCTACTTTAGGAGTTATGGGAGAAACTAGAAAACAATATTGCATCGACTCAACCGGCAAAACGGTGGTAGTTAGTACTATCTGACTAACGGCAGAATATTTGCCATAACAATAACTAACAACTGCCGAAAAGTCCGACGCTGTGAGTACTATACTTTAGGACTTCCGGCAGAAATTAGAAAACAATTTTGCATCCCCTCTAGCGGCAAAACGGCGATAGTTGGAACTATCCGACAAACGGCAGAATATTCGCCATAAAAATATCTAACAATTACCGGAAAGTCCGACGCTGTGAGTGCTCTACTTTAGGTTTGGCATAAATTAGAAAAAAATATTACATAGACTCTAGCGCCAAAACGGTGATAGTTAGAACTACCCGATTAACGGCAGAATATTCGCCTTAAAAATATCTAACAACTACCGAAAAGTCCCACGCTGTGAGTGCTCTACTTTAAGAGTTATGGCAGAAATTAGAAAAGAATATTGCATCGACTCTAGCGCCAAAACGGTGATAGTTAGAACTACCTGACTCACGGCAGAATATTCGCCATACAAATCTCGAACAACTACCGAAAAGCCCGACGCTGCGAGTGCTCTACTTTAGGAGTTATGGCAGAAATTAGAAAACAATATTGCATCGACTATAGCGCCAAAACGGTGATAGTTAGAACTATCTGACTAACGGCAGAATATTCGCCATAAAAGTGTCTAACAACAGCCCAAAATTCCAATTAAATGAGTGCTATACTTTAGGATTTGTGGCAGAAATTAGAAAACAATATTGCATCGATTCTAGCGCCAAAACGGTGATAGTTAGAACTATCCGGTTGACGGCAGAATATTCGCCTTAAAAATACCTAACAGCTGCCGAAAATTCCGACGGTGTCAGTGCTATACTTTAGGAGCTATGGCAGAAATTAGAAAAGAATATTGCATCGACTCTAGCACCAAGAGGGTGATAGCTAGAACTATCGGACTAACGACAGAATATTCGCCATAAAAATATCTAACAACTACCAAAAATTCCGACGTTGTGAGTGCTCTACGTTAGCAGTTATGGCAGAAATTAGAAAACAATGTTACATCGACTCTATCCGCAAAACGGTGATAGTTAGAACTATCCGACTAACGGCAGAATATTCGACATAAAAATATTTAACAACTACCGAAAAGTCCGACGCTGTGAGTGGTCTACTTTAGGAGTTATGGGCGAAACTAGAAAACAATATTGCATCGACTCAACCGGCAAAACGGTGGTAGTTAGTACTATCTGACTAACGGCAGAATATTTGCCATAACAATATCTAACAACTGCCGAAAAGTCCGACGCTGTGAGTACTATACTTTAGGACTTCCGGCAGAAATTAGAAAACTATTTTGCATCCCCTCTAGCGGCAAAACGGCGATAGTTGGAACTATCCGACAAACGGCAGAATATTCGCCATAAAAATATCTAACAATTACCGGAAAGTCCGACGCTGTGAGTGCTCTACTTTAGGTTTGGCATAAATTAGAAAACAATATTACATAGACTCTAGCGTCAAAACGGTGATAGTTAGAACTACCCGATTAACGGCAGAATATTCGCCTTAAAAATATCTAACAACTACCGAAAAGTCCCACGCTGTGAGTGCTCTACTTTAAGAGTTATGGCAGAAATTAGAAAAGAATATTGCATCGACTCTAGCGCCAAAACGGTGATAGTTAGAACTACCTGACTCACGGCAGAATATTCGCCATACAAATCTCGAACAACTACCGAAAAGCCCGACGCTGCGAGTGCTCTACTTTAGGAGTTATGGCAGACATTAGAAAACAATATTGCATCGACTATAGCGCCAAAACGGTGATAGTTAGAACTATCTGACTAACGGCAGAATATTCGCCATAAAAGTGTCTAACAACTACCGAAAGTTCCGACGCTGTGAGTACTATACTTTAGGAGTTATGGCCGAAATTAGAAAACAATATTGCATCGACTCTAGCGCCAAAACGGGGATACTTGGAACTATCCGACTAACGCAGAATATTCGCCATAAAAATATCTAACAACTACCGAAAGTTCCGACGCTGTGAGTACTATACTTTAGGAGTTATGGCCGAAATTAGAAAACAATATTGCATCGATTCTAGCGCCAAAACGGTGATAGTTAGAACTACCCGGTTGACGGCAGAATATTCGCCTTAAAAATACCTAAAAACTGCCGAAAATTCCGACGGTGTCAGTGCTATACTTTAGGAGTTATGGCAGATATTAGAAAACAATGTTGCGTCGACTCTAGCGCCAAAATGGTGATAGTTAGAACTATCCGACTAACGGCAGAATATTCGCCATAAAAATATCTAACAACTACCGAAAAGTCCGACGCTGTGATTGCTCTACTTTAGGAGACATGGCAGAAATTAGTAAACAATATTGCATCGACTCTAGCGCCAAAACGGTGATAGTTAGAACTATTCCACTAACGGTAGAATATTCGCCTTAAAAATATCTAACAAGTGCCGAAAATTCCGACGCTGTGAGCGCTAAACTTTACGACTTCCGGCAGAAATTAGAAAACAATATTTCGTCGATTCTCGAACCAAAACGGTGATACTTAGAACTATCCGACTAATGGCAAAATATTCGCCATAAAAATATCTAACAACCGCCGAAAAGTCCGACGCTGTGAGTGCTATACTTTAGGAGTTATGGGAGTAACTAGAAAACAATATCGCATCGACTCAACGGGAAAACGGTGATAGTTAGAACTATCTGACTAACGGCAGAATATTCGCTATAAAAGTGTCTAACAATTGCCCAAAATTCCAATTATATCAGTGCTATACATTAGGAGTTGTGGCAGAAATTAGAAAACAATTTTTCATCGACTTTAGCGGCAAAACGGCGATACCTAGAACTATCTGACTCACGGCAGAATATTCGCTATGAAAGTGTCTAGCAATAGCCGAAAATTCCTATTATATGTGTGCTATACTTTAGGAGTTGTGGCAGAAATTAGAAAAGAATATTGCATCGCTTCTAGCGCCAAAACGGTGGAGTTAGAACTATCCGATTAACGGCAGAATATTCGCCTTAAAAATACCTAACAGCTGTCGAAAATTCCGACGGTGTCAGTGCTATACTTTAGGAGCTACGGCAGAAATTAGAAAAGAATATTGCATCGACTCTAGCACCAAGAGGGTGATAGCTAGAACTATCGGACTAACGACAGAATATTCGCCATAAAAATATCTAACAACTACCAAAAATTCCGACGCTGTGAGTGCTCTACGTTAGCAGTTATGGCAGAAATTAGAAAACAATGTTACATCGACTCTATCCGCAAAACGGTGATAGTTAGAACTATCCGACTAACGACAGAATATTTGCCATAACAATATCTAACAACTGCCGAAAAGTCCGACGCTGTGAGTGCTCTACTTTAGGAGATATGTCAGAAATTAGAAAACAATATTGCATCGATCCTAGCGCCAAGTCGGTGATAGTTAGAATTATCCGACTATTGCCAGAATATTCGCCATAAAAATATCTAACAACTACCAAAAAGTCCGACGCTGTGAGTGCTCTACTTTAGGAGACATGGCAGAAATTAGTAAACAATATTGCATCGACTCTAGCGCCAAAACGGTGATAGTTAGAACTACTCGACTAACGGTAGAATATTCGCCTTAAAAATATCTAACAACCGCCGAAAAGTCCGACGCTGTGAGTGCCATACTTTAGGAGCTATGGCAGAAATTAGAAAATAATATTGCATCGACTCTAGCACCAAGAGGGTGATAGCTAGAACTTTCCGACCGACAGAATATTCGTCATAAAAATATCTAACAACTACCGAAAATTCCGACGCTGTGAGTGCTCTACTTTAGGAGTTCTGGCAGACATTAGAAAACAATATTACATCGGCTCTAGCGCCAAAACGGTGATAGTTAGAACTACCTGACTCACGGCAGAATATTCGCTATAAAAATACCTAACAACCGCCGAAAAGTCCGACGCTGTGAGTGCTCTACTTTAGGAGTTATGGGAGAAACTAAAAACAATATTGCATCGACTCAACCGGCAAAACGGTGATAGTTAGAACTATCTGACTAACGGCAGAATATTCGCCATAAAAATATCTAACAACTGCCGAAAATTCCGACGGTGTCGGTGCCATACTTTAGGAGCTATGGCAGAAATTAGAAAATAATATTGCATCGACTCTAGCACCAAGAGGGTGATAGCTAGAACTTTCCGACCGACAGAATATTCGTCATAAAAATATCTAACAACTACCGAAAATTCCGACGCTGTGAGTGCTCTACTTTAGGAGTTCTGGCAGAAATTAGAAAACAATATTACATCGGCTCTATCGCCAAAACGGTGATAGTTAGAAATATCCGACTAACGGCAGAATATTCGCCTTAAAAATGTCTAACAACTGCCGAAAATTCCGACGCTGCGAGTGCTATGCCTCAGGAGTTATGGCAGAAATTAGAAAAGAATATTGCATCGACTCTAGCACCAAGAGGGTGATAGCTAGAACTTTCCGACTATCGACAGAATATTCGTCATAAAAATATCTAACAACTACCGAAAATTCCGACGCTGTGAGTACTCTACCTTAGGAGTTATGGCAGAAATTAGAAAACAATATTACATCGACTCTATCCCCAAAACGGTGATAGTTAGAACTATCCGACTAACGGCAGAATATTCGACATAAAAATATTTAACAACTACCGAAAAGTCCGACGCTGTGAGTGGTCTACTTTAGGAGTTATGGGAGAAACTAGAAAACAATATTGCATCGACTCAACCGGCAAAACGGTGATAGTTAGTACTATCTGACTAACGGCAGAATATTTGCCATAACAATATCTAACAACTGCCGAAAAGTCCGACGCTGTGAGTACTATACTTTAGGACTTCCGGCAGAAATTAGAAAACAATTTTGCATCCCCTATAGCGGCAAAACGGCGATAGTTGGAACTATCCGACAAACGGCAGAATATTCGCCATAAAAATATCTAACAATTACCGGAAAGTCTGACGCTGTGAGTGCTCTACTTTAGGTTCGGCATAAATTAGAAAACAATATTACATAGACTCTAGCGCCAAAACGGTGATAGTTAGAACTACCTGACTCACGGCAGAGTATTCCCCATACAAATCTCGAACAACTACCGAAAAGCCCGACGCTGCGAGTGCTCTACTTTAGGAGTTATGGCAGAAATTAGAAAACAATATTGCATCGACTATAGCGCCAAAACGGTGATAGTTAGAACTACCTGACTCACGGCAGAATATTCCCCATACAAATCTCGAACAACTACCGAAAAGCCCGACGCTGCGAGTGCTCTACTTTAGGAGTTATGGCAGAAATTAGAAAAGAATATTGCATCGACTCTAGCGCCAAAACGGTGATAGTTAGAACTACCTGACTCACGGCAGAATATTCCCCATACAAATCTCGAACAACTACCGAAAAGCCCGACGCTGCGAGTGCTCTACTTTAGGAGTTATGGCAGAAATTAGAAAACAATATTGCATCGACTATAGCGCCAAAACGGTGATAGTTAGAACTATCTGACTAACGGCAGAATATTCGCCATAAAAGTGTCTAACAACAGCCCAAAATACCAATTACATGAGTGCTATACTTTAGGAGTTGTGGCAGAAATTAGAAAACAATTTTTCATCGACTTTAGCGGCAAAACGGCGATACCTAGAACTATCTGACTCACGGCAGAATATTCGCTATGAAAGTGTCTAGCAATAGCCGAAAATTCCTATTATATGTGTGCTATACTTTAGGAGTTGTGGCAGAAATTAGAAAAGAATATTGCATCGCTTCTAGCGCCAAAACGGTGATAGTTAGAACTATCCGATTAACGGCAGAATATTCGCCTTAAAAATACCTAACAGCTGCCGAAAATTCCGACGGTGTCAGTGCTATACTTGGCAGAAATTAGAAAAGAATATTGCATCGACTCTAGCACCAAGAGGGTGATAGCTAGAACTATCCGACTAACGGCAGAATATTCGGCATAAAAATATTTAACAACTACCGAAAAGTCCGACACTATGAGTGCTATACTTTAGGAGTTATGGCCGAAACTAGGAAAGAATATTGCATCGACTCTAGCGCCAAGAGGGTGATAGCTAGAACTATCCGACTAACGGCAGAATATTCGCCATAAAAATATCTAACAACTACCGAAAGTTCCGACGCTGTGAGTACTATACTTTAGGAGTTATGGCCGTAATTAGAAAACAATATTGCATCGATTCTAGCGCCAAAACGGTGATAGTTAGAACTATCCGGTTGACGGCAGAATATTCGCCTTAAAAATACCTAAAAACTGCCGAAAATTCCGACGGTGTCAGTGCTATACTTTAGGAGTTATGGCAGATATTAGAAAACAATGTTGCGTCGACTCTAGCGCCAAAATGGTGATAGTTAGAACTATCCGACTAACGGCAGAATATTCGCCATAAAAATATCTAACAACTACCGAAAAGTCCGACGCTGTGATTGCTCTACTTTAGGAGACATGGCAGAAATTAGTAAACAATATTGCATCGACTCTAGCGCCAAAACGGTGATAGTTAGAACTATTCCACTAACGGTAGAATATTCGCCTTAAAAATATCTAACAAGTGCCGAAAATTCCGACGCTGTGAGCGCTAAACTTTACGACTTCCGGCAGAAATTAGAAAACAATATTTCGTCGATTCTCGAACCAAAACGGTGATACTTAGAACTATCCGACTAACGGCAAAATATTCGCCATAAAAATATCTAACAACCGCCGAAAAGTCCGACGCTGTGAGTGCTCTACTTTAGGAGTTATGGGAGTAACTAGAAAACAATATCGCATCGACTCAACGGGAAAACGGTGATAGTTAGAACTATCTGACTAACGGCAGAATATTCGCTATAAAAGTGTCTAACAATTGCCCAAAATTCTAATTATATCAGTGCTATACTTTAGGAGTTGTGGCAGAAATTAGAAAACAATTTTTCATCGACTTTAGCGGCAAAACGGCGATACCTAGAACTATCTGACTCACGGCAGAATATTCGCTATGAAAGTGTCTAGCAATAGCCGAAAATTCCTATTATATGTGTGCTATACTTTAGGAGTTGTGGCAGAAATTAGAAAAGAATATTGCATCGCTTCTAGCGCCAAAACGGTGATAGTTAGAACTATCCGATTAACGGCAGAATATTCGCCTTAAAAATACCTAACACCTAACTTCTGGCAGAAATTAGAAAACAATATTTCGTCGATTCTCGCACCAAAAGGGTTAGAACTATCCGACTAACGACAAAATATTCGCCATAAAAATATCTAACAACCGCCGAAAAGTCCGACGCTGTGAGTGCTCTACTTTAGGAGTTATGGGAGAAACTAAAAAACAATATTGCATCAACTCAACCGGCAAAACGGTGATAGTTAGAACTATCTGACTAACGGCAGAATATTCGCCATAAAAATATCTAACAACTACCGAAAATTCCGACGCTGTGAGTGCTATACTTTAGGGCTTCCTGCAGAAATTAGAAAACAATATTTCATCGATTCTCGCACCAAAACGGTGATAGTTAGAACTATCCGACTAACGGCAAAATATTCGCCATAAAAATATCTAACAACCGACGAAAAGTCCGACGCTGTGAGTGCTATACTTTAGGAGTTATGACCGAAACTAGGAAAGAATATTGCATCGAGTCTAGCGCCAAGAGGGTGATAGCTAGAACTATCCGACTAACGGCAGAATATTCGCCATAAAAATATCTAACAACTACCGAAAATTCCGACGCTGTGAGTGCCATACTTTAGGAGTTATGGCAGAAATAAGAAAACAATTTTGCATCGACTCTAGCGGCAAAACGGTGATGGTTAGAACTATCTGACTAACGGCAGAATATTCGCCATAAAAATATCTAACAACTACCGAAAATTCCGACGCTGTGAGTGCTATACTTTAGGAGTTATGGCAGAAATTAGAAAACAATTTTGCATCGACTCTAGCGGCAAAACGGCGATGGTTAGAACTATCCCACTAACGACAGAATATTTGCCATAACAATATCTAACAACTGCCGAAAAGTCCGACGCTGTGAGTGCTATACTTTAGGGCTTCCTGCAGAAATTAGAAAACAATATTTCATCGATTCTCGCACCAAAACGGTGATAGTTAGAACTATCCGACTAACGGCAAAATATTCGCCATAAAAATATCTAACAACCGACGAAAAGTCCGACGCTGTGAGTGCTATACTTTAAGAGTTATGACCGAAACTAGGAAAGAATATTGCATCGAGTCCAGCGCCAAGAGGGTGATAGCTAGAACTATCCGACTAACGGCAGAATATTCGCCATAAAAATATCTAACAACTACCGAAAATTCCGACGCTGTGAGTGCTATACTTTAGGAGTTATGGCAGAAATTAGAAAACAATTTTGCATCGACTCTAGCGGCAAAACGGCGATGGTTAGAACTATCCCACTAACGACAGAATATTTGCCATAACAATATCTAACAACTGCCGAAAAGTCCGACGCTGTGAGCGCTAAACTTTACGACTTCCGGCAGAAATTAGAAAACAATATTTCGTCGATTCTCGAACCAAAACGGTGATACTTAGAACTATCCAACTAACGGCAAAATATTCGCCATAAAAATATCTAACAACCGCCGAAAAGTCCGACGTTGTGAGTGCTCTACTTTAGGAGTTATGGGAGAAACTAAAAAACAATATTGCATCAACTCAACCGGCAAAACGGTGATAGTTAGAACTATCTGACTAACGGCAGAATATTCGCCATAAAAATATCTAACAACTGCCGAAAATTCCGACGCTGTGAGTGCTATACTTTAGGGCTTCCTGCAGAAATTAGAAAACAATATTTCATCGATTCTCGCACCAAAACGGTGATAGTTAGAACTATCCGACTAACGGCAAAATATTCGCCATAAAAATATCTAACAACCGACGAAAAGTCCGACGCTGTGAGTGCTATACTTTAAGAGTTATGACCGAAACTAGGAAAGAATATTGCATCGAGTCTAGCGCCAAGAGGGTGATAGCTAGAACTATCCGACTAACGGCAGAATATTCGCCATAAAAATATCTAACAACTACCGAAAAGTCCGACGCTGTGAGTGCTATACTTTAGGAGTTATGGCAGAAATTAGAAAACAATTTTGCATCGACTCTAGCGGCAAAACGGCGATGGTTAGAACTATCCCACTAACGACAGAATATTTGCCATAACAATATCTAACAACTGCCGAAAAGTCCGACGCTGTGAGTGCTCTAGAAAACAATATTGCATCGATCCTAGCGCCAAGTGGGTGATAGTTAGAACTATCCGACTAATGCCAGAATATTCGCCATAAAAATATCTAACAACTACCGAAAATTCCGACGCTGTGAGTACTATACTTTAGGAGTTATGGCAGAAATTAGAAAAGAATATTGCATCGACTCTAGCACCAAGAGGGTGATAGCTAGAACTATCCGACTAACGACAGAATATTCGCCATAAAAATATCTAACAACTACCGAAAATTCCGACGCTGTGAGTGCTCTACTTTAGGAGACATGGCAAAAATTAGTAAACAATATTGCATCAACTCAACCGGCAAAACGGTGATAGTTAGAACTATCTGACTAACGGCAGAATATTCGCCATAAAAATATCTAACAACTACCGAAAATTCCGACGCTGTGAGTACTATACTTTAGGAGTTATGGCAGAAATTAGAAAAGAATATTGCATCGACTCTAGCACCAAGAGGGTGATAGCTAGAACTATCCGACTAACGACAGAATATTCGCCATAAAAATATCTAACAACTACCGAAAATTCCGACGCTGTGAGTGCCATACTTTAGGAGTTATGGCAGAAATAAGAAAACAATTTTGCATCGACTCTAGCAGCAAAACGGTGATGGTTAGAACTATCTGACTAACGGCAGAATATTCGCTATAAAAGTGTCTAACAATTGCCCAAAATTCCAATTATATCAGTGCTATACTTTAGGAGTTATGGCAGAAATTAGAAAAGAATATTGCATCGACTCTAGCACCAAGAGGGTGATAGCTAGAACTACCCGACTAACGACAGAATATTCGCCATAAAAATATCTAACAACTACCAAAAAGTCCGACGCTGTGAGTGCTCTACTTTAGGAGACATGGCAAAAATTAGTAAACAATATTGCATCAACTCAACCGGCAAAACGGTGATAGTTAGAACTATCTGACTAACGGCAGAATATTCGCCATAAAAATATCTAACAACTACCGAAAATTCCGACGCTGTGAGTACTATACTTTAGGAGTTATGGCAGAAATTAGAAAAGAATATTGCATCGACTCTAGCACCAAGAGGGTGATAGCTAGAACTATCCGACTAACGACAGAATATTCGCCATAAAAATATCTAACAACTACCGAAAATTCCGACGCTGTGAGTGCCATACTTTAGGAGTTATGGCAAAAATTAGTAAACAATATTGCATCAACTCAACCGGCAAAACGGTGATAGTTAGAACTATCCGACTAATGCCAGAATATTCGCCATAAAAATATCTAACAACTACCAAAAAGTCCGACGCTGTGAGTGCTCTACTTTAGGAGACATGGCAAAAATTAGTAAACAATATTGCATCAACTCAACCGGCAAAACGGTGATAGTTAGAACTATCTGACTAACGGCAGAATATTCGCCATAAAAATATCTAACAACTACCGGAAATTCCGACGCTGTGAGTACCATACTTTAGGAGTTATGGCAGAAATTAGAAAATAATATTGCATCGACTCTAGCACCAAGAGGGTGATAGCTAGAACTATCCGACTAACGACAGAATATTCGCCATAAAAATATCTAACAACTACCAAAAAGTCCGACGCTGTGAGTGCTCTACTTTAGGAGACATGGCAAAAATTAGTAAACAATATTGCATCAACTCAACCGGCAAAACGGTGATAGTTAGAACTATCTGACTAACGGCAGAATATTCGCCATAAAAATATCTAACAACTACCGAAAATTCCGACGCTGTGAGTACTATACTTTAGGAGTTATGGCAGAAATTAGAAAAGAATATTGCATCGACTCTAGCACCAAGAGGGTGATAGCTAGAACTATCCGACTATCGACAGAATATTCGCCATAAAAATATCTAACAACTACCGAAAATTCCGACGCTGTGAGTGCCATACTTTAGGAGTTATGGCAGAAATAAGAAAACAATATTGCATCAACTCAACCGGCAAAACGGTGATAGTTAGAACTCTCTGACTAACGGCAGAATATTCGCCATAAAAATATCTAACAACTACCGGAAATTCCGACGCTGTGAGTACCATACTTTAGGAGTTATGGCAGAAATTAGAAAATAATATTGCATCGACTCTAGCACCAAGAGGGTGATAGCTAGAACTATCCGACTAACGACAGAATATTCGCCATAAAAATATCTAACAACTACCAAAAAGTCCGACGCTGTGAGTGCTCTACTTTAGGAGACATGGCAAAAATTAGTAAACAATATTGCATCAACTCAACCGGCAAAACGGTGATAGTTAGAACTATCTGACTAACGGCAGAATATTCGCCATAAAAATATCTAACAACTACCGAAAATTCCGACGCTGTGAGTACTATACTTTAGGAGTTATGGCAGAAATTAGAAAAGAATATTGCATCGACTCTAGCACCAAGAGGGTGATAGCTAGAACTATCCGACTAACGACAGAATATTCGCCATAAAAATATCTAACAACTACCGAAAATTCCGACGCTGTGAGTGCCATACTTTAGGAGTTATGGCAGAAATAAGAAAACAATTTTGCATCGACTCTAGCGGCAAAACGGTGATGGTTAGAACTATCTGACTAACGCCAGAATATTTTCCATAAAAATATCTAACAACTACCGAAAAGTCCGACGCTGTGAGTGCTATACTTTAGGAGTTATGGCAGAAATTAGAAAACAATATTGCATCGACTCTAGCGCCAAAACGGGGATACTTAGAACTATCCGACTAACGGCAGAATATTCGCCATAAAAATATCTAACAACTACCGAAAAGAGCGACACTATGAGTGCTATACTTTAGGAGTTATGGCAGAAATAAGAAAACAATTTTGCATCGACTCTAGCGGCAAAACGGTGATGGTTAGAACTATCTGACTAACGGCAAAATATTCGCCATAAAAATATCTAACAACCGACGAAAAGTCCGACGCTGTGAGTGCTATACTTTAGGAGTTATGACCGAAACTAGGAAAGAATATTGCATCGAGTCTAGCGCCAAGAGGGTGATAGCTAGAACTATCCGACTAACGGCAGAATATTCGCCATAAAAATATCTAACAACTACCGAAAATTCCGACGCTGTGAGTGCCATACTTTAGGAGTTATGGCAGAAATAAGAAAACGATTTTGCATCGACTCTAGCGGCAAAACGGTGATGGTTAGAACTATCTGACTAACGGCAGAATATTCGCTATAAAAGTGTCTAACAATTGCCCAAAATTCCAATTATATCAGTGCTATACTTTAGGAGTTATGGCAGTAGTTAGAAAACAATATTACATCGACTCTATCGCCAAAACGGTGATAGTTAGAACTATCCGACTAACGGCAAAATATTCGCCATAAAAATATCTAACAACTACCGAAAATTCCGACGCTGTGAGTACTATACTTTAGGAGTTATGGCAGAAATTAGAAAAGAATATTGCATCGACTCTAGCACCAAGAGGGTGATAGCTAGAACTATCCGACTAACGACAGAATATTCGCCATAAAAATATCTAACAACTACCGAAAATTCCGACGCTGTGAGTACTATACTTTAGGAGTTACGGCAGAAATTAGAAAAGAATATTGCATCGACTCTAGCACCAAGAGGGTGATAGCTAGAACTATCCGACTAACGACAGAATATTCGCCATAAAAATATCTAACAACTACCGAAAATTCCGACGCTGTGAGTGCCATACTTTAGGAGTTATGGCAGAAATAAGAAAACAATTTTGCATCGACTCTAGCGGCAAAACGGTGATGGTTAGAACTATCTGACTAACGGCAGAATATTCGCTATAAAAGTGTCTAACAATTGCCCAAAATTCCAATTATATCAGTGCTATACATTAGGAGTTATGGCAGTAGTTAGAAAACAATATTACATCGACTCTATCGCCAAAACGGTGATAGTTAGAACTATCCGACTAACGGCAAAATATTCGCCATAAAAATATCTAACAACTACCGAAAATTCCGACGCTGTGAGTACTATACTTTAGGAGTTACGGCAGAAATTAGAAAAGAATATTGCATCGACTCTAGCACCAAGAGGGTGATAGCTAGAACTATCCGACTAACGACAGAATATTCGCCATAAAAATATCTAACAACTACCGAAAATTCCGACGCTGTGAGTGCCATACTTTAGGAGTTATGGCAGAAATAAGAAAACAATTTTGCATCGACTCTAGCGGCAAAACGGTGATGGTTAGAACTATCTGACTAACGCCAGAATATTCTCCATAAAAATATCTAACAACTACCGAAAAGTCCGACGCTGTGAGTGCTATACTTTAGGAGTTATGGCAGAAATTAGAAAACAATATTGCATCGACTCTAGCGCCAAAACGGGGATACTTAGAACTATCCGACTAACGGCAGAATATTCGCCATAAAAATATCTAACAACCGACGAAAAGTCCGACACTATGAGTGCTATACTTTAGGAGTTATGGCAGAAATAAGAAAACAATTTTGCATCGACTCTAGCGGCAAAACGGTGATGGTTAGAACTATCTGACTAACGGCAAAATATTCGCCATAAAAATATCTAACAACCGACGAAAAGTCCGACGCTGTGAGTGCTATACTTTAGGAGTTATGGCAGAAATTAGAAAACAATATTCCATCGACTCTAGCGCCAAAACGGGGATACTTAGAACTATCCGACTAACGGCAGAATATTCGCCATAAAAATATCTAACAACTACCGAAAAGAGCGACACTATGAGTGCTATACTTTAGGAGTTATGGCAGAAGTTAGAAAACAATATTACATCGACTCTATCGCCAAAACGGTGATAGTTAGAACTATCCGACTAACGGCAAAATATTCGCCATAAAAATATCTAACAACCGACGAAAAGTCCGACGCTGTGGGTGCTATACTTTAGGAGTTATGACCGAAACTAGGAAAGAATATTGCATCGAGTCTAGCGCCAAGAGGGTGATAGCTAGAACTATCCGACTAACGGCAGAATATTCGCCATAAAAATATCTAACAACTACCGAAAATTCCGACGCTGTGAGTGCTATACTTTAGGAGTTGTGGCAGAAATTAGAAAAGAATATTGCATCTACTCTAGCGCCAAAATGGGGATAGTTAGAACTATCCGACTAATGCCAGAATATTCGCCATAAAAATATCTAACAACTACCGAAAATTCCGACGCTGTGAGTACTATACTTTAGGAGTTATGGCAGAAATTAGAAAAGAATATTGCATCGACTCTAGCACCAAGAGGGTGATAGCTAGAACTATCCGACTAACGACAGAATATTCGCCATAAAAATATCTAACAACTACCGAAAATTCCGACGCTGTGAGTGCTCTACTTTAGGAGACATGGCAAAAATTAGTAAACAATATTGCATCAACTCAACCGGCAAAACGGTGATAGTTAGAACTATCTGACTAACGGCAGAATATTCGCCATAAAAATATCTAACAACTACCGAAAATTCCGACGCTGTGAGTACTATACTTTAGGAGTTATGGCAGAAATTAGAAAAGAATATTGCATCGACTCTAGCACCAAGAGGGTGATAGCTAGAACTATCCGACTAACGACAGAATATTCGCCATAAAAATATCTAACAACTACCGAAAATTCCGACGCTGTGAGTGCCATACTTTAGGAGTTATGGCAGAAATAAGAAAACAATTTTGCATCGACTCTAGCGGCAAAACGGTGATGGTTAGAACTATCTGACTAACGGCAGAATATGCGCTATAAAAGTGTCTAACAATTGCCCAAAATTCCAATTATATCAGTGCTATACTTTAGGAGTTATGGCAGAAATTAGAAAAGAATATTGCATCGACTCTAGCACCAAGAGGGTGATAGCTAGAACTACCCGACTAACGACAGAATATTCGCCATAAAAATATCTAACAACTACCAAAAAGTCCGACGCTGTGAGTGCTCTACTTTAGGAGACATGGCAAAAATTAGTAAACAATATTGCATCAACTCAACCGGCAAAACGGTGATAGTTAAAACTATCTGACTAACGGCAGAATATTCGCCATAAAAATATCTAACAACTACCGAAAATTCCGACGCTGTGAGTACTATACTTTAGGAGTTATGGCAGAAATTAGAAAAGAATATTGCATCGACTCTAGCACCAAGAGGGTGATAGCTAGAACTATCCGACTAACGACAGAATATTCGCCATAAAAATATCTAACAACTACCGAAAATTCCGACGCTGTGAGTGCCATACTTTAGGAGTTATGGCAAAAATTAGTAAACAATATTGCATCAACTCAACCGGCAAAACGGTGATAGTTAGAACTATCCGACTAATGCCAGAATATTCGCCATAAAAATATCTAACAACTACCAAAAAGTCCGACGCTGTGAGTGCTCTACTTTAGGAGACATGGCAAAAATTAGTAAACAATATTGCATCAACTCAACCGGCAAAACGGTGATAGTTAGAACTATCTGACTAACGGCAGAATATTCGCCATAAAAATATCTAACAACTACCGAAAATTCCGACGCTGTGAGTACTATACTTTAGGAGTTATGGCAGAAATTAGAAAAGAATATTGCATCGACTCTAGCACCAAGAGGGTGATAGCTAGAACTATCCGACTATCGACAGAATATTCGCCTTAAAAATATCTAACAACTACCGAAAATTCCGACGCTGTGAGTGCCATACTTTAGGAGTTATGGCAGAAATAAGAAAACAATATTGCATCAACTCAACCGGCAAAACGGTGATAGTTAGAACTATCTGACTAACGGCAGAATATTCGCCATAAAAATATCTAACAACTACCGAAAATTCCGACGCTGTGAGTACTATACTTTAGGAGTTATGGCAGAAATTAGAAAAGAATATTGCATCGACTCTAGCACCAAGAGGGTGATAGCTAGAACTATCCGACTAACGACAGAATATTCGCCATAAAAATATCTAACAACTACCAAAAAGTCCGACGCTGTGAGTGCTCTACTTTAGGAGACATGGCAAAAATTAGTAGACAATATTGCATCAACTCAACCGGCAAAACGGTGATAGTTAGAACTATCTGACTAACGGCAGAATATTCGCCATAAAAATATCTAACAACTACCGAAAATTCCGACGCTGTGAGTACTATACTTTAGGAGTTACGGCAGAAATTAGAAAAGAATATTGCATCGACTCTATCACCAAGAGGGTGATAGCTAGAACTATCCGACTAACGACAGAATATTCGCCATAAAAATATCTAACAACTACCGAAAATTCCGACGCTGTGAGTGCCATACTTTAGGAGTTATGGCAGAAATAAGAAAACAATTTTGCATCGACTCTAGCGGCAAAACGGTGATGGTTAGAACTATCTGACTAACGCCAGAATATTCTCCATAAAAATATCTAACAACTACCGAAAAGTCCGACGCTGTGAGTGCTATACTTTAGGAGTTATGGCAGAAATTAGAAAACAATATTGCATCGACTCTAGCGCCAAAACGGGGATACTTAGAACTATCCGACTAACGGCAGAATATTCGCCATAAAAATATCTAACAACTACCGAAAATTCCGACGCTGTGAGTACTATACTTTAGGAGTTATGGCAGAAATTAGAAAAGAATATTGCATCGACTCTAGCACCAAGAAGGTGATAGCTAGAACTATCTGACTAACGACAGAATATTCGCCATAAAAATATCTAACAACTACCGAAAATTCCGACGCTGTGAGTGCTATACTTTAGGAGTTATGGCAGAAATAAGAAAACAATTTGGCATCGACTCTAGCGGCAAAACGGTGATGGTTAGAACTATTTGACTAACGGCAGAATATTCGCTATAAAAGTGTCTAACAATTGCCCAAAATTCCAATTATATCAGTGCTATACTTTAGGAGTTATGGCAGAAGTTAGAAAACAATATTACATCGACTCTATCGCCAAAACGGTGATAGTTAGAACTATCCGACTAACGGCAAAATATTCGCCATAAAAATATCTAACAACCGACGAAAAGTCCGACGCTGTGAGTGCTATACTTTAGGAGTTATGACCGAAACTAGGAAAGAATATTGCATCGAGTCTAGCGCCAAGAGGGTGATAGCTAGAACTATCCGACTAACGGCAGAATATTCGCCATAAAAATATCTAACAACTACCGAAAATTCCGACGCTGTGAGTGCTATACTTTAGGAGTTATGGCAGAAATTAGAAAACAATTTTGCATCGACTCTAGCGGCAAAACGGCGATGGTTAGAACTATCCCACTAACGACAGAATATTCGCCATAAAAATATCTAACAACTACCGAAAATTCCGACGCTGTGAGTACTATACTTTAGGAGTTATGGCAGAAATTAGAAAAGAATATTGCATCGACTCTAGCACCAAGAAGGTGATAGCTAGAACTATCTGACTAACGACAGAATATTCGCCATAAAAATATCTAACAACTACCGAAAATTCCGACGCTGTGAGTGCTATACTTTAGGAGTTATGGCAGAAATAAGAAAACAATTTGGCATCGACTCTAGCGGCAAAACGGTGATGGTTAGAACTATCTGACTAACGGCAGAATATTCGCTATAAAAGTGTCTAACAATTGCACAAAATTCCAATTATATCAGTGCTATACTTTAGGAGTTATGGCAGAAATTAGAAAAGAATATTGCATCGTCTCTAGCACCAAGAGGGTGATAGCTAGAACTACCCGACTAACGACAGAATATTCGCCATAAAAATATCTAACAACTACCAAAAAGTCCGACGCTGTGAGTGCTCTACTTTAGGAGACATGCCAAAAATTAGTAAACAATATTGCATCAACTCAACCGGCAAAACGGTGATAGTTAGAACTATCTGACTAACGGCAGAATATTCGCCATAAAAATATCTAACAACTACCGAAAATTCCGACGCTGTGAGTACTATACTTTAGGAGTTATGGCAGAAATTAGAAAAGAATATTGCATCGACTCTAGCACCAAGAGGGTGATAGCTAGAACTATCCGACTAACGACAGAATATTCGCCATAAAAATATCTAACAACTACGGAAAATTCCGACGCTGTGAGTGCCATACTTTAGGAGTTATGGCAAAAATTAGTAAACAATATTGCATCAACTCAACCGGCAAAACGGTGATAGTTAGAACTATCCGACTAATGCCAGAATATTCGCCATAAAAATATCTAACAACTACCAAAAAGTCCGACGCTGTGAGTGCTCTACTTTAGGAGACATGGCAAAAATTAGTAAACAATATTGCATCAACTCAACCGGCAAAACGGTGATAGTTAGAACTATCTGACTAACGGCAGAATATTCGCCATAAATATATCTAACAACTACCGAAAATTCCGACGCTGTGAGTACTATACTTTAGGAGTTATGGCAGAAATTAGAAAAGAATATTGCATCGACTCTAGCACCAAGAGGGTGATAGCTAGAACTATCCGACTATCGACAGAATATTCGCCATAAAAATATCTAACAACTACCGAAAATTCCGACGCTGTGAGTGCCATACTTTAGGAGTTATGGCAGAAATAAGAAAACAATATTGCATCGACTCTAGCACCAAGAGGGTGATAGCTAGAACTATCCGACTAACGACAGAATATTCGCCATAAAAATATCTAACAACTACCAAAAAGTCCGACGCTGTGAGTGCTCTACTTTAGGAGACATGGCAAAAATTAGTAAACAATATTGCATCAACTCAACCGGCAAAACGGTGATAGTTAGAACTATCTGACTAACGGCAGAATATTCGCCATAAAAATATCTAACAACTACCGAAAATTCCGACGCTGTGAGTACTATACTTTAGGAGTTATGGCAGAAATTAGAAAAGAATATTGCATCGACTCTAGCACCAAGAGGGTGATAGCTAGAACTATCCGACTAACGACAGAATATTCGCCATAAAAATATCTAACAACTACCGAAAATTCCGACGCTGTGAGTGCCATACTTTAGGAGTTATGGCAGAAATAAGAAAACAATTTTGCATCGACTCTAGCGGCAAAACGGTGATGGTTAGAACTATCTGACTAACGCCAGAATATTCTCCATAAAAATATCTAACAACTACCGAAAAGTCCGACGCTGTGAGTGCTATACTTTAGGAGTTATGGCAGAAATTAGAAAACAATATTGCATCGACTCTAGCGCCAAAACGGGGATACTTAGAACTATCCGACTAACGGCAGAATATTCGCCATAAAAATATCTAACAACTACCGAAAAGAGCGACACTATGAGTGCTATACTTTAGGAGTTATGGCCGAAACTAGGAAAGAATATTGCATCGACTCTAGCGCCAAGAGGGTGATAGCTAGAACTATCCGACTAACGACAGAATCTTCGCCATAAAAATATCTAACAACTACCGAAAATTCCGCCGCTGTGAGTGCTATACTTTAGGAGTTATGGCAGAAATTAGAAAACAATTTTGCATCGACTCTAGCGGCAAAACGGCGATGGTTAGAACTATCCCACTAACGACAGAATATTTGCCATAAAAATATCTAACAACTGCCGAAAAGTCCGACGCTGTGAGTGCTATACCTTAGGAGTTATGGCAGAAATTAGGAAACAATATTGCATCGACTCTAGCGCCAAGACCGTGATAGCTAGAACTATCCGACCAACGGCAGAATATTCCCCATAAAAATATTTATCAACTACCGAAAATTCCGACACTGTGAGTGCTCTACTTTAGGAGTTATGGGAGAAACTAGAAAACAATATTGCATCGACTCAACCGGCAAAACGGTGATAGTTAGAACTATCTGACTAACGGCAGAATATTCGCTGTAAAAGTGTCTAACAATTGCCCAAAATTCCAATTATATCAATGCTATACTTTAGCAGTTATGGCAGAAATTAGAAAAACAATATTGCATCGATTCTAGTGGCAAAACGGCGATACCTAGAACTATCTGACTCACGGCAGAATATTCGCTATGAAAGTGTCTAGCAATAGCCGAAAATTCCGATTATATGTGTGCTATACTTTAGGAGTTGTGCCAGAAATTAGAAAAGAATATTGCATCTACTCTAGCGCCAAAATGGGGATAGTTAGAACTATCCGACTAACGGCAGGATATTCGCCATAAAAATATCTAACAACTACCGAAAAGTCCGACGCAGTGGGTGCTATACTTTAGGAGTTATGGCAGGAATTAGAAAACAATATTGCATCGACTCTAGCGCCAAAACGGGGATAGTTAGAACTATCCGACTAACGGCAGAATATTCGCCATAAAAATATCTAGCAACTACCGAAAAGTTCGACACTGTGAGTGCTATACTTTAGGAGGTATGGCCGAAACTAGAAAAGAATAATGCATCGACTCTAGCGCCAAGAGCGTGATAGCTAGAACTATCCGACTAACGACAGAATATTCGCTATAAAAATATCTAACATCTACCGAAAATTCCGACGCTGTGAGTACTATACTTTAGGAGTTATGGTAGAAATTAGGAAACAATATTGCATCGATTCTAGCGCCAAAACGGTGATAGTTAGAACTATCCGATTAACGACAGAATATTCGCCATAAAAAGATCTAACAACTACCGAAAATTCCGACGCTGTGAGTGCCATACTTTAGGAGTTATGGCAGAAATAACAAAACAATTTTGCATCGACTCTAGCGGCAAAACGGCGATGGTTAGAACTATCCCACTAACGACAGAATATTTGCCATAAAAATATCTAACAACTGCCGAAAAGTCCGACGCTGTGAATGCTATACCTTAGGAGTTATGGCCGAAACTAGGAAAGAATATTGCATCGACTCTAGCGCCAAGAGGGTGATAGCTAGAACTATCCGACTAACGACAGAATATTCGCCATAAAAATATCTAACAACTACCGAAAATTCCGCCGCTGTGAGTGGTATACTTTAGGAGTTATGGCAGAAATTAGAAAACAATTTTGCATCGACTCTAGCGGCAAAACGGCGATGGTTAGAACTATTCCACTAACGACAGAATATTTGCCATAAAAATATCTAACAACTGCCGAAAAGTCCGACGCTGTGAGTGCTATACCTTAGGAGTTATGGCAGAAATTAGGAAACAATATTGCATCGACTCTAGCGCCAAGACCGTGATAGCTAGAACTATCCGACCAACGGCAGAATATTCGCCTTAAAAATATTTATCAACTACCGAAAATTCCGACACTGTGAGTGCTCTACTTTAGGAGTTATGGGAGAAACTAGAAAACAATATTGCATCGACTCAACCGGCAAAACGGGGATAGTTAGAACTATTCGACTAACGGCAGAATATTCGCTGTAAAAGTGTCTAACAATTGCCGAAACTTCCGACGCTGTAAGTGCTATACTTTAGGAGTTATGGCAGAAATTAGAAAACAATATTGCATCGACTCTAGCGCCAAAATGGGGATAGTTAGAACTATTCGACTAACGGCAAAATATTCGCTATGAAAGTGTCTAGTAATAGCCGAAAATTCCGATTATATGTGTGCTATACTTTAGGAGTTGTGGCAGAAATTAGAAAAGAATATTGCATCTACTCTAGCGCCAAAATGGGGATAGTTAGAACTATCCAACTAACGGCAGAATATTCGCCATAAAAATATTTATCAACTACCGAAAATTCCGACACTGTGAGTGCTCTACTTTAGGAGTTATGGCAGAAATTAGAAAACAATATTGCATCGACTCTAGCGCGAAGACGGTGATAGTTAGAACTATCCGACTAACGGCAGGATATTCGCCATAAAAATATCTAACAACTGCCGAAACTTCCGGCGTTGTAAGTGCTATACCTTAGCAGTTATGCCAGAAATTAGAAAAGAATATTGCATCTACTCTAGCGCCAAAATGGGGATAGTTAGAACTATCCGACTAACGGCAGGATATTCGCCATAAAAATATCTAACAACTACCGAAAAGTCCGACGCAGTGGGTGCTATACTTTAGGAGTTATGGCAGAAATTAGAAAACAATATTGCATCGACTCTAGCGCCAAAACGGGGATAGTTAGAACTATCTGACTAACGGCAGAATTTTTGCCATAAAAATATCTAGCAACTACCGAAAAGTACGACACTGTGAGTGCTATACTTTAGGAGGTATGGCCGAAACTAGAAAAGAATATTGCATCGACTCTAGCGCCAAGACGGTGATAGTTAGAACTATCCGACTAACGGCAGGATATTCGCCATAAAAATATCTAACAACTGCCGAAACTTCCGACGCTGTGAGTGCTTTACTTTAGGACTTCTGGCAGAAATTAGAAAACAATATTTCATCGATTCTCGCACCAAAACGGTGATAGTTAGAACTATCCGACTAACCGCAAAATATTCGCCATAAAAATATCTAACAGTCGCCGAAAAGTCCGACGCTGTGAGTGCTCTACTTTAGGAGTTATGGGAGAAACTAGAAAACAATATTGCATCGAGTCAACCGGCAAAACGGTGATAGTTAGAACTATCTAACTAACGGCAGAATATTCGCTATAAAAGTGTCTAACAATTGCCCAAAATTCCAATTATATCAGTGCTATACTTTAGGAGTTATGGCAGAAGTTAGAAAACAATATTACATCGCCTCTATCGCCAAAACGGTGATAGTTAGAACTATCCGATTAACGACAGAATATTCGCCATAAAAATATCTAACAACTACCGAAAATTCCGACGCTGTGAGTGCCATACTTTAGGAGTTATGGCAGAAATAACAAAACAATTTTGCATCGAGTCTAGCGGCAAAACGGCGATGGTTAGAACTATCCCACTAACGACAGAATATTTGCCATAAAAATATCTAACAACTGCCGAAAAGTCCGACGCTGTGAATGCTATACCTTAGGAGTTATGGCAGAAATTAGAAAACAATATTGCATCGACTCTAGCGCCAAGACCGTGATAGCTAGAACTATCCGACCAACGGCAGAATTTTTGCCATAAAAATATTTATCAACTACCGAAAATTCCGACACGGTGAGTGCTCTACTTTAGGAGTTATGGCAGAAATTAGAAAACAATATTGCATCGACTCTAGCGCCAAGACGGTGATAGTTAGAACTATCCGACTAACGGCAGGATATTCGCCATAAAAATATCTAACAACTGCCGAAACTTCCGACGCTGTGAGTGCTTTACTTTAGGACTTCTGGCAGAAATTAGAAAACAATATTTCATCGATTCTCGCACCAAAACGGTGATAGTTAGAACTATCCGACTAACCGCAAAATATTCGCCATAAAAATATCTAACAGTCTCCGAAAAGTCCGACGCTGTGAGTGCTCTACTTTAGGAGTTATGGGAGAAACTAGAAAACAATATTGCATCGAGTCAACCGGCAAAACGGTGATAGTTAGAACTATCTAACTAACGGCAGAATATTCGCTATAAAAGTGTCTAACAATTGCCCAAAATTCCAATTATATCAGTGCTATACTTTAGGAGTTATGGCAGAAGTTAGAAAACAATATTACATCGACTCTATCGCCAAAACGGTGATAGTTAGAACTATCCGACTAACGGCAGAATATTCTCCATAAAAATATCTAACAACTACCGAAAAGTCCGACGCTGTGAGTGCTATACTTTAGGAGTTATGGCAGAAATTAGAGAACAATATTGCATCGACTCCAGCGCCAAAACGGGGATACCTAGAACTATCCGACTAACGGCAGAATATTCGCCATAAAAATATCTAACAACTACCGAAAAGTCCGACACTATGAGTGCTATACTTTAGGAGTTATGGCCGAAACTAGGAAAGAATATTGCATCGACTCTAGCGCCAAGAGGGTGATAGCTAGAACTATCCGACTAACGACAGAATATTCGCCATAAAAATATCTAACAACTACCGAAAATTCCGCCGCTGTGAGTGGTATACTTTAGGAGTTATGGCAGAAATTAGAAAACAATTTTGCATCGACTCTAGCGGCAAAACGGCGATGGTTAGAACTATTCCACTAACGACAGAATATTTGCCATAAAAATATCTAACAACTGCCGAAAAGTCCGACGCTGTGAGTGCTATACCTTAGGAGTTATGGCAGAAATTAGGAAACAATATTGCATCGACTCTAGCGCCAAGACCGTGATAGCTAGAACTATCCGACCAACGGCAGAATATTCGCCTTAAAAATATTTATCAACTACCGAAAATTCCGACACTGTGAGTGCTCTACTTTAGGAGTTATGGGAGAAACTAGAAAACAATATTGCATCGACTCAACCGGCAAAACGGGGATAGTTAGAACTATTCGACTAACGGCAGAATATTCGCTGTAAAAGTGTCTAACAATTGCCGAAACTTCCGACGCTGTAAGTGCTATACTTTAGGAGTTATGGCAGAAATTAGAAAACAATATTGCATCGACTCTAGCGCCAAAATGGGGATAGTTAGAACTATTCGACTAACGGCAAAATATTCGCTATGAAAGTGTCTAGTAATAGCCGAAAATTCCGATTATATGTGTGCTATACTTTAGGAGTTGTGGCAGAAATTAGAAAAGAATATTGCATCTACTCTAGCGCCAAAATGGGGATAGTTAGAACTATCCAACTAACGGCAGAATATTCGCCATAAAAATATTTATCAACTACCGAAAATTCCGACACTGTGAGTGCTCTACTTTAGGAGTTATGGCAGAAATTAGAAAACAATATTGCATCGACTCTAGCGCGAAGACGGTGATAGTTAGAACTATCCGACTAACGGCAGGATATTCGCCATAAAAATATCTAACAACTGCCGAAACTTCCGGCGTTGTAAGTGCTATACCTTAGCAGTTATGCCAGAAATTAGAAAAGAATATTGCATCTACTCTAGCGCCAAAATGGGGATAGTTAGAACTATCCGACTAACGGCAGGATATTCGCCATAAAAATATCTAACAACTACCGAAAAGTCCGACGCAGTGGGTGCTATACTTTAGGAGTTATGGCAGAAATTAGAAAACAATATTGCATCGACTCTAGCGCCAAAACGGGGATAGTTAGAACTATCTGACTAACGGCAGAATATTCGCCATAAAAATATCTAGCAACTACCGAAAAGTACGACACTGTGAGTGCTATACTTTAGGAGGTATGGCCGAAACTAGAAAAGAATATTGCATCGACTCTAGCGCCAAGAGCGTGATAGCTAGAACTATCCGACTAACGACAGAATATTCGCTATAAAAATATCTAACAACTACCGAAAATTCCGACGCTGTGAGTACTATACTTTAGGAGTTATGGTAGAAATTAGGAAACAATATTGCATCGATTCTAGCGCCAAAACGGTGATAGTTAGAACTATCCGATTAACGACAGAATATTCGCCATAAAAATATCTAACAACTACCGAAAATTCCGACGCTGTGAGTGCCATACTTTAGGAGTTATGGCAGAAATAACAAAACAATTTTGCATCGACTCTAGCGGCAAAACGGCGATGGTTAGAACTATCCCACTTACGACAGAATATTTGCCATAAAAATATCTAACAACTGCCGAAAAGTCCGACGCTGTGAATGCTATACCTTAGGAGTTATGGCAGAAATTAGAAAACAATATTGCATCGACTCTAGCGCCAAGACCGTGATAGCTAGAACTATCCGACCAACGGCAGAATTTTTGCCATAAAAATATTTATCAACTACCGAAAATTCCGACACGGTGAGTGCTCTACTTTAGGAGTTATGGCAGAAATTAGAAAACAATATTGCATCGACTCTAGCGCCAAGACGGTGATAGTTAGAACTATCCGACTAACGGCAGGATATTCGCCATAAAAATATCTAACAACTGCCGAAACTTCCGACGCTGTGAGTGCTTTACTTTAGGACTTCTGGCAGAAATTAGAAAACAATATTTCATCGATTCTCGCACCAAAACGGTGATAGTTAGAACTATCCGACTAACCGCAAAATATTCGCCATAAAAATATCTAACAGTCGCCGAAAAGTCCGACGCTGTGAGTGCTCTACTTTAGGAGTTATGGGAGAAACTAGAAAACAATATTGCATCGAGTCAACCGGCAAAACGGTGATAGTTAGAACTATCTAACTAACGGGAGAATATTCGCTATAAAAGTGTCTAACAATTGCCCAAAATTCCAATTATATCAGTGCTATACTTTAGGAGTTATGGCAGAAGTTAGAAAACAATATTACATCGACTCTATCGCCAAAACGGTGATAGTTAGAACTATCCGACTAACGGCAGAATATTCTCCATAAAAATATCTAACAACTACCGAAAAGTCCGACGCTGTGAGTGCTATACTTTAGGAGTTATGGCAGAAATTAGAAAACAATATTGCATCGACTCCAGCGCCAAAACGGGGATACCTAGAACTATCCGACTAACGGCAGAATATTCGCCATAAAAATATCTAACAACTACCGAAAAGTCCGACACTATGAGTGCTATACTTTAGGAGTTATGGCCGAAACTAGGAAAGAATATTGCATCGACTCTAGCGCCAAGAGGGTGATAGCTAGAACTATCCGACTAACGACAGAATATTCGCCATAAAAATATCTAACAACTACCGAAAATTCCGCCGCTGTGAGTGGTATACTTTAGGAGTTATGGCAGAAATTAGAAAACAATTTTGCATCGACTCTAGCGGCAAAACGGCGATGGTTAGAACTATCCCACTAACGACAGAATATTTGCCATAAAAATATCTAACAACTGCCGAAAAGTCCGACGCTGTGAGTGCTATACCTTAGGAGTTATGGCAGAAATTAGGAAACAATATTGCATCGACTCTAGCGCCAAGACCGTGATAGCTAGAACTATCCGACCAACGGCAGAATATTCGCCTTAAAAATATTTATCAACTACCGAAAATTCCGACACTGTGAGTGCTCTACTTTAGGAGTTATGGGAGAAACTAGAAAACAATATTGCATCGACTCAACCGGCAAAACGGGGATAGTTAGAACTATTCGACTAACGGCAGAATATTCGCTGTAAAAGTGTCTAACAATTGCCGAAACTTCCGACACTGTAAGTGCTATACCTTAGGAGTTATGGCAGAAATTAGAAAACAATATTGCATCGACTCTAGCGCCAAAATGGGGATAGTTAGAACTATCCGACTAACGGCAGAATATTCGCCATAAAAATATCTAACAACTACCGAAAAGTCCGACGCAGTGAGTGCTATACTTTAGGAGTTATGGGAGAAATTAGAAAACAATATTGCATCGACTCTAGCGCCAAAACGGGGATAGTTAGAACTATTCGACTAACGGCAGAATATTCGCTATGAAAGTGTCTAGTAATAGCCGAAAATTCCGATTATATGTGTGCTATACTTTAGGAGTTGTGGCAGAAATTAGAAAAGAATATTGCATCTACTCTAGCGCCAAAATGGGGATAGTTAGAACTATCCAACTAACGGCAGAATATTCGCCATAAAAATATTTATCAACTACCGAAAATTCCGACACTGTGAGTGCTCTACTTTAGGAGCTATGGCAGAAATTAGAAAACAATATTGCATCGACTCTAGCGCGAAGACGGTGATAGTTAGAACTATCCGACTAACGGCAGGATATTCGCCATAAAAATATCTAACAACTGCCGAAACTTCCGACGTTGTAAGTGCTATACCTTAGCAGTTATGGCAGAAATTAGAAAACAATATTGCATCGACTCTAGCGCCAAAATGGGGATAGTTAGAACTATCCGACTAACGGCAGAATATTCGCCATAAAAATATCTAACAACTACCGAAAAGTCCGACGCAGTGAGTGCTATACTTTAGGAGTTATGGGAGAAATTAGAAAACAATATTGCATCGACTCTAGCGCCAAAACGGGGATAGTTAGAACTATTCGACTAACGGCAGAATATTCGCCATAAAAATATCTAGCAACTACCGAAAAGTCCGACACTCTGAGTGCTATACTTTAGGAGGTATGGCCGAAACTAGAAAAGAATATTGCATCGACTCTAGCGCCAAGAGCGTGATAGCTAGAACTATCCGACTAACGGCAGAATATTCGCTATAAAAATATCTAACAACTACCGAAAATTCCGATGCTGTGAGTACTATACTTTAGGAGTTATGGTAGAAATTAGGAAACAATATTGCATCGATTCTAGCGCCAAAACGGTGATAGTTAGAACTATCCGATTAACGGCAGAATATTCGCCTTAAAAATACCTAACAACTGCCGAAAATTCCGACGGTGTGAGTACTATACTTTAGGAGTTATGGTAGAGATTAGGAAACAATATTGCATCGATTCTAGCGCCAAAACGGTGATAGTTAGAACTATCCGATTAACGGCAGAATATTCGCCTTAAAAATACCTAACAACTGCCGAAAATTCCGACGGTGTCAGTGCTATACTTTAGGAGTTATGGAAGAAATGAGAAAAGAATATTGCATCGACTCTAGCACCAAGAGGGTGATAGCTAGAACTATCCCACTAACCGCAAAATATTCACCATAAAAATATCTAACAACCGCCGAAAAGTCCGACGCTGTGAGTGCTCTACTTTAGGAGTTATGGGAGAAACTATAAAACAATATTGCATCGAGTCAACCGGTAAAACGGTGATAGTTAGAACCATCTGACTAACGGCAGAATATTCGCTATAAAAGTGTCTAACAATTGCCCAAAATTCCAATTATATCAGTGCTATACTTTAGGAGTTATGGCAGAAATTAGAAAACAATATTACATCGACTCAACCGGCAAAACGGTGGTAGTTAGAACTATCTGACTAACGGCAGAATATTCGCTATAAAAGTGTCTAACAATTGCCCAAAATTCCAATTATATCAATGCTATACTTTAGGAGTTAGGGCAGAAATTAGATAACAATATTGCATCGACTCTAGCGCCAAAACGGCGATAGTTAGAACTATCCCACTAACGGCAGAATATGCGCTATACAAATGTCGAACAACTGCCGCAGAGTCCGACTCTGTGAGTGCTCTACTTTAGGAGTTAGGGGAGAAATTAGATACCAACATTGCATCGACTCTAGCGGCAAAACGGCGATAGTTAGGACTATCTGACTAACGGCAGAATATGCGCTATACAAATATCTAACAACTGCCGCAAATTTTAGTCTGTGAGTGCTTTACTTTAGCAGTTATGGCAGAAATTAGAAAACAATATTGCATCGACTCTAGCGCCACAACGGCGATACTTAGAACTATCTGGATAACGGCAGAATATGCACCATACAAATTTCTAACAACCGCCGCCAAGTCCGACTCTGTGAGTGCTCTACTTTAGGAGTTGTGGCAGAAATTAGAAAACAATATTACATCGACTCTATCGCCAAAACGGTGATAGTTAGAACTATCAGACTAACGGCAGAATATGCGCTATACAAATGTCGAACAACTGCCGCAGAGTCCGACTCTGTGAGTGCTCTACTTTAGGAGTTAGGGCAGAAATTAGATACCAACATTGCATCGACAGAATATTCGCCATAAAAATATCTAACAACTACCGAAAATTCCGACGCTGTGAGTGCCATACTTTAGGAGTTATGGCAGAAATAAGAAAACAATTTTGCATCGACTCTATTGCCAAAACGGTGAGAGCTAGAACTATCCGACTAACGACAGAATATTCGCCATAAAAATATCTAACAACTACCGAAAATTCCGCCCCTGTGAGAGCTATACTTTAGGAGTTATGGCAGAAATTAGATACCAACATTGCATCGACTCTAGCGGCAAAGCGGCGATGGTTAGAACTATCCCACTAACGACAGAATATTTGCCATAAAAATATCTAACAACTGCCGAAAAGTCCGACGCTGTGAATGCTATACCTTAGGAGTTATGGCAGAAATTAGAAAACAGTATTGCATCGACTCTAGCGCCAAGACCGTGATAGCTAGCACTATCCGACCAACGGCAGAATTTTTGCCATAAAAATATTTATCAACTACCGAAAATTCCGACACTGTGAGTGCTCTACTTTAGGAGTTATGACAGAAATTAGAAAACAATATTGCATCGACTCTAGCGCCAAGACGGTGATAGTTAGAACTATCCGACTAACGGCAGGATATTCGCCATAAAAATATCTAACAACTGCCGAAACTTCCGACGCTGTGAGTGCTATACTTTAGGACTTCTGGTGGAAATTAGCAAACAATATTTCATCGATTCTCGCACCAAAACGGTGATAGTTAGAACTATCCGACTAACCGCAAAATATTCGCCATAAAAATATCTAACAACCGCCGAAAAGTCCGACGCTGTGAGTGCTCTACTTTAGGAGTTATGGGAGAAACTAGAAAACAATATTGCATCGAGTCAACCGGCAAAACGGTGATAGTTAGAACTATCTGACTAACGGCAGAATATTCGCTATAAAAATGTCTAACAATTGCCCAAAATTCCAATCATATCAGTGCTATACTTTAGCAGTTATGGCAGAAATTAGAAAACAATATTACATCGACTCTATTGCCAAAACGGTGAGAGCTAGAACTATCCGACTAACGACAGAATATTCGCCATAAAAATATCTAACAACTACCGAAAATTCCGCCCCTGTGAGAGCTATACTTTAGGAGTTATGGCAGAAATTAGAAAACAATTTTGCATCGACTCTAGCGGCAAAACGGCGATGGTTAGAACTATCCCACTAACGACAGAATATTTGCCATAAAAATATCTAACAACTGCCGAAAAGTCCGACGCTGTGAGTGCTCTACTTTAGGAGTTATGGGAGAAACTAGAAAACAGTATTGCATCGAGTCAACCGGCAAAACGGTGATAGTTAGAACTATCTGACTAACGGCAGAATATTCGCTATAAAAGTGTCTAACAATTGCCCAAAATTCCAATTATATCAGTGCTATACTTTAGGAGTTATGGCAGAAGTTAGAAAACAATATTACATCGACTCTATCGCCAAAACGGTGATAGTTAGAACTATCCGACTAACGGCAGAATATTCTCCATAAAAATATCTAACAACTACCGAAAAGTCCGACGCTGTGAGTGCTATACTTTAGGAGTTATGGTAGAAATTAGAAAACAATATTGCATCGACTTTAGCGCCAAGAGGGTGATAGCTAGAACTATCCGACTCACGACAGAATATTCGTCATAAAAATATCTAACCACTACCGAAAATTCCGACGTTGTGAGTACTATACTTTAGGAGTTATGGTAGAAATTAGGAAACAATATTGCATCGATTCTAGCGCCAAAACAGTGATAGTGAGAACTATCCGATTAACGGCAAAATATTCGCCATAAAAATATCTAACAGCCGCCGAAAAGTCCGACGCTGTGAGTGCTCTACTTTAAGAGTTATGGGAGAAACTAGAAAACAATATTGCATCGAGTCAACCGGCAAAACAGTGATAGTTAGAACTATCTGACTAACGGCAGAATATTCGCTATAAAAGTGTCTAACAATTGCCCAAAATTCCAATTATATCAGTGCTATACTTTAGGAGTTATGGCAGAAGTTAGAAAACAATGTTACATCGACTTTATCGCCAAAACGGTGATAGTTAGAACTATCCGACTAACGGCAGAATATTCTCCATAAAAATATCTAACAACTACCGAAAAGTCCGACGCTGTGAGTGCTATACTTTAGGAGTTATGGCAGAAGTTAGAAAACAATATTGCATCGACTCTAGCGCCAAAACGGGGATACTTAGAACTATCCGACTAACGGCAGAATATTCGCCATAAAAATATCTAACAACTACCGAAAAGTCCGACACTATGAGTGCTATACTTTAGGAGTTATGGCCGAAACTAGGAAAGAATATTGCATCGACTCTAGCGCCAAGAGGGTGATAGCTAGAACTATCCGACTAACGACAGAATATTCGCCATAAAATATCTAACAACCGCCGAAAAGTCCGACGCAGTGAGAGCTCTACTTTAGGAGTTATGGCAGAAGTTAGAAAACAATATTACATCGACTCTATCGCCAAGACCGTGATAGCTAGAACTATCCGACCAACGGCAGAATATTCGCCATAAAAATATGTATCAACTACCGAAACTTCCGACGCTGTGAGTGCTATACTTTAGGACTTCTGGCAGAAATTAGAAAACAATATTTCATCGATTCTCGCACCAAAACGGTGATAGTTAGAACTATGCGACTAACGGCAAAATATTCGCAATAAAAATATCTAACAACCGCCGAAAAGTCCGACGCAGTGAGTGCTCTACTTTAGGAGTTATGGGAGAAACTAGAAAACAATATTGCATCGACTCAACCGGCAAAACGGTGATAGTTAGAACTATCTGACTAACGGCAGAATATTCGCTATAAAAGTGTCTAACAATTGCCCAAAATTCCAATTATATCAATGCTATACTTTAGGAGTTATGGCAGAAGTTAGAAAACAATATTACATCGACTCTATCGCCAAAACGGTGATAGTTAGAACTATCCGACTAACGGCAGAATATTCTCCATAAAAATATCTAACAACTACCGAAAAGTCCGACGCTGTGAGTGCTATACTTTAGGAGTTATGGTAGAAATTAGAAAACAATATTGCATCGACTTTAGCGCCAAGAGGGTGATAGCTAGAACTATCCGACTCACGACAGAATATTCGTCATAAAAATATCTAACCACTACCGAAAATTCCGACGTTGTGAGTACTATACTTTAGGAGTTATGGTAGAAATTAGGAAACAATATTGCATCGATTCTAGCGCCAAAACAGTGATAGTGAGAACTATCCGATTAACGGCAAAATATTCGCCATAAAAATATCTAACAGCCGCCGAAAAGTCCGACGCTGTGAGTGCTCTACTTTAAGAGTTATGGGAGAAACTAGAAAACAATATTGCATCGAGTCAACCGGCAAAACGGTGATAGTTAGAACTATCTGACTAACGGCAGAATATTCGCTATAAAAGTGTCTAACAATTGCCCAAAATTCCAATTATATCAGTGCTATACTTTAGGAGTTATGGCAGAAGTTAGAAAACAATATTACATCGACTTTATCGCCAAAACGGTGATAGTTAGAACTATCCGACTAACGGCAGAATATTCTCCATAAAAATATCTAACAACTACCGAAAAGTCCGACGCTGTGAGTGCTATACTTTAGGAGTTATGGCAGAAGTTAGAAAACAATATTGCATCGACTCTAGCGCCAAAACGGGGATATTTAGAACTATCCGACTAACGGCAGAATATTCGCCATAAAAATATCTAACAACTACCGAAAAGTCCGACGCTGTGAGTGCTCTACTTTAGGAGTTATGGGAGAAACTAGAAAACAATATTGCATCGAGTCAACCGGCAAAACGGTGAGAGCTAGAACTATCCGACTAACGACAGAATATTCGCCATAAATATATCTAACAACTACCGAAAATTCCGCCCCTGTGAGAGCTATACTTTAGGAGTTATGGCAGAAATTAGAAAACAATTTTGCATCGACTCTAGCGGCAAAACGGCGATGGTTAGAACTATCCCACTAACGAGAGAATATTTGCCATAAAAATATCTAACAACTACCGAAAAGTCCGACGCTGTGAGTGCTCTACTTTAGGAGTTATGGGAGAAACTAGAAAACAGTATTGCATCGAGTCAACCGGCAAAACGGTGATAGTTAGAACTATCTGACTAACGGCAGAATATTCGCTATAAAAGTGTCTAACAATTGCCCAAAATTCCAATTATATCAGTGCTATACTTTAGGAGTTATGGCAGAAGTTAGAAAACAATATTACATCGACTCTATCGCCAAAACGGTGATAGTTAGAACTATCCGACTAACGGCAGAATATTCTCCATAAAAATATCTAACAACTACCGAAAAGTCCGACGCTGTGAGTGCTATACTTTAGGAGTTATGGTAGAAATTAGAAAACAATATTGCATCGACTTTAGCGCCAAGAGGGTGATAGCTAGAACTATCCGACTCACGACAGAATATTCGTCATAAAAATATCTAACCACTACCGAAAATTCCGACGTTGTGAGTACTATACTTTAGGAGTTATGGTAGAAATTAGGAAACAATATTGCATCGATTCTAGCGCCAAAACAGTGATAGTGAGAACTATCCGATTAACGGCAAAATATTCGCCATAAAAATATCTAACAGCCGCCGAAAAGTCCGACGCTGTGAGTGCTGTACTTTAAGAGTTATGGGAGAAACTAGAAAACAATATTGCATCGACTCTAGCGCCAAAACGGGGATACTTAGAACTATCCGACTAACGGCAGAATATTCGCCATAAAAATATCTAACAACTACCGAAAAGTCCGACACTATGAGTGCTATACTTTAGGAGTTATGGCCGAAACTAGGAAAGAATATTGCATCGACTCTAGCGCCAAGAGGGTGATAGCTAGAACTATCCGACTAACGACAGAATATTCGCCATAAAATATCTAACAACCGCCGAAAAGTCCGACGCAGTGAGAGCTCTACTTTAGGAGTTATGGCAGAAGTTAGAAAACAATATTACATCGACTCTATCGCCAAGACCGTGATAGCTAGAACTATCCGACCAACGGCAGAATATTCGCCATAAAAATATGTATCAACTACCGAAACTTCCGACGCTGTGAGTGCTATACTTTAGGACTTCTGGCAGAAATTAGAAAACAATATTTCATCGATTCTCGCACCAAAACGGTGATAGTTAGAACTATGCGACTAACGGCAAAATATTCGCAATAAAAATATCTAACAACCGCCGAAAAGTCCGACGCAGTGAGTGCTCTACTTTAGGAGTTATGGGAGAAACTAGAAAACAATATTGCATCGACTCAACCGGCAAAACGGTGATAGTTAGAACTATCTGACTAACGGCAGAATATTCGCTATAAAAGTGTCTAACAATTGCCCAAAATTCCAATTATATCAATGCTATACTTTAGGAGTTAGGGCAGAAATTAGATAACAATATTGCATCGACTCTAGCGCCAAAACGGCGATAGTTAAAACTATCCCACTAACGGCAGAATATGCTCTATACAAATGTCGAACAACTGCCGCAGAGTCCGACTCTGTGAGTGCTCTACTTTAGGAGTTAGGGCAGAAATTAGATACCAACATTGCATCGACAGAATATTCGCCATAAAAATATCTAACAACTACCGAAAATTCCGACGCTGTGAGTGCCATACTTTAGGAGTTATGGCAGAAATAAGAAAACAATTTTGCATCGACTCTAGCGGCAAAGCGGCGATGGTTAGAACTATCCCACTAACGACAGAATATTTGCCATAAAAATATCTAACAACTGCCGAAAAGTCCGACGCTGTGAATGCTATACCTTAGGAGTTATGGCAGAAATTAGAAAACAGTATTGCATCGACTCTAGCGCCAAGACCGTGATAGCTAGCACTATCCGACCAACGGCAGAATTTTTGCCATAAAAATATTTATCAACTACCGAAAATTCCGACACTGTGAGTGCTCTACTTTAGGAGTTATGACAGAAATTAGAAAACAATATTGCATCGACTCTAGCGCCAAGACGGTGATAGTTAGAACTATCCGACTAACGGCAGGATATTCGCCATAAAAATATCTAACAACTGCCGAAACTTCCGACGCTGTGAGTGCTATACTTTAGGACTTCTGGCGGAAATTAGCAAACAATATTTCATCGATTCTCGCACCAAAACGGTGATAGTTAGAACTATCCGACTAACCGCAAAATATTCGCCATAAAAATATCTAACAACCGCCGAAAAGTCCGACGCTGTGAGTGCTCTACTTTAGGAGTTATGGGAGAAACTAGAAAACAATATTGCATCGAGTCAACCGGCAAAACGGTGATAGTTAGAACTATCTGACTAACGGCAGAATATTCGCTATAAAAATGTCTAACAATTGCCCAAAATTCCAATCATATCAGTGCTATACTTTAGCAGTTATGGCAGAAATTAGAAAACAATATTACATCGACTCTATTGCCAAAACGGTGAGAGCTAGAACTATCCGACTAACGACAGAATATTCGCCATAAAAATATCTAACAACTACCGAAAATTCCGCCCCTGTGAGAGCTATACTTTAGGAGTTATGGCAGAAATTAGAAAACAATTTTGCATCGACTATAGCGGCAAAACGGCGATGGTTAGAACTATCCCACTAACGACAGAATATTTGCCATAAAAATATCTAACAACTGCCGAAAAGTCCGACGCTGTGAGTGCTCTACTTTAGGAGTTATGGGAGAAACTAGAAAACAATATTGCATCGAGTCAACCGGCAAAACGGTGATAGTTAGAACTATCTGACTAACGGCAGAATATTCGCTATAAAAGTGTCTAACAATTGCCCAAAATTCCAATTATATCAGTGCTATACTTTAGGAGTTATGGCAGAAGTTAGAAAACAATATTACATCGACTCTATCGCCAAAACGGTGATAGTTAGAACTAACCGACTAACGGCAGAATATTCTCCATAAAAATATCTAACAACTACCGAAAAGTCCGACGCTGTGAGTGCTATACTTTAGGAGTTATGGTAGAAATTAGAAAACAATATTGCATCGACTTTAGCGCCAAGAGGGTGATAGCTAGAACTATCCGACTCACGACAGAATATTCGTCATAAAAATATCTAACCACTACCGAAAATTCCGACGTTGTGAGTACTATACTTTAGGAGTTATGGCCGAAACTAGGAAAGAATATTGCATCGACTCTAGCGCCAAGAGGGTGATAGCTAGAACTATCCGACTAACGACAGAATATTCGCCATAAAATATCTAACAACCGCCGAAAAGTCCGACGCAGTGAGTGCTCTACTTTAGGAGTTATGGCAGAAGTTAGAAAACAATATTACATCGACTCTAGCGCCAAAACGGTGATAGTTAGAACTATCTGACTAACGGCAGAATATTCGCTATAAAAGTGTCTAACAATTGCCCAAAATTCCAATTATATCAGTGCTATACTTTAGGAGTTATGGCAGAAGTTAGAAAACAATATTACATCGACTTTATCGCCAAAACGGTGATAGTTAGAACTATCCGACTAACGGCAGAATATTCTCCATAAAAATATCTAACAACTACCGAAAAGTCCGACGCTGTGAGTGCTATACTTTAGGAGTTATGGCAGAAATTAGAAAACAATATTGCATCGACTCTAGCGCCAAAACGGGGATACTTAGAACTATCCGACTAACGGCAGAATATTCGCCATAAAAATATCTAACAACTACCGAAAAGTCCGACACTATGAGTGCTATACTTTAGGAGTTATGGCCGAAACTAGGAAAGAATATTGCATCGACTCTAGCGCCAAGAGGGTGATAGCTAGAACTATCCGACTAACGACAGAATATTCGCCATAAAATATCTAACAACCGCCGAAAAGTCCGACGCAGTGAGTGCTCTACTTTAGGAGTTATGGCAGAAGTTATAAAACAATATTACATCGACTCTATCGCCAAGACCGTGATAGCTAGAACTATCCGACCAACGGCAGAATATTCGCCATAAAAATATGTATCAACTACCGAAACTTCCGACGCTGTGAGTGCTATACTTTAGGACTTCTGGCAGAAATTAGAAGACAATATTTCATCGATTCTCGCACCAAAACGGTGATAGTTAGAACTATGCGACTAACGGCAAAATATTCGCAATAAAAATATCTAACAACCGCCGAAAAGTCCGACGCAGTGAGTGCTCTACTTTAGGAGTTATGGGAGAAACTAGAAAACAATATTGCATCGACTCAACCGCCAAAACGGTGATAGTTAGAACTATCTGACTAACGGCAGAATATTCGCTATAAAAGTGTCTAACAATTGCCCAAAATTCCAATTATATCAATGCTATACTTTAGGAGTTAGGGCAGAAATTAGATAACAATATTGCATCGACTCTAGCGCCAAAACGGCGATAGTTAAAACTATCCCACTAACGGCAGAATATGCTCTATACAAATGTCGAACAACTGCCGCAGAGTCCGACTCTGTGAGTGCTGTACTTTAGGAGTTAGGGCAGAAATTAGATACCTACATTGCATCGACTCTAGCGACAAAACGGCGATAGTTAGGACTATCTGACTAACGGCAGAATATGCGCTATACAAATATCTAACAACTGCCGCAAAGTTTTAGTCTGTGAGTGCTTTACTTTAGGAGTTAGGGCAGAAATTAGATACCAACATTGCATCGACAGGATATTCGCCATAAAAATATCTAACAACTGCCGAAACTTCCGACGCTGTGAGTGCTATACCTTAGGACTTCTGGCAGAAATTAGAAAACCATATTTCATCGATTCTCGCACCAAAACGGCGATAGTTAGAACTATCCGACTAACGGCAAAATATTCGCCATAAAAATATCTAACAACCGCCGAAAAGTCCGACGCAGTGAGTGCTCTACTTTAGGAGTTATGGGAGAAACTAGAAAACAATATTGCATCGACTCAACTGGCAAAACGGTGATAGTTAGAACTATCTGACTAACGGCAGAATATTCGCTATAAAAGTGTCTAACAATTGCCCAAAATTCCAATTATATCAATGCTATACTTTAGGAGTTAGGGCAGAAATTAGATAACAATATTGCGTCGACTCTAGCGCCAAAACGGCGATAGTTAAAACTATCCCACTAACGGCAGAATATGCGCTATACAAATGTCGAACAACTGCCGCAGAGTCCGACTCTGTGAGTGCTCTACTTTAGCAGTTAGGGCAGAAATTAGATACCAACATTGCATAGACTCTAGCGCCAAAACGCCGATAGTTAGGACTATCTGACCAACGCCAGAATATGCGGTATACAAATATCTAACAACTGCCGCAAAGTTTTAGTCTGTGAGTGCTTTACTTTAGGAGTTAGGGCAGAAATTAGATACCAACATTGCATCGACAGAATATTCGCCATAAAAATATCTAACAACTACCGAAAATTCCGACGCTGTGAGTGCCATACTTTAGGAGTTATGGCCGAAACTAGGAAAGAATATTGCATCGGCTCTAGCGCCAAGAGGGTGGTAGCTAGAACTATCCGACTAACGACAGAATATTCGCCTTAAAAATATCTAACAACCGCCGAAAAGTCCGACGCTGCGAGTGCTCTACTTTAGGAGTTATGGGAGAAACTAGAAAACAATATTGCATCGAGTCAACCGGTAAAACGGTGATAGTTAGAACCATCTGACTAACGGCAGAATATTCGCTATAAAAGTGTCTAACAATTGCCCAAAATTCCAATTATATCAGTGCTATACTTTAGGAGTTATGGCAGAAATTAGAAAACAATATTACATCGACTCAACCGGCAAAACGGTGGTAGTTAGAACTATCTGACATACGGCAGAATATTCGCTATAAAAGTGTCTAACAATTGCCCAAAATTCCAATCATATCAGTGCTATACTTTAGCAGTTATGGCAGAAATTAGAAAACAATATTACATCGACTCAACCGGCAAAACGGTGGTAGTTAGAACTATCTGACATACGGCAGAATATTCGCTATAAAAGTGTCTAACAATTGCCCAAAATTCCAATTATATCAGTGCTATACTTTAGGAGTTATGGCAGAAATTAGAAAACAATATTACATCGACTCAACCGGCAAAACGGTGGTAGTTAGAACTATCTGACTAACGGCAGAATATTCGCTATAAAAGTGTCTAACAATTGCCCAAAATTCCAATTATATCAATGCTATACTTTAGGAGTTAGGGCAGAAATTAGATAACAATATTGCATCGACTCTAGCGCCAAAACGGCGATAGTTAGAACTATCCCACTAACGGCAGAATATGCGCTATACAAATGTCGAACAACTGCCGCAGAGTCCGACTCTGTGAGTGCTCTACTTTAGGAGTTAGGGCAGAAATTAGATACCAACATTGCATCGACTCTAGCGGCAAAACGGCGATAGTTAGGACTATCTGACTAACGGCAGAATATGCGCTATACAAATATCTAACAACTGCCGCAAAGTTTTAGTCTGTGAGTGCTTCACTTTAGGAGTTATGGCAGAAATTCGAAAACAATATTGCATCGACTCTAGCGCCACAACGGCGATACTTAGAACTATCTGGATAACGGCAGAATATTCGCTATAAAAGTGTCTAACAATTGCCCAAAATTCCAATCATATCAGTGCTATACTTTAGCAGTTATGGCAGAAGTTATAAAACAATATTACATCGACTCTATCGCCAAGACCGTGATAGCTAGAACTATCCGACCAACGGCAGAATATTCGCCATAAAAATATGTATCAACTACCGAAACTTCCGACGCTGTGAGTGCTATACTTTAGGACTTCTGGCAGAAATTAGAAGACAATATTTCATCGATTCTCGCACCAAAACGGTGATAGTTAGAACTATGCGACTAACGGCAAAATATTCGCAATAAAAATATCTAACAACCGCCGAAAAGTCCGACGCAGTGAGTGCTCTACTTTAGGAGTTATGGGAGAAACTAGAAAACAATATTGCATCGACTCAACCGCCAAAACGGTGATAGTTAGAACTATCTGACTAACGGCAGAATATTCGCTATAAAAGTGTCTAACAATTGCCCAAAATTCCAATTATATCAATGCTATACTTTAGGAGTTAGGGCAGAAATTAGATAACAATATTGCATCGACTCTAGCGCCAAAACGGCGATAGTTAAAACTATCCCACTAACGGCAGAATATGCTCTATACAAATGTCGAACAACTGCCGCAGAGTCCGACTCTGTGAGTGCTGTACTTTAGGAGTTAGGGCAGAAATTAGATACCTACATTGCATCGACTCTAGCGACAAAACGGCGATAGTTAGGACTATCTGACTAACGGCAGAATATGCGCTATACAAATATCTAACAACTGCCGCAAAGTTTTAGTCTGTGAGTGCTTTACTTTAGGAGTTAGGGCAGAAATTAGATACCAACATTGCATCGACAGGATATTCGCCATAAAAATATCTAACAACTGCCGAAACTTCCGACGCTGTGAGTGCTATACCTTAGGACTTCTGGCAGAAATTAGAAAACCATATTTCATCGATTCTCGCACCAAAACGGCGATAGTTAGAACTATCCGACTAACGGCAAAATATTCGCCATAAAAATATCTAACAACCGCCGAAAAGTCCGACGCAGTGAGTGCTCTACTTTAGGAGTTATGGGAGAAACTAGAAAACAATATTGCATCGACTCAACTGGCAAAACGGTGATAGTTAGAACTATCTGACTAACGGCAGAATATTCGCTATAAAAGTGTCTAACAATTGCCCAAAATTCCAATTATATCAATGCTATACTTTAGGAGTTAGGGCAGAAATTAGATAACAATATTGCGTCGACTCTAGCGCCAAAACGGCGATAGTTAAAACTATCCCACTAACGGCAGAATATGCGCTATACAAATGTCGAACAACTGCCGCAGAGTCCGACTCTGTGAGTGCTCTACTTTAGCAGTTAGGGCAGAAATTAGATACCAACATTGCATAGACTCTAGCGCCAAAACGCCGATAGTTAGGACTATCTGACCAACGCCAGAATATGCGGTATACAAATATCTAACAACTGCCGCAAAGTTTTAGTCTGTGAGTGCTTTACTTTAGGAGTTAGGGCAGAAATTAGATACCAACATTGCATCGACAGAATATTCGCCATAAAAATATCTAACAACTACCGAAAATTCCGACGCTGTGAGTGCCATACTTTAGGAGTTATGGCCGAAACTAGGAAAGCATATTGCATCGGCTCTAGCGCCAAGAGGGTGGTAGCTAGAACTATCCGACTAACGACAGAATATTCGCCTTAAAAATATCTAACAACCGCCGAAAAGTCCGACGCTGCGAGTGCTCTACTTTAGGAGTTATGGGAGAAACTAGAAAACAATATTGCATCGAGTCAACCGGTAAAACGGTGATAGTTAGAACCATCTGACTAACGGCAGAATATTCGCTATAAAAGTGTCTAACAATTGCCCAAAATTCCAATTATATCAGTGCTATACTTTAGGAGTTATGGCAGAAATTAGAAAACAATATTACATCGACTCAACCGGCAAAACGGTGGTAGTTAGAACTATCTGACATACGGCAGAATATTCGCTATAAAAGTGTCTAACAATTGCCCAAAATTCCAATCATATCAGTGCTATACTTTAGCAGTTATGGCAGAAATTAGAAAACAATATTACATCGACTCAACCGGCAAAACGGTGGTAGTTAGAACTATCTGACATACGGCAGAATATTCGCTATAAAAGTGTCTAACAATTGCCCAAAATTCCAATTATATCAGTGCTATACTTTAGGAGTTATGGCAGAAATTAGAAAACAATATTACATCGACTCAACCGGCAAAACGGTGGTAGTTAGAACTATCTGACTAACGGCAGAATATTCGCTATAAAAGTGTCTAACAATTGCCCAAAATTCCAATTATATCAATGCTATACTTTAGGAGTTAGGGCAGAAATTAGATAACAATATTGCATCGACTCTAGCGCCAAAACGGCGATAGTTAGAACTATCCCACTAACGGCAGAATATGCGCTATACAAATGTCGAACAACTGCCGCAGAGTCCGACTCTGTGAGTGCTCTACTTTAGGAGTTAGGGCAGAAATTAGATACCAACATTGCATCGACTCTAGCGGCAAAACGGCGATAGTTAGGACTATCTGACTAACGGCAGAATATGCGCTATACAAATATCTAACAACTGCCGCAAAGTTTTAGTCTGTGAGTGCTTCACTTTAGGAGTTATGGCAGAAATTCGAAAACAATATTGCATCGACTCTAGCGCCACAACGGCGATACTTAGAACTATCTGGATAACGGCAGAATATTCGCTATAAAAGTGTCTAACAATTGCCCAAAATTCCAATCATATCAGTGCTATACTTTAGCAGTTATGGCAGAAATTAGAAAACAATATTACATCGACTCTATCGCCAAAACGGTGATAGCTAGAACTATCCGACTAACGACAGAATATTCGCCATAAAAATATCTAACAACTACCGAAAATTCCGCCGCTGTGAGAGCTATACTTTAGGAGTTATGGCCGAAACTAGGAAAGAATATTGCATCGACTCTAGCGCCAAGAGGGTGATAGCTAGAACTATCCGACTAACGACAGAATATTCGCCATAAAAATATCTAACAACCGCCGAAATGTCCGACGCTGTGAGTGCTCTACTTTAGGAGTTATGGGAGAAACTAGAAAACAATATTGCATCGAGTCAACCGGTAAAACGGTGATAGTTAGAACCATCTGACTAACGGCAGAATATTCGCTATAAAAGTGTCTAACAATTGCCCAAAATTCCAATTATATCAGTGCTATACTTTAGGAGTTATGGCAGAAATTAGAAAACAATATTACATCGACTCAACCGGCAAAACGGTGGTAGTTAGAACTATCTGACATACGGCAGAATATTCGCTATAAAAGTGTCTAACAATTGCCCAAAATTCCAATCATATCAGTGCTATACTTTAGCAGTTATGGCAGAAATTAGAAAACAATATTACATCGACTCTATCGCCAAAACGGTGATAGCTAGAACTATCCGACTAACGACAGAATATTCGCCATAAAAATATCTAACAACTACCGAAAATTCCGCCGCTGTGAGAGCTATACTTTAGGAGTTATGGCAGAAATTAGAAAACAATTTTGCATCGACTCTAGCGGCAAAACGGCGATGGTTAGAACTATCCCACTAACGACAGAATATTTGCCACAAAAATATCTAACAACTGCCGAAAAGTCCGACGCTGTGAGTGCTCTACTTTAGGAGTTATGGGAGAAACTAGAAAACAATATTGCATCGAGTCAACCGGCAAAACGGTGATAGTTAGAACTATCTGACTAACGGCAGAATATTCGCTATAAAAGTGTCTAACAATTGCCCAAAATTCCAATTATATCAGTGCTATACTTTAGGAGTTATGTCAGAAGTTAGAAAACAATATTACATCGACTCTATCGCCAAAACGGTGATAGTTAGAACTATCCGACTAACGGCAGAATATTCTCCATAAAAATATCTAACAATTACCGAAAAGTCCGACGCTGTGAGTGCTATACTTTAGGAGTTATGGTAGAAATTAGAAAACAATATTGCATCGACTTTAGCGCCAAGAGGGTGATAGCTAGAACTATCCGACTCACGACAGAATATTCGTCATAAAAATATCTAACCACTACCGAAAATTCCGACGTTGTGAGTACTATACTTTAGGAGTTATGGTAGAAATTAGGAAACAATATTGCATCGATTCTAGCGCCAAAACAGTGATAGTTAGAACTATCCGATTAACGGCAAAATATTCGCCATAAAAATATCTAACAGCCGCCGAAAAGTCCGACGCTGTGAGTGCTCTACTTTAGGAGTTATGGGAGAAACTAGAAAACAATATTGCATCGAGTCAACCGGCAAAACGGTGATAGTTAGAACTATCTGACTAACGGCAGAATATTCGCTATAAAAGTGTCTAACAATTGCCCAAAATTCCAATTATATCAGTGCTATACTTTAGGAGTTATGGCAGAAGTTAGAAAACAATATTACATCGACTCTATCGCCAAAACGGTGATAGTTAGAACTATCCGACTAACGGCAGAATATTCTCCATAAAAATATCTAACAACTACCGAAAAGTCCGACGCTGTGAGTGCTATACTTTAGGAGTTATGGCCGAAACTAGGAAAGAATATTGCATCGACTCTAGCGCCAAGAGGGTGATAGCTAGAACTATCCAACTAACGACAGAATATTCGCCATAAAAATATCTAACAACCGCCGAAAAGTCCGACGCTGTGAGTGCTCTACTTTAGGAGTTATGGGAGAAACTAGAAAACAATATTGCATCGAGTCAACCGGTAAAACGGTGATAGTTAGAACCATCTGACTAACGGCAGAATATTCGCTATAAAAGTGTCTAACAATTGCCCAAAATTCCAATTATATCAGTGCTATACTTTAGGAGTTATGGCAGAAATTAGAAAACAATATTACATCGACTCAACCGGCAAAACGGTGGTAGTTAGAACTATCTGACTAACGGCAGAATATTCGCTATAAAAGTGTCTAACAATTGCCCAAAATTCCAATTATATCAATGCTATACTTTAGGAGTTAGGGCAGAAATTAGATAACAATATTGCATCGACTCTAGCGCCAAAACGGCGATAGTTAGAACTATCCCACTAACGGCAGAATATGCGCTATACAAATGTCGAACAACTGCCGCAGAGTCCGACTCTGTGAGTGCTCTACTTTAGGAGTTAGGGCAGAAATTAGATACCAACATTGCATCGACTCTAGCGGCAAAACGGCGATAGTTAGGACTATCTGACTAACGGCAGAATATGCGCTATACAAATATCTAACAACTGCCGCAAAGTTTTAGTCTGTGAGTGCTTCACTTTAGGAGTTATGGCAGAAATTCGAAAACAATATTGCATCGACTCTAGCGCCACAACGGCGATACTTAGAACTATCTGGATAACGGCAGAATATGCGCCATACAAATTTCTAACAAACGCCGCCAAGTCCGACTCTGTGAGTGCTCCACTTTAGGAGTTGTGGCAGAAATTAGAAAACAATATTACATCGACTCTATCGCCAAAACGGTGATAGTTAGAACTATCCGACTAACGGCAGAATATGCGCTATACAAATGTCGAACAACTGCCGCAGAGTCCGACTCTGTGAGTGCTCTACTTTAGGAGGTAGGGTAGAAATTAGATACCAACATTGCATCGACAGAATATTCGCCATAAAAATATCTAACAACTACCGAAAATTCCGACGCTGTGAGTGCCATACTTTAGGAGTTATGGCAGAAATAAGAAAACAATTTTGCATCGACTCTAGCGGCAAAGCGGCGATGGTTAGAACTATCCCACTAACGACAGAATATTTGCCATAAAAATATCTAACAACTGCCGAAAAGTCCGACGCTGTGATTGCTATACCTTAGGAGTTATGGCAGAAATTAGAGAACAGTATTGCATCGACTCTAGCGCCAAGACCGTGATAGCTAGAACTATCCGACCAACGGCAGAATTTTTGCCATAAAAATATTTATCAACTACCGAAAATTCCGACACTGTGAGTGCTCTCCTTTAGGAGTTATGACAGAAATTAGAAAACAATATTGCATCGACTCTAGCGCCAAGACGGTGATAGTTAGAACTATCCGACTAACGGCAGGATATTCGCCATAAAAATATCTAACAACTGCCGAAACTTCCGACGCTGTGAGTGCTATACTTTAGGACTTCTGGCAGAAATTAGCAAACAATATTTCATCGATTCTCGCACCAAAACGGTGATAGTTAGAACTATCCGACTAACCGCAAAATATTCGCCATAAAAATATCTAACAACCGCCGAAAAGTCCGACGCTGTGAGTGCTCTACTTTAGGAGTTATGGGAGAAACTAGAAAACTATATTGCATCGAGTCAACCGGCAAAACGGTGATAGTTAGAACTATCTGACTAACGGCAGAATATTCGCTATAAAAGTGTCTAACAATTGAACAAAATTCCAATCATATCAGTGCTATACTTTAGCAGTTATGGCAGAAATTAGAAAACAATATTACATCGACTCTATCGCCAAAACGGTGATAGCTAGAACTATCCGACTAACGACAGAATATTCGCCATAAAAATATCTAACAACTACCGAAAATTCCGCCGCTGTGAGAGCTATACTTTAGGAGTTATGGCAGAAATTAGAAAACAATTTTGCATCGACTCTAGCGGCAAAACGGCGATGGTTAGAACTATCCCACTAACGACAGAATATTTGCCATAAAAATATCTAACAACTGCCGAAAAGTCCGACGCTGTGAGTGCTCTACTTTAGGAGTTATGGGAGAAACTAGAAAACAATATTGCATCGACTTTAGCGCCAAGAGGGTGACAGCTAGAACTATCCGACTCACGACAGAATATTCGTCATAAAAATATCTAACCACTACCGAAAATTCCGACGTTGTGAGTACTATACTTTAGGAGTTATGGTAGAAATTAGGAAACAATATTGCATCGATTCTAGCGCCAAAACAGTGATAGTTAGAACTATCCGATTAACGGCAAAATATTCGCCATAAAAATATCTAACAGCCGCCGAAAAGTCCGACGCTGTGAGTGCTCTACTTTAGGAGTTATGGGAGAAACTAGAAAACTATATTGCATCGAGTCAACCTGCAAAACGGTGATAGTTAGAACTATCTGACTAACGGCAGAATATTCGCTATAAAAGTGTCTAACAATTGCCCAAAATTCCAATTATATCAGTGCTATACTTTAGGAGTTATGGCAGAAGTTAGAAAACAATATTACATCGACTCTATCGCCAAAACGGTGATAGTTAGAACTATCCGACTAACGGCAGAATATTCTCCATAAAAATATCTAACAACTGCCGAAACTTCCGACACTGTGAGTGCTCTACTTTAGGAGTTATGACAGAAATTAGAAAACAATATTGCATCGACTCTAGCGCCAAGACGGTGATAGTTAGAACTATCCGACTAACGGCAGGATATTCGCCATAAAAATATCTAACAACTGCCGAAACTTCCGACGCTGTGAGTGCTATACTTTAGGACTTCTGGCAGAAATTAGCAAACAATATTTCATCGATTCTCGCACCAAAACGGTGATAGTTAGAACTATCCGACTAACCGCAAAATATTCGCCATAAAAATATCTAACAACCGCTGAAAAGTCCGACGCTGTGAGTGCTCTACTTTAGGAGTTATGGGAGAAACTAGAAAACAATATTGCATCGAGTCAACCGGCAAAACGGTGATAGTTAGAACTATCTGACTAACGGCAGAATATTCGCTATAAAAGTGTCTAACAATTGCCCAAAATTCCAATCATATCAGTGCTATACTTTAGCAGTTATGGCAGAAATTAGAAAACAATATTACATCGACTCTATCGCCAAAACGGTGATAGCTAGAACTATCCGACTAACGACAGAATATTCGCCATAAAAATATCTAACAACTACCGAAAATTCCGCCGCTGTGAGAGCTATACTTTAGGAGTTATGGCAGAAATTAGAAAACAATTTTGCATCGACTCTAGCGGCAAAACGGCGATGGTTAGAACTATCCCACTAACGACAGAATATTTGCCATAAAAATATCTAACAACTGCCGAAAAGTCCGACGCTGTGAGTGCTCTACTTTAGGAGTTATGGGAGAAACTAGAAAACAATATTGCATCGAGTCAACCGGCAAAACGGTGATAGTTAGAACTATCTGACTAACGGCAGAATATTCGCTATAAAAGTGTCTAACAATTGCCCAAAATTCCAATTATATCAATGCTATACTTTAGGAGTTAGGGCAGAAATTAGATAACAATATTGCATCGACTCTAGCGCCAAAACGGCGATAGTTAGAACTATCCCACTAACGGCAGAATATGCGCTATACAAATGTCGAACAACTGCCGCAGAGTCCGACTCTGTGAGTGCTCTACTTTAGGAGTTAGGGCAGAAATTAGATACCAACATTGCATCGACTCTAGCGGCAAATCGGCGATAGTTAGGACTATCTGACTAACGGCAGAATATGCGCTATACAAATATCTAACAACTGCCGCAAAGTTTTAGTCTGTGAGTGCTTTACTTTAGGAGTTATGGCAGAAATTCGAAAACAATATTGCATCGACTCTAGCGCCACAACGGCGATACTTAGAACTATCTGGATAACGGCAGAATATGCGCCATACAAATTTCTAACAACCGCCGCCAAGTCCGACTCTGTGAGTGCTCTACTTTAGGAGTTGTGGCAGACATTAGAAAACAATATTACATCGACTCTATCGCCAAAACGGTGATAGTTAGAACTATCCGACTAACGGCAGAATATGCGCTATACAAATGTCGAACAACTGCCGCAGAGTCCGACTCTGTGAGTGCTCTACTTTAGGAGTTAGGGTAGAAATTAGATACCAACATTGCATCGACAGAATATTCGCCATAAAAATATCTAACAACTACCGAAAATTCCGACGCTGTGAGTGCCATACTTTAGGAGTTATGGCAGAAATAAGAAAACAATTTTGCATCGACTCTAGCGGCAAAGCGGCGATGGTTAGAACTATCCCACTAACGACAGAATATTTGCCATAAAAATATCTAACAACTGCCGAAAAGTCCGACGCTGTGATTGCTATACCTTAGGAGTTATGGCAGAAATTAGAAAAGAGTATTGCATCGACTCTAGCGCCAAGACCGTGATAGCTAGAACTATCCGACCAACGGCAGAATTTTTGCCATAAAAATATTTATCAACTACCGAAAATTCCGACACTGTGAGTGCTCTCCTTTAGGAGTTATGACAGAAATTAGAAAACAATATTGCATCGACTCTAGCGCCAAGACGGTGATAGTTAGAACTATCCGACTAACGGCAGGATATTCGCCATAAAAATATCTAACAACTGCCGAAACTTCCGACGCTGTGAGTGCTATACTTTAGGACTTCTGGCAGAAATTAGCAAACAATATTTCATCGATTCTCGCACCAAAACGGTGATAGTTAGAACTATCCGACTAACCGCAAAATATTCGCCATAAAAATATCTAACAACCGCCGAAAAGTCCGACGCTGTGAGTGCTCTACTTTAGGAGTTATGGGAGAAACTAGAAAACAATATTGCATCGAGTCAACCGGCAAAACGGTGATAGTTAGAACTATCTGACTAACGGCAGAATATTCGCTATAAAAGTGTCTAACAATTGCCCAAAATTCCAATCATATCAGTGCTATACTTTAGCAGTTATGGCAGAAATTAGAAAACAATATTACATCGACTCTATCGCCAAAACGGTGATAGCTAGAACTATCCGACTAACGGCAGAATATTCTCCATAAAAATATCTAACAACTGCCGAAACTTCCGACACTGTGAGTGCTCTACTTTAGGAGTTATGACAGAAATTAGAAAACAATATTGCATCGACTCTAGCGCCAAGACGGTGATAGTTAGAACTATCCGACTAACGGCAGGATATTCGCCATAAAAATATCTAACAACTGCCGAAACTTCCGACGCTGTGAGTGCTATACTTTAGGACTTCTGGCAGAAATTAGCAAACAATATTTCATCGATTCTCGCACCAAAACGGTGATAGTTAGAACTATCCGACTAACCGCAAAATATTCGCCATAAAAATATCTAACAACCGCCGAAAAGTCCGACGCTGTGAGTGCTCTACTTTAGGAGTTATGGGAGAAACTAGAAAACAATATTGCATCGAGTCAACCGGCAAAACGGTGATAGTTAGAACTATCTGACTAACGGCAGAATATTCGCTATAAAAGTGTCTAACAATTGCCCAAAATTCCAATCATATCAGTGCTATACTTTAGCAGTTATGGCAGAAATTAGAAAACAATATTACATCGACTCTATCGCCAAAACGGTGATAGCTAGAACTATCCGACTAACGACAGAATATTCGCCATAAAAATATCTAACAACTACCGAAAATTCCGCCGCTGTGAGAGCTATACTTTAGGAGTTATGGCAGAAATTAGAAAACAATTTTGCATCGACTCTAGCGGCAAAACGGCGATGGTTAGAACTATCCCACTAACGACAGAATATTTGCCATAAAAATATCTAACAACTGCCGAAAAGTCCGACGCTGTGAGTGCTCTACTTTAGGAGTTATGGGAGAAACTAGAAAACAATATTGCATCGAGTCAACCGGCAAAACGGTGATAGTTAGAACTATCTGACTAACGGCAGAATATTCGCTATAAAAGTGTCTAACAATTGCGCAAAATTCCAATTATATCAGTGCTATACTTTAGGAGTTATGGCAGAAGTTAGAAAACAATATTACATCGACTCTATCGCCAAAACGGTGATAGTTAGAACTATCCGACTAACGGCAGAATATTCTCCATAAAAATATCTATCAACTACCGAAAAGTCCGACGCTGTGAGTGCTATACTTTAGGAGTTATGGTAGAAATTAGAAAACAATATTGCATCCACTTTAGCGCCAAGAGGGTGATAGCTAGAACTATCCGACTCACGACAGAATATTCGTCATAAAAATATCTAACCACTACCGAAAATTCCGACGTTGTGAGTACTATACTTTAGGAGTTATGGTAGAAATTAGGAAACAATATTGCATCGATTCTAGCGCCAAAACAGTGATAGTTAGAACTATCCGATTAACGGCAAAATATTCGCCATAAAAATATCTAACAGCCGCCGAAAAGTCCGACGCTGTGAGTGCTCTACTTTAGGAGTTATGGGAGAAACTAGAAAACAATATTGCATCGAGTCAACCGGCAAAACGGTGATAGTTAGAACTATCTGGCTAACGGCAGAATATTCGCTATAAAAGTGTCTAACAATTGCCCAAAATTCCAATTATATCAGTGCTATACTTTAGGAGTTATGGCAGAAGTTAGAAAACAATATTACATCGACTCTATCGCCAAAACGGTGATAGTTAGAACTATCCGACTAACGGCAGAATATTCTCCATAAAAATATCTAACAACTACCGAAAAGTCCGACGCTGTGAGTGCTATACTTTAGGAGTTATGGCAGAAATTAGAAAACAATATTGCATCGACTCTAGCGCCAAAACGGGGATACTTAGAACTATCCGACTAACGGCAGAATATTCGCCATAAAAATATCTAACAACTGCCGAAAAGTCCGACACTATGAGTGCTATACTTTAGGAGTTATGGCCGAAACTGGGAAAGAATATTGCATCGACTCTAGCGCCAAGAGGGTGATAGCTAGAACTATCCGACTAACGACAGAATATTCGCCATAAAATATCTAACAACCGCCGAAAAGTCCGACGCAGTGAGTGCTCTTAGGAGTTATGGCAGAAGTTAGAAAACAATATTACATCGACTCTATCGCCAAAACGGTGATAGTTAGAACTATCCGACCAACGGCAGAATATTCTCCATAAAAATATCTAACAACTACCGAAAAGTCCGACGCTGTGAGTGCTATACTTTAGGAGTTATGGCAGAAATTAGAAAACAATATTGCATCGACTCTAAGGCCAAAACGGGGATACTTAGAACTATCCGACTAACGGCAGAATATTCGCCATAAAAATATCTAACAACTACCGAAAAGTCCGACACTATGAGTGCTATACTTTAGGAGTTATGGCCGAAACTAGGAAAGAATATTGCATCGACTCTAGCGGCAAAACGGCGATGGTTAGAACTATCCCACTAACGACAGAATATTTGCCATAAAAATATCTAAGAACTGCCGAAAAGTCCGACGCTGTGAGTGTTATACCTTAGGAGTTGTGGCAGAAATTATAAAACAATATTGCTTCGACTCTAGCGCCAAGACCGTGATAGCTAGAACTATCCGACCAACGGCAGAATATTCGCCATAAAAATATGTATCAACTACCGAAAATTCCGACACTATGAGTGCTATACTTTAGGAGTTATGGCCGAAACTAGGAAAGAATATTGCATCGACTCTAGCGCCAAGAGGGTGATAGCTAGAACTATCCGACTAACGACAGAATATTCGCCATAAAAATATCTAACAACTGCCGAAAAGTCCGACGCAGTGAGTGCTCTACTTTAGGAGTTATGGGAGAAACCAGAAAACAATATTGCATCGACTCAACCGGCAAAACGGTGATAGTTAGAACTATCTGACTAACGGCAGAATATTGGCTATAAAAGTGTCTAACAATTGCCCAAAATTCCAATTATATCAATGCTATACTTTAGGAGTTAGGGCAGAAATTAGATAACAATATTGCATCGACTCTAGCGCCAAAACGGCGATAGTTAAAACTATCCCACTAACGGCAGAATATGCGCAATACAAATGTCGAACAACTGCCGCAGAGTCCGACTCTGTGAGTGCTCTACTTTAGGAGTTAGGGCAGAAATTAGATACCAACATTGCATCGACTCTAGCGCCAAAACGGCGATAGTTAGGACTATCTGACCAACGCCAGAATATTCGCCATAAAAATATGTATCAACTACCGAAAATTCCGACACAATGAGTGCTATACTTTAGGAGTTATGGCCGAAACTAGGAAAGAATATTGCATCGACTCTAGCGCCAAGAGGGTGATAGCTAGAACTATCCGACTAACGACAGAATATTCGCCATAAAAATATCTAACAACCGCCGAAAAGTCCGACGCTGTGAGTGCTCTACTTTAGGAGTTATGGGAGAAACTAGAAAACAATATTGCATCGAGTCAACCGGCAAAACGGTGATAGTTAGAACTATCTGACTAACGGCAGAATATTCGCTATAAAAGTGTCTAACAATTGCCCAAAATTCCAATCATATCAGTGCTATACTTTAGCAGTTATGGCAGAAATTAGAAAACAATATTACATCGACTCTATCGCCAAAACGGTGATAGCTAGAACTATCCGACTAACGACAGAATATTCGCCATAAAAATATCTAACAACTACCGAAAATTCCGCCGCTGTGAGAGCTATACTTTAGGAGTTATGGCAGAAATTAGAAAACAATTTTGCATCGACTCTAGCGGCAAAACGGCGATGGTTAGAACTATCCCACTAACGACAGAATATTTGCCATAAAAATATCTAACAACTGCCGAAAAGTCCGACGCTGTGAGTGCTCTACTTTAGGAGTTATGGGAGAAACTAGAAAACAATATTGCATCGAGTCAACCGGCAAAACGGTGATAGTTAGAACTATCTGACTAACGGCAGAATATTCGCTATAAAAGTGTCTAACAATTGCGCAAAATTCCAATTATATCAGTGCTATACTTTAGGAGTTATGGCAGAAGTTAGAAAACAATATTACATCGACTCTATCGCCAAAACGGTGATAGTTAGAACTATCCGACTAACGGCAGAATATTCTCCATAAAAATATCTATCAACTACCGAAAAGTCCGACGCTGTGAGTGCTATACTTTAGGAGTTATGGTAGAAATTAGAAAACAATATTGCATCCACTTTAGCGCCAAGAGGGTGATAGCTAGAACTATCCGACTCACGACAGAATATTCGTCATAAAAATATCTAACCACTACCGAAAATTCCGACGTTGTGAGTACTATACTTTAGGAGTTATGGTAGAAATTAGGAAACAATATTGCATCGATTCTAGCGCCAAAACAGTGATAGTTAGAACTATCCGATTAACGGCAAAATATTCGCCATAAAAATATCTAACAGCCGCCGAAAAGTCCGACGCTGTGAGTGCTCTACTTTAGGAGTTATGGGAGAAACTAGAAAACAATATTGCATCGAGTCAACCGGCAAAACGGTGATAGTTAGAACTATCTGGCTAACGGCAGAATATTCGCTATAAAAGTGTCTAACAATTGCCCAAAATTCCAATTATATCAGTGCTATACTTTAGGAGTTATGGCAGAAGTTAGAAAACAATATTACATCGACTCTATCGCCAAAACGGTGATAGTTAGAACTATCCGACTAACGGCAGAATATTCTCCATAAAAATATCTAACAACTACCGAAAAGTCCGACGCTGTGAGTGCTATACTTTAGGAGTTATGGCAGAAATTAGAAAACAATATTGCATCGACTCTAGCGCCAAAACGGGGATACTTAGAACTATCCGACTAACGGCAGAATATTCGCCATAAAAATATCTAACAACTGCCGAAAAGTCCGACACTATGAGTGCTATACTTTAGGAGTTATGGCCGAAACTGGGAAAGAATATTGCATCGACTCTAGCGCCAAGAGGGTGATAGCTAGAACTATCCGACTAACGACAGAATATTCGCCATAAAATATCTAACAACCGCCGAAAAGTCCGACGCAGTGAGTGCTCTTAGGAGTTATGGCAGAAGTTAGAAAACAATATTACATCGACTCTATCGCCAAAACGGTGATAGTTAGAACTATCCGACCAACGGCAGAATATTCTCCATAAAAATATCTAACAACTACCGAAAAGTCCGACGCTGTGAGTGCTATACTTTAGGAGTTATGGCAGAAATTAGAAAACAATATTGCATCGACTCTAAGGCCAAAACGGGGATACTTAGAACTATCCGACTAACGGCAGAATATTCGCCATAAAAATATCTAACAACTACCGAAAAGTCCGACACTATGAGTGCTATACTTTAGGAGTTATGGCCGAAACTAGGAAAGAATATTGCATCGACTCTAGCGGCAAAACGGCGATGGTTAGAACTATCCCACTAACGACAGAATATTTGCCATAAAAATATCTAACAACTGCCGAAAAGTCCGACGCTGTGAGTGTTATACCTTAGGAGTTGTGGCAGAAATTATAAAACAATATTGCTTCGACTCTAGCGCCAAGACCGTGATAGCTAGAACTATCCGACCAACGGCAGAATATTCGCCATAAAAATATGTATCAACTACCGAAAATTCCGACACTATGAGTGCTATACTTTAGGAGTTATGGCCGAAACTAGGAAAGAATATTGCATCGACTCTAGCGCCAAGAGGGTGATAGCTAGAACTATCCGACTAACGACAGAATATTCGCCATAAAAATATCTAACAACTGCCGAAAAGTCCGACGCAGTGAGTGCTCTACTTTAGGAGTTATGGGAGAAACCAGAAAACAATATTGCATCGACTCAACCGGCAAAACGGTGATAGTTAGAACTATCTGACTAACGGCAGAATATTGGCTATAAAAGTGTCTAACAATTGCCCAAAATTCCAATTATATCAATGCTATACTTTAGGAGTTAGGGCAGAAATTAGATAACAATATTGCATCGACTCTAGCGCCAAAACGGCGATAGTTAAAACTATCCCACTAACGGCAGAATATGCGCAATACAAATGTCGAACAACTGCCGCAGAGTCCGACTCTGTGAGTGCTCTACTTTAGGAGTTAGGGCAGAAATTAGATACCAACATTGCATCGACTCTAGCGCCAAAACGGCGATAGTTAGGACTATCTGACCAACGCCAGAATATTCGCCATAAAAATATGTATCAACTACCGAAAATTCCGACACTATGAGTGCTATACTTTAGGAGTTATGGCCGAAACTAGGAAAGAATATTGCATCGACTCTAGCGCCAAGAGGGTGATAGCTAGAACTATCCGACTAACGACAGAATATTCGCCATAAAAATATCTAACAACTGCCGAAAAGTCCGACGCTGTGAGTGCTCTACTTTAGGAGTTATGGGAGAAACTAGAAAACAATATTGCATCGAGTCAACCGGCAAAACGGTGATAGTTAGAACTATCTGACTAACGGCAGAATATTCGCTATAAAAGTGTCTAACAATTGCCCAAAATTCCAATCATATCAGTGCTATACTTTAGCAGTTATGGCAGAAATTAGAAAACAATATTACATCGACTCTATCGCCAAAACGGTGATAGGTAGAACTATCCGACTAACGACAGAATATTCGCCATAAAAATATCTAACAACTACCGAAAATTCCGCCGCTGTGAGAGCTATACTTTAGGAGTTATGGCAGAAATTAGAAAACAATTTTGCATCGACTCTAGCGGCAAAATGGCGATGGTTAGAACTATCCCACTAACGACAGAATATTTGCCATAAAAATATCTAACAACTGCCGAAAAGTCCGACGCTGTGAGTGCTCTACTTTAGGAGTTATGGGAGAAACTAGAAAACAATATTGCATCGAGTCAACCGGCAAAACGGTGATAGTTAGAACTATCTGACTAACGGCAGAATATTCGCTATAAAAGTGTCTAACAATTGCGCAAAATTCCAATTATATCAGTGCTATACTTTAGGAGTTATGGCAGAAGTTAGAAAACAATATTACATCGACTCTATCGCCAAAACGGTGATAGTTAGAACTATCCGACTAACGGCAGAATATTCTCCATAAAAATATCTAACAACTACCGAAAAGTCCGACGCTGTGAGTGCTATACTTTAGGAGTTATGGCAGAAATTAGAAAACAATATTGCATCGACTCTAGCGCCAAAACGGGGATACTTAGAACTATCCGACTAACGGCAGAATATTCGCCATAAAAATATCTAACAACTACCGAAAAGTCCGACACTATGAGTGCTATACTTTAGGAGTTATGGCCGAAACTGGGAAAGAATATTGCATCGACTCTAGCGCCAAGAGGGTGATAGCTAGAACTATCCGACTAACGACAGAATATTCGCCATAAAATATCTAACAACCGCCGAAACGTCCGACGCAGTGAGTGCTCTACTTTAGGAGTTATGGCAGAAGTTAGAAAACAATATTACATCGACTCTATCGCCAAAACGGTGATAGTTAGAACTATCCGACTAACGGCAGAATATTCTCCATAAAAATATCTAACAACTACCGAAAAGTCCGACGCTGTGAGTGCTATACTTTAGGAGTTATGGCAGAAATTAGAAAACAATATTGCATCGACTCTAAGGCCAAAACGGGGATACTTAGAACTATCCGACTAACGGCAGAATATTCGCCATAAAAATATCTAACAACTACCGAAAAGTCCGACACTATGAGTGCTATACTTTAGGAGTTATGGCCGAAACTAGGAAAGAATAATGCATCGACTCTAGCGGCAAAACGGCGATGGTTAGAACTATCCCACTAACGACAGAATATTTGCCATAAAAATATCTAACAACTGCCGAAAAGTCCGACGCTGTGAGTGTTATACCTTAGGAGTTGTGGCAGAAATTATAAAACAATATTGCATCGACTCTAGCGCCAAGACCGTGATAGCTAGAACTATCCGACCAACGGCAGAATATTCGCCATAAAAATATGTATCAACTACCGAAAATTCCGACACTATGAGTGCTATACTTTAGGAGTTATGGCCGAAACTAGGAAAGAATATTGCATCGACTCTAGCGCCAAGAGGGTGATAGCTAGAACTATCCGACTAACGACAGAATATTCGCCATAAAAATATCTAACAACTGCCGAAAAGTCCGACGCAGTGAGTGCTCTACTTTAGGAGTTATGGGAGAAACCAGAAAACAATATTGCATCGACTCAACCGGCAAAACGGTGATAGTTAGAACTATCTGACTAACGGCAGAATATTCGCTATAAAAGTGTCTAACAATTGCCCAAAATTCCAATTATATCAATGCTATACTTTAGGAGTTAGGGCAGAAATTAGATAACAATATTGCATCGACTCTAGCGCCAAAACGGCGATAGTTAAAACTATCCCACTAACGGCAGAATATGCGCTATACAAATGTCGAACAACTGCCGCAGAGTCCGACTCTGTGAGTGCTCTACTTTAGGAGTTAGGGCAGAAATTAGATACCAACATTGCATCGACTCTAGCGCCAAAACGGCGATAGTTAGGACTATCTGACTAACGGCAGAATATGCGCTATGCAAATATCTAACAACTGCCGCAAAGTTTTAGTCTGTGAGTGCTTTACTTTAGGAGTTAGGGCAGAAATTAGATACCAACATTGCATCGACAGGATATTCGCCATAAAAATATCTAACAACTGCCGAAACTTCCGACGCTGTGAGTGCTATACTTTAGGACTTCTGGCAGAAATTAGAAAACCATATTTCATCGATTCTCGCACCAAAACGGTGATAGTTAAAACTATCCGACTAACGGCAAAATATTCGCCATAAAAATATCTAACAACCGCCGAAAAGTCCGACGCAGTTAGTGCTCTACTTTAGGAGTTATGGGAGAAACTAGAAAACAATATTGCATCGACTCAACTGACAAAACGGTGATAGTTAGAACTATCTGACTAACGGCAGAATATTCGCTATAAAAGTGTCTAACAATTGCCCAAAATTCCAATTATATCAATGCTATACTTTAGGAGTTAGGGCAGAAATTAGATACCAACATTGCATAGACTCTAGCGCCAAAACGGCGATAGTTAGGACTATCTGACCAACGCCAGAATATGCGGTATACAAATATCTAACAACTGCCGCAAAGTTTTAGTTTGTGAGTGCTTTACTTTAGGAGTTAGGGCAGAAATTAGATACCAACATTGCATCGACAGAATATTCGCCATAAAAATATCTAACAACTACCGAAAATTCCGACGCTGTGAGTGCCATACTTTAGGAGCTATGGCAGAAATTAGAAAACAATATTGCATCGACTCTAGCGCCACAACGGCGACACTTAGAACTATCTGGATAACGGCAGAATATGCGCCATACAAATTTCTAACAACCGCCGCCAAGTCCGACTCTGTGAGTGCTCTACTTTAGGAGTTGTGGCAGAAATTAGAAAACAATATTACATCGACTCTATCGCCAAAACGGTGATAGTTAGAACTATCCGACTAACGGCAGAATATGCGCTATACAAATGTCGAACAACTGCCGCAGAGGCCGACTCTGTGAGTGCTCTACTTTAGGAGTTAGGGCAGAAATTAGATACCAACATTGCATCGACAGAATATTCGCCATAAAAATATCTAACAACTACCGAAAATTCCGACGCTGTGAGTGCCATACTTTAGGAGTTATGGCAGAAATAAGAAAACAATTTTGCATCGACTCTAGCGGCAAAACGGCGATGGTTAGAACTATCCCACTAACGACAGAATATTTGCCATAAAAATATCTAACAACTGCCGAAAAGTCCAACGCTGTGAGTGCTATACCTTAGGAGTTATGGCGGAAATTAGAAAACAATATTGCATCGACTCTAGCGCCAAGACCGTGATAGCTAGAACTATCCGACCAACGGCAGAATTTTTGCCATAAAAATATTTATCAACTACCGAAAATTCCGACACTGTGAGTGCTCTACTTTAGGAGTTATGACAGAAATTAGAAAACAATATTGCATCGACTCTAGCGCCAAGACGGTGATAGTTAGAACTATCCGACTAACGGCAGGATATTCGCCATAAAAATATCTAACAACTGCCGAAACTTCCGACGCTGTGAGTGCTATACTTTAGGACTTTTGGCAGAAATTAGCAAACAATATTTCATCGACTCTAGCGCCAAGACGGTGATAGTTAGAACTATCCGACTAACCGCAAAATATTCGCCATAAAAATATCTAACAACCGCCGAAAAGTCCGACGCTGTGATTGCTATACTTTAGGAGTTATGGGAGAAACTAGAAAACAATATTGCATCGAGTCAACCGGCAAAACGGTGATAGTTAGAACTATCTGACTAACGGCAGAATATTCGCTATAAAAGTGTCTAACAATTGCCCAAAATTCCAATTATATCAGTGCTATACTTTAGGAGTTATGGCAGAAATTAGAAAACAATATTACATCGACTCTATCGCCAAAACGGTGATAGCTAGAACTATCCGACTAACGACAGAATATTCGCCATAAAAATATCTAACAACTACCGAAAATTCCGCCGCTGTGAGAGCTATACTTGAGGAGTTATGGCAGAAATTAGCAAACAATATTTCATCGACTCTAGCGCCAAGACGGTGATAGTTAGAACTATCCGACTAACCGCAAAATATTCGCCATAAAAATATCTAACAACCGCCGAAAAGTCCGACGCTGTGATTGCTATACTTTAGGAGTTATGGGAGAAACTAGAAAACAATATTGCATCGAGTCAACCGGCAAAACGGTGATAGTTAGAACTATCTGACTAACGGCAGAATATTCGCTATAAAAGTGTCTAACAATTGCCCAAAATTCCAATTATATCAGTGCTATACTTTAGGAGTTATGGCAGAAATTAGAAAACAATATTACATCGACTCTATCGCCAAAACGGTGATAGCTAGAACTATCCGACTAACGACAGAATATTCGCCATAAAAATATCTAACAATTACCGAAAATTCCGCCGCTGTGAGAGCTATACTTTAGGAGTTATGGCAGAAATTAGAAAACAATTTTGCATCGACCCTAGCGGCAAAACGGCGATGGTTAGAACTATCCCACTAACGACAGAATATTTGCCATAAAAATATCTAACAACCGCCGAAAAGTCCGACGCTGTGATTGCTATACTTTAGGAGTTATAGGAGAAACTAGAAAACAATATTGCATTGAGTCAACCGGCAAAACGGTGATAGTTAGAACTATCTGACTAACGGCAGAATATTCGCTATAAAAGTGTCTAACAATTGCCCAAAATTCCAATTATATCAGTGCTATACTTTAGGAGTTATGGTAGAAGTTAGAAAACAATATTACATCGACTCTATCGCCAAAACGGTGATAGTTAGAACTATCCGACTAACGACAGAATATTCTCCATAAAAATATCTAACAACTACCGAAAAGTCCGACGCTGTGAGTGCTATACTTTAGGAGTTATGGCAGAAATTAGAAAACAATATTGCATCGACTCTAGCGCCAAGAGGGTGATAGCTAGAACTATCCGACTAACGACAGAATATTCGCCATAAAAATATCTAACAACTACCGAAAATTCCGACGTTGTGAGTACTATACTTTAGGAGTTATGGTAGAAATTTGGGAAACAATTTTGCATCGATTCTAGCGCCAAAACGGTGATAGTTAGAACTATCCGATTAACGGCAGAATATTCGCCTTAAAAATACCTAACAACTGCCGAAAATTCCGACGGTGTCAGTGCTATACTTTAGGAGTTATGGCAGAAATTAGAAAAGATTATTGCATCGACTCTAGCACCAAGAGGGTGATAGCTAGAACTATCCGACTAACGACAGAATATTCGCCATAAAAATATCTAACAACTACCGAAAATTCCGACGCTGTGAGTGCCATACTTTAGGAGTTATGGCAGAAATAAAAAAACAATTTTGCATCGACTCTAGCGGCAAAACGGCGATGGTTAGAACTATCCCACTAACGACAGAATATTTGCCATAAAAATATCTAACAACTGCCGAAAAGTCCGACGTTGTGAGTGCTATACCTTAGGAGTTATGGCAGAAATTAGGAAACAATATTGCATCGACTCTAGCGCCAAGAGGGTGATAGCTAGAACTATCCGACTAACGACAGAATATTCGCCATAAAAATATCTAACAACTGCCGAAAAGTCCGACGCTGTGAGTGCTCTACTTTAGGAGTTATGGGAGAAACTAGAAAACAATATTGCATCGAGTCAACCGGCAAAACGGTGATAGTTAGAACTATCTGACTAACGGCAGAATATTCGCTATAAAAGTGTCTAACAATTGCCCAAAATTCCAATTATATCAGTGCTATACTTTAGGAGTTATGGCCGAAACTAGGAAAGAATATTGCATCGACTCTAGCGCCAAGAGGGTGATAGCTAGAACTATCCGACTAACGACAGAATATTCGCCATAAAAATATCTAACAACTACCGAAAATTCCGCCGCTGTGAGTGCTATACTTTAGGAGTTATGGCAGAAATTAGAAAACAATTTTGCATCGACTCTAGCGGCAAAACGGCGATGGTTAGAACTATCCCACTAACGACAGAATATTTGCCATAAAAATATCTAACAACTGCCGAAAAGTCCGACGCTGTGAGTGCTATACCTTAGGAGTTATGGCAGAAATTAGGAAACAATATTGCATCGACTCTAGCGCCAAGACCGTGATAGCTAGAACTATCCGACCAACGGCAGAATATCCGCCATAAAAATATTTATCAACTACCGAAAATTCCGACACTGTGAGTGCTCTACTTTAGGAGTTATGGGAGAAACTAGAAAACAATATTGCATCGACTCAACCGGCAAAACGGTGATAGTTAGAGCTATCTGACTAACGGCAGAATATTCGCCATAAAAATATCTAACAACTGCCGAAAAGTCCGACGCTGTGAGTGCTATACCTTAGGAGTTATGGTAGAAATTAGGAAACAATATTGCATCGATTCTAGTGCCAAAACGGTGATAGTTAGAACTATCCGATTAACGGCAGAATATTCGCCTTAAAAATACCTAACAACTGCCGAAAATTCCGACGGTGTCAGTGCTATACTTTAGAAGTTATGGCAGAAATTAGAAAACAATATTGCATCGACTCTAGCGCCAAAACGGGGATAGTTAGAACTATCCGACTAACGGCAGAATATTCGCCATAAAAATATCTAGCAACTACCGAAAAGTCCGACGCTGTGAGTGCTATACTTTAGGAGTTATGGCTGAAATTAGAAAACAATATTGCATCGACTCTAGCGCCAAGAGGGTGATAGCTAGAACTATCCGACTAACGACAGAATATTCGCCATAAAAATATCTAAAATATCTAGCAACTACCGAAAAGTCCGACGCTGTGAGTGCTATACTTTAGGAGTTGGGGCAGGAATTAGAAAACAATTTTTGACCGACTTTAGCGGCAAAACGGCGATAGTTAGGACTATCTGACTAACGGGAGAATATTCGCTACAAAAGTGTCTAACCATTGCCCAAAATTCCAATTATATGAGTGCTATACTTTAGCAGTTATGGCAGAAATTAGAAAAACAATATTGCATCGACTCTAGCGCCAAAACGGGGATAGTTAGAACTATCCGACTAACGGCAGAATATTCGCCATAAAAATATCTAGCAACTACCGAAAAGTCCGACGCTGTGAGTGCTATACTTTAGGAGTTATGGCTGAAATTAGAAAACAATATTGCATCGACTCTAGCGCCAAGAGGGTGATAGCTAGAACTATCCGAGTAACGACAGAATATTCGCCATAAAAATATCTAAAATATCTAGCAACTACCGAAAAGTCCGACGCTGTGAGTGCTATACTTTAGGAGTTGGGGCAGGAATTAGAAAACAATTTTTGACCGACTTTAGCGGCAAAACGGCGATAGTTAGGACTATCTGACTCACGGCAGAATATTCGCTATGAAAGTGTCTAGCAATAGCCGAAAATTCCGATTATATGTGTGCTATACTTTAGGAGTTGTGGCAGAAATTAGAAAAGAATATTGCATGTACTCTAGCGCCAAAATGGGGATAGTTAGAACTATCCGACTAACGGCAGAATATTCGCCATAAAAATATTTATCAACTACCGAAAATTCCGACACTGTGAGTGCTCTACTTTAGGAGTTATGGCAGAAATTAGAAAACAATATTGCATCGACTCTAGCGCGAAGACGGTGATAGTTAGAACTATCCGACTAACGGCAGGATATTCGCCATAAAAATATCTAACAACTGCCGAAACTTCCGACGCTGTGAGTGCTATACCTTAGGAGTTATGGCAGAAATTAGAAAACAATATTGCATCGACTCTAGCGCCAAAATGGGGATTTTAAGAACTATCCGACTAACGGCAGAATATTCGCCATAAAAATATCTAACAACTACCGAAAAGTCCGACGCTGTGAGTGCTATACTTTAGGAGTTATGGCAGAAATTAGAAAACAATATTGCATCGACTCTAGCGCCAAAACGGGGATAGTTAGAACTATCCGACTAACGGCAGAATATTCGCCATAAAAATATCTAGCAACTACCGAAAAGTCCGACACTGTGAGTGCTATACTTTAGGAGGTATGGCCGAAACTAGAAAAGAATATTGCATCGACTCTAGCGCCAAGAGCGTGATAGCTAGAACTATCCGACTAACGGCAGAATATTCGCTATAAAAATATCTAACAACTATCGAAAATTCCGACGCTGTGAGTACTATACTTTAGGAGTTATGGTAGAAATTAGGAAACAATATTGCATCGATTCTAGCGCCAAAACGGTGATAGTTAGAACTATCCGACTAACGGCAGGATATTCTCCATAAAAATATCTAACAACTACCGAAAAGTCCGACGCTGTGAGTGCTATACTTTAGGAGTTATGGCAAAAAACTAGGAAAGAATATTGCATCGACTCTAGCGGCAAAACGGCGATGGTTAGAACTATCCCACTAACGACAGAATATTTGCCATAAAAATATCTAACAACTGCCGAAAAGTCCGACGCTGTGAGTGCTATACCTTAGGAGTTGTGGCAGAAATTATAAAACAATATTGCATCGACTCTAGCGCCAAGACCGTGATAGCTAGAACTATCCGACCAACGGCAGAATATTCGCCATAAAAATATGTATCAACTACCGAAAATTCCGATTATATGTGTGCTATACTTTAGGAGTTGTGGCAGAAATTAGAAAAGAATATTGCATCTACTCTAGCGCCAAAATGGGGATAGTTAGAACTATCCGACTAACGGCAGAATATTCGCCATAAAAATATTTATCAACTACCGAAAATTCCGACACTGTGAGTGCTCTACTTTAGGAGTTATGGCAGAAATTAGAAAACAATATTGCATCGACTCTAGCGCGAAGACGGTGATAGTTAGAACTATCTGACTAACGGCAGAATATTCGCTATAAAAGTGTCTAACAATTGCCCAAAATTCCAATTATATCAGTGCTATACTTTAGGAGTTATGGCAGAAGTTAGAAAACAATATTACATCGACTCTATCGCCAAAATGGTGATAGTTAGAACTATCCGACTAACGGCAGGATATTCGCCATAAAAATATCTAACAACTGCCGAAACTTCCGACGCTGTGAGTGCTACACTTTAGGACTTCTGGCAGAAATTAGCAAACAATATTTCATCGATTCTCGCACCAAAACGGTGATAGTTAGAACTATCCGACTAACCGCAAAATATTCGCCATAAAAATATCTAACAACCGCCGAAAAGTCCGAAGCTGTGAGTGCTCTACTTTAGGAGTTATGGGAGAAACTAGAAAAGAATATTGCATCGAGTCAACCGGCAAAACGGTGATAGTTAGAACTATCTGACTAACTTCAGAATATTCGCTGTAAAAGTGTCTAACAATTGCCCAAAATTCCAATCATATCAGTGCTATACTTTAGCAGTTATGGCAGAAATTAGAAAACAATATTACATCGACTCTATCGCCAAAACGGTGATAGCTAGAACTATCCGACTAACGACAGAATATTCGCCATAAAAATATCTAACAACTACCGAAAATTCCGCCGCTGTGAGAGCTATACTTTAGGAGTTATGGCAGAAATTAGAAAACAATTTTGCATCGACTCTAGCGGCAAAACGGCGATGGTTAGAACTATCCCACTAACGACAGAATATTTGCCATAAAAATATCTAACAACTGCCGAAAAGTCCGACGCTGTGAGTGCTCTACTTTAGGAGTTATGGGAGAAACTAGAAAACAATATTGCATCGAGTCAACCGGCAAAACGGTGATAGTTGGAACTATCTGACTAACGGCAGAATATTCGCTATAAAAGTGTCTAACAATTGCCCAAAATTCCAATTATATCAGTGCTATACTTTAGGAGTTATGGCAGAAGTTAGAAAACAATATTACATCGACTCTATCGCCAAAACGGTGATAGTTAGAACTATCCGACTAACGGCAGAATATTCTCCATAAAAATATCTAACAACTACCGAAAAGTCCGACGCTGTGAGTGCTATACTTTAGGAGTTATGGTAGAAATTAGAAAACAATATTGCATCGACTTTAGCGCCAAGAAGGTGATAGCTAGAACTGTCCGACTCACGACAGAATATTCGTCATAAAAATATCTAACCACTACCGAAAATTCCGACGTTGTGAGTACTATACTTTAGGAGTTATGGTAGAAATTAGGAAACAATATTGCATCGATTCTAGCGCCAAAACAGTGATAGTTAGAACTATCCGATTAACGGCAAAATATTCGCCATAAAAATATCTAACAGCCGCCGAAAATTCCGACGCTTCGAGTGCTCTACTTTAGGAGTTATGGGAGAAACTAGAAAACAATATTGCATCGAGTCAACCGGCAAAACGGTGATAGTTAGAACTATCTGACTAACGGCAGAATATTCGCTATAAAAGTGTCTAACAATTGCCCAAAATTCCAATTATATCAGTGCTATACTTTAGGAGTTATGGCAGAAGTTAGAAAACAGTATTACATCGACTCTATCGCCAAAACGGTGATAGTTAGAACTATCCGACTAACGGCAGAATATTCTCCATAAAAATATCTAACAACTACCGAAAAGTCCGACGCTGTGAGTGCTATACTTTAGGAGTTATGGCAGAAATTAGAAAACAATATTGCATCGACTCTAGCGCCAAAACGGGGATACTTAGAACTATCCGACTAACGGCAGAATATTCGCCATAAAAATATCTAAAAACTACCGAAAAGTCCGACACTATGAGTGCTATACTTTAGGAGTTATGGCCGAAACTAGGAAAGAATATTGCATCGACTCTAGCGCCAAGAGTGTGATAGCTAGAACTATCCGACTAACGACAGAATATTCGCCATAAAATATCTAACAACCGCCGAAAAGTCCAACGCAGTGAGTGCTCTACTTTAGGAGTTATGGCAGAAGTTAGAAAACAATATTACATCGACTCTATCGCCAAAACGGTGATAGTTAGAACTATCCGACTAACGGCAGAATATTCTCCATAAAAATATCTAACAACTACCGAAAAGTCCGACGCTGTGAGTGCTATACTTTAGGAGTTATGGCAGAAATTAGAAAACAATATTGCATCGACTCTAGCGCCAAAACGGGGATACTTAGAACTATCCGACTAACGGCAGAATATTCGCCATAAAAATATCTAACAACTACCGAAAAGTCCGACACTATGAGTGCTATACTTTAGGAGTTATGGCCGAAACTAGGAAAGAATATTGCATCGACTCTAGCGCCAAGAGGGTGATAGCTAGAACTATCCGACTAACGACAGAATATTCGCCATAAAATATCTAACAACCGCCGAAAAGTCCGACGCAGTGAGTGCTCTACTTTAGGAGTTATGGCAGAAGTTAGAAAACAATATTACATCGACTCTATCGCCAAAACGGTGATAGTTAGAACTATCCGACTAACGGCAAAATATTCTCCATAAAAATATCTAACAACTACCGAAAAGTCCGACGCTGTGAGTGCTATACTTTAGGAGTTATGGCAAAAAACTAGGAAAGAATATTGCATCGACTCTAGCGGCAAAACGGCGATGGTTAGAACTATCCCACTAACGACAGAATATTTGCCATAAAAATATCTAACAACCGCCGAAAAGTCCGACGCAGTGAGTGCTCTACTTTAGGAGTTATGGGAGAAACTAGAAAACAATATTGCATCGACTCAACCTGCAAAACGGTGATAGTTAGAACTATCTGACTAACGGCAGAATATTCGCTATAAAAGTGTCTAACAATTGCCCAAAATTCCAATTATATCAATGCTATACTTTAGGAGTTAGGGCAGAAATTAGATAACAATATTGCATCGACTCTAGCGCCAAAACGGCGATAGTTAAAACTATCCCACTAACGGCAGAATATGCGCTATACAAATGTCGAACAACTGCCGCAGAGTCCGACTCTGTGAGTGCTCTACTTTAGGAGTTAGGGCAGAAATTAGATACCAACATTGCATCGACTCTAGCGCCAAAACGGCGATAGTTAGAACTATCCGACTAACGGCAGAATATTCGCCATAAAAATATCTAGCAACTACCGAAAAGTCCGACACTGTGAGTGCTATACTTTAGGAGGTATGGCCGAAACTAGAAAAGAATATTACATCGACTCTATCGCCAAAACGGCGATAGTTAGGACTATCTGACTAACGGCAGAATATGCGCTATACAAATATCTAACAACTGCCGCAAAGTTTTAGTCTGTGAGTGCTTTACTTTAGCAGTTAGGGCAGAAATTAGATACCAACATTGCATCGACAGGATATTCGCCATAAAAATATCTAACAACTGCCGAAACTTCCGACGCTGTGAGTGCTATACTTTAGGACTTCTGGCAGAAATTAGAAAACCATATTGCATCGACTCTAGCGCCAAGACCGTGATAGCTAGAACTATCCGACTCTAGCGCCAAAACGGCGATAGTTAGGACTATCTGACTAACGGCAGAATATGCGCTATACAAATATCTAACAACTGCCGCAAAGTTTTAGTCTGTGAGTGCTTTACTTTAGGAGTTTGGGCAGAAATTAGATACCAACATTGCATCGACAGGATATTCGCCATAAAAATATCTAACAACTGCCGAAACTTCCGACGCTGTGAGTGCTATACTTTAGGACTTCTGGCAGAAATTAGAAAACCATATTGCATCGACTCTAGCGCCAAGACCGTGATAGCTAGAACTATCCGACTCTAGCGCCAAAACGGCGATAGTTAGGACTATCTGACTAACGGCAGAATATGCGCTATACAAATATCTAACAACTGCCGCAAAGTTTTAGTCTGTGAGTGCTTTACTTTAGGAGTTAGGGCAGAAATTAGATACCAACATTGCATCGACAGGATATTCGCCATAAAAATATCTAACAACTGCCGAAACTTCCGACGCTGTGAGTGCTATACCTTAGGAGTTATGGCAGAAATTAGAAAACAATATTGCATCGACTCTAGCGCCAAGACCGTGATAGCTAGAACTATCCGACCAACGGCAGAATTTTTGCCATAAAAATATTTATCAACTACCGAAAATTCCGACACTGTGAGTGCTCTACTTTAGGAGTTATGACAGAAATTAGAAAACAATATTGCATCGACTCTAGCGCCAAGACGGTGATAGTTAGAACTATCCGACTAACGGCAGGATATTCGCCATAAAAATATCTAACAACTGCCGAAACTTCCGACGATGTGAGTGCTATACTTTAGGACTTTTGGCAGAAATTAGCAAACAATATTTCATCGACTCTAGCGCCAAAACGGCGATAGTTAGGACTATCTGACTAACGGCAGAATATGCGCTATACAAATATCTAACAACTGCCGAAAAGTCCGACGCTGTGATTGCTCTACTTTAGGAGTTATGGGAGAAACTAGAAAACAATATTGCATCGAGTCAACCGGCAAAACGGTGATAGTTAGAACTATCTGACTAACGGCAGAATATTCGCTATAAAAGTGTCTAACAATTGCCCAAAATTCCAATTATATCAGTGCTATACTTTAGGAGTTATGGCAGAAATTAGAAAACAATATTACATCGACTCTATCGGCAAAACGGTGATAGCTAGAACTATCCGACTAACGACAGAATATTCGCCATAAAAATATCTAACAACTACCGAAAATTCCGCCGCTGTGAGAGCTATACTTGAGGAGTTATGGCAGAAATTAGCAAACAATATTTCATCGACTCTAGCGCCAAGACTGTGATAGTTAGAACTATCCGACTAACCGCAAAATATTCGCCATAAAAATATTTAACAACCGCCGAAAAGTCCGACGCTGTGATTGCTATACTTTAGGAGTTATCGGAGAAACTAGAAAACAATATTCCATCGAGTCAACCGGCAAAACGGTGATAGTTAGAACTATCTGACTAACGGCAGAATATTCGCTATAAAAGTGTCTAACAATTGCCCAAAATTCCAATTATATCAGTGCTATACTTTAGGAGTTATGGCAGAAATTAGAAAACAATATTACATCGACTCTATCGCCAAAACGGTGATAGCTAGAACTATCCGACTAACGACAGAATATTCGCCATAAAAATATCTAACAACTACCGAAAATTCCGCCGCTGTGAGAGCTATACTTTAGGAGTTATGGCAGAAATTAGAAAACAATTTTGCATCGACCCTAGCGGCAAAACGGTGATGGTTAGAACTATCCCACTAACGACAGAATATTTGCCATAAAAATATCTAACAACTGCCGAAAAGTCCGACGCTGTGAGTGCTCTACTTTAGGAGTTATGGGATAAACTAGAAAACAATATTGCATCGAGTCAACCGGCAAAACGGTGATAGTTAGGACTATCTGACTAACGGCAGAATATTCGCTATAAAAGTGTCTAACAATTGCCCAAAATTCCAATTATATCAGTGCTATACTTTAGGAGTTATGGTAGAAGTTAGAAAACAATATTACATCGACTCTATCGCCAAAACGGTGATAGTTAGAACTATCCGACTAACGGCAGAATATTCTCCATAAAAATATCTAACAACTACCGAAAAGTCCGACGCTGTGAGTGCTATACTTTAGGAGTTATGGCAGAAATTAGAAAACAATATTGCATCGACTCTAGCGCCAAGAGGGTGATAGCTAGAACTATCCGACTAACGACAGAATATTCGCCATAAAAATATCTAACAACTACCGAAAATTCCGACGCTGTGAGTACTATACTTTAGGAGTTATGGTAGAAATTAGGAAACAATATTGCATCGATTCTAGCGCCAAAACAGTGATAGTTAGAACTATCCGATTAACGGCAGAATATTCGCCTTAAAAATACCTAACAACTGCCGAAAATTCCGACGGTGTGAGTACTATACTTTAGGAGTTATGGTAGAAATTAGGAAACAATATTGCATCGATTCTAGCGCCAAAACGGTGATAGTTAGAACTATCCGATTAACGGCAGAATATTCGCCTTAAAAATACCTAACAACTGCCGAAAATTCCGACGGTGTCAGTGCTATACTTTAGGAGTTATGGCAGAAATTAGAAAACAATATTACATCGACTCTATCGCCAAAACGGTGATAGCTAGAACTATCCGACTAACGACAGAATATTCGCCATAAAAATATCTAACAACTACCGAAAATTTCGCCGCTGTGAGAGCTATACTTTAGGAGTTATGTCAGAAATTAGAAAACAATTTTGCATCGACTCTAGCGGCAAAACGGCGATGGTTAGAACTATCCCACTAACGACAGAATATTTGCCATAAAAATATCTAACAACTGCCGAAAAGTCCGACGCTGTGAGTGCTATACCTTAGGAGTTGTGGCAGAAATTAGAAAAGAATATTGCATCTACTCTAGCGCCAAAATGGGGATAGTTAGAACTATTCGACTAACGGCAGAATATTCGCCATAAAAATATCTAGCAACTAAAGAAAAGTCCGACGCTGTGAGTGCTATACTTTAGGAGTTATGGCTGAAATTAGAAAACAATATTGCATCGACTCTAGCGCCAAGAGGGTGATAGCTAGAACTATCCGACTAACGACAGAATATTCGCCATAAAAATATCTAACAACTACCGAAAAGTCCGACGCTGTGAGTGCTATACTTTAGGAGTTATGGCAGAAATTAGAAAACAATATTGCATCGACTCTAGCGCCAAAACGGGGATAGTTAGAACTATCCGACTAACGGCAGAATATTCGCCATAAAAATATCTAAAATATCTAGCAACTACCGAAAAGTCCGACGCTGTGAGTGCTATACTTTAGGAGTTGGGGCAGAAATTAGAAAACAATTTTTGACCGACTTTAGCGGCAAAACGGCGATAGTTAGGACTATCTGACTAACGGGAGAATATTCGCTACAAAAGTTTCTAACAATTGCCCAAAATTCCAATTGTATGAGTGCTATACTTTAGCAGTTATGGCAGAAATTAGAAAAACAATATTGCATCGATTCTAGTGGCAAAACGGCGATACCTAGAACTATCTGACTCACGGCAGAATATTCGCTATGAAAGTGTCTAGCAATAGCCGAAAATTCCGATTATATGTGTGCTATACTTTAGGAGTTGTGGCAGAAATTAGAAAAGAATATTGCATCTACTCTAGCGCCAAAATGGGGATAGTTAGAACTATCCGACTAACGGCAGAATATTCGCCATAAAAATATTTATCAACTACCGAAAATTCCGACACTGTGAGTGCTCTACTTTAAGAGTTATGGCAGAAATTAGAAAACAATATTGCATCGACTCTAGCGCGAAGACGGTGATAGTTAGAACTATCCGACTAACGGCAGGATATTCGCCATAAAAATATCTAACAACTGCCGAAACTTCCGACGCTGTGAGTGCTATACCTTAGGAGTTATGGCAGAAATTAGAAAACAATATTGCATCGACTCTAGCGCCAAAACGGGGATAGTTAGAACTATCCGACTAACGGCAGAATATTCGCCATAAAAATATCTAGCAACTACCGAAAAGTCCGACACTGTGAGTGCTATACTTTAGGAGGTATGGCCGAAACTAGAAAAGAATATTGCATCGACTCTAGCGCCAAGAGCGTGATAGCTAGAACTATCCGACTAACGGCAGAATATTCGCTATAAAAATATCTAACAACTATCGAAAATTCCGACGGTGTGAGTACTATACTTTAGGAGTTATGGTAGAAATTAGGAAACAATATTGCATCGATTCTAGCGCCAAAACGGTGATAGTTAGAACTATCCGATTAACGGCAGAATATTCGCCTTAAAAATACCTAACAACTGCCGAAAATTCCGACGGTGTGAGTACTATACTTTAGGAGTTATGGTAGAAATTAGGAAACAGTATTGCATCGATTCTAGCGCCAAAACGGTGATAGTTAGAACTATCCGATTAACAGCAGAATATTCGCCTTAAAAATACCTAACACCTGCCGTAAATTCCGACGGTGTCAGTGCTATACTTTAGGAGTTATGGCAGAAATTAGAAAAGAATATTGCATCGACTCTAGCACCAAGAGGGTGATAGTTAGAACTATCCGATTAACGGCAGAATATTCGCCTTAAAAATACCTAACAACTGCCGAAAATTGGGACGGTGTCAGTGCTATACTTTAGGAGTTATGGCAGAAATTAGAAAAGAATATTGCATCGACTCTAGCACCAAGAGGGTGATAGCTAGAACTATCCCACTAACGACAGAATATTCGCCATAAAAATATTTATCAACTACCGAAAATTCCGACACTGTGAGTGCTCTACTTTAGGAGTTATGGCAGAAATTAGAAAACAATATTGCATCGACCCTAGCGCCAAGACGGTGATAGTTAGAACTATCCGACTAACGGCAGGATATTCGCCATAAAAAGATCTAACAACTACCGAAAATTCCGCCGCTGTGAGAGCTATACTTTAGGAGTTATGTCAGAAATTAGAAAACAATTTTGCATCGACTCTAGCGGCAAAACGGCGATGGTTAGAACTATCCCACTAACGACAGAATATTTGCCATAAAAATATCTAACAACTGCCGAAAAGTCCGACGCTGTGAGTGCTATACCTTAGGAGTTGTGGCAGAAATTATAAAACAATATTGCATCGACTCTAGCACCAAGACCGTGATAGCTAGAACTATCCGATTAACGGCAGAATATTCGCCTTAAAAATACCTAACAACTGCCGAAAATTAGGACGGTGTCAGTGCTATACTTTAGGAGTTATGGCAGAAATTAGAAAAGAATATTGCATCGACTATAGCACCAAGACCGTGATAGCTAGAACTATCCGACCAACGGCAGAATATTCGCCATAAAAATATTTATCAACTACCGAAAATTCCGACACTGTGAGTGCTCTACTTTAGGAGTTATGGCAGAAATTAAAAAACAATATTGCATCGACTCTAGCGCCAAGACGGTGATAGTTCGAACTATCCGACTAACGGCAGGATATTCGCCATAAAAATATCTAACAACTGCCGAAACTTCCGACGCTGTGAGTGCTATACTTTAGGACTTCTGGCAGATATTAGAAAACAATATTTCATCGATTCTCGCACCAAAACGGTGATAGTTAGAACTATCCGACTAACGGCAAAATATTCGCCATAAAAATATCTAACAACCGCCGAAAAGTCCGACGCTGTGAGTGCTCTACTTTAGGAGTTATGGGAGAACCTAGAAAACAATTTTGCATCGACTCTGGCGGCAAAACGGCGATGGTTAGAACTATCCCACTAACGACAGAATATTTGCCATAAAAATATCTAACAACTGCCGAAAAGTCCGACGCTGTGAGTACTATACTTTAGGAGTTATGGTAGAAATTAGGAAACAATATTGCATCGCTTCTAGCGCCAAAACGGTGATAGTTAGAACTATCCGATTAACGGCAGAATATTCGCCTTAAAAATACCTAACAACTGCCGAAAATTAGGTCGGTGTCAGTGCTATACTTTAGGAGTTATGGCAGAAATTAGAAAAGAATATTGCATCGACTCTAGCACCAAGAGGGTGATAGCTAGAACTATCCCACTAACGACAGAATATTCGCCATAAAAATATTTATCAACTACCGGAAATTCCGACACTGTGAGTGCTCTACTTTAGGAGTTATGGCAGAAATTAGAAAACAATATTGCATCGACTCTAGCGCCAAGACGGTGATAGTTAGAACTATCCGACTAACGGCAGGATATTCGCCATAAAAATATCTAACAACTGCCGAAACTTCCGACGCTGTGAGTGCTATACTTTAGGACTTCCGGCAGAAATTAGCAAACAATATTTCATCGATTCTCGCACCAAAACGGTGATAGTTAGAACTATCCGACTAACCGCAAAATATTCGCCATAAAAATATCTAACAACCGCCGAAAAGTCCGACGCTGTGAGTGCTCTACTTTAGGAGTTATGGGAGAAACTAGAAAACAATATTGCATCGAGTCAACCGGTAAAACGGTGATAGATAGAACTATCCGACTAACGACAGAATATTCGCCATAAAAATATCTAACAACTACCGAAAATTCCGACGCTGTGAGAGCTATACTTTAGGAGTTATGTCAGAAATTAGAAAACAATTTTGCATCGACTCTAGCGGCAAAACGGCGATGGTTAGAACTATCCCACTAACGACAGAATATTTGCCATAAAAATATCTAACAACTGCCGAAAAGTCCGACGCTGTGAGTGCTATACTTTAGGAGTTGGGGCAGAAATTAGAAAACAATTTTTGACCGACTTTAGCGGCAAAACGGCGATAGTTAGGACTATCTGACTAACGGGAGAATATTCGCTACAAAAGTTTCTAACAATTGCCCAAAATTCCAATTGTATGAGTGCTATACTTTAGCAGTTATGGCAGAAATTAGAAAAACAATATTGCATCGATTCTAGTGGCAAAACGGCGATACCTAGAACTATCTGACTCACGGCAGAATATTCGCTATGAAAGTGTCTAGCAATAGCCGAAAATTCCGATTATATGTGTGCTATACTTTAGGAGTTGTGGCAGAAATTAGAAAAGAATATTGCATCTACTCTAGCGCCAAAATGGGGATAGTTAGAACTATCCGACTAACGGCAGAATATTCGCCATAAAAATATTTATCAACTACCGAAAATTCCGACACTGTGAGTGCTCTACTTTAAGAGTTATGGCAGAAATTAGAAAACAATATTGCATCGACTCTAGCGCGAAGACGGTGATAGTTAGAACTATCCGACTAACGGCAGGATATTCGCCATAAAAATATCTAACAACTGCCGAAACTTCCGACGCTGTGAGTGCTATACCTTAGGAGTTATGGCAGAAATTAGAAAACAATATTGCATCGACTCTAGCGCCAAAACGGGGATAGTTAGAACTATCCGACTAACGGCAGAATATTCGCCATAAAAATATCTAGCAACTACCGAAAAGTCCGACACTGTGAGTGCTATACTTTAGGAGGTATGGCCGAAACTAGAAAAGAATATTGCATCGACTCTAGCGCCAAGAGCGTGATAGCTAGAACTATCCGACTAACGGCAGAATATTCGCTATAAAAATATCTAACAACTATCGAAAATTCCGACGGTGTGAGTACTATACTTTAGGAGTTATGGTAGAAATTAGGAAACAATATTGCATCGATTCTAGCGCCAAAACGGTGATAGTTAGAACTATCCGATTAACGGCAGAATATTCGCCTTAAAAATACCTAACAACTGCCGAAAATTCCGACGGTGTGAGTACTATACTTTAGGAGTTATGGTAGAAATTAGGAAACAGTATTGCATCGATTCTAGCGCCAAAACGGTGATAGTTAGAACTATCCGATTAACAGCAGAATATTCGCCTTAAAAATACCTAACACCTGCCGTAAATTCCGACGGTGTCAGTGCTATACTTTAGGAGTTATGGCAGAAATTAGAAAAGAATATTGCATCGACTCTAGCACCAAGAGGGTGATAGTTAGAACTATCCGATTAACGGCAGAATATTCGCCTTAAAAATACCTAACAACTGCCGAAAATTGGGACGGTGTCAGTGCTATACTTTAGGAGTTATGGCAGAAATTAGAAAAGAATATTGCATCGACTCTAGCACCAAGAGGGTGATAGCTAGAACTATCCCACTAACGACAGAATATTCGCCATAAAAATATTTATCAACTACCGAAAATTCCGACACTGTGAGTGCTCTACTTTAGGAGTTATGGCAGAAATTAGAAAACAATATTGCATCGACCCTAGCGCCAAGACGGTGATAGTTAGAACTATCCGACTAACGGCAGGATATTCGCCATAAAAAGATCTAACAACTACCGAAAATTCCGCCGCTGTGAGAGCTATACTTTAGGAGTTATGTCAGAAATTAGAAAACAATTTTGCATCGACTCTAGCGGCAAAACGGCGATGGTTAGAACTATCCCACTAACGACAGAATATTTGCCATAAAAATATCTAACAACTGCCGAAAAGTCCGACGCTGTGAGTGCTATACCTTAGGAGTTGTGGCAGAAATTATAAAACAATATTGCATCGACTCTAGCACCAAGACCGTGATAGCTAGAACTATCCGATTAACGGCAGAATATTCGCCTTAAAAATACCTAACAACTGCCGAAAATTAGGACGGTGTCAGTGCTATACTTTAGGAGTTATGGCAGAAATTAGAAAAGAATATTGCATCGACTATAGCACCAAGACCGTGATAGCTAGAACTATCCGACCAACGGCAGAATATTCGCCATAAAAATATTTATCAACTACCGAAAATTCCGACACTGTGAGTGCTCTACTTTAGGAGTTATGGCAGAAATTAAAAAACAATATTGCATCGACTCTAGCGCCAAGACGGTGATAGTTCGAACTATCCGACTAACGGCAGGATATTCGCCATAAAAATATCTAACAACTGCCGAAACTTCCGACGCTGTGAGTGCTATACTTTAGGACTTCTGGCAGATATTAGAAAACAATATTTCATCGATTCTCGCACCAAAACGGTGATAGTTAGAACTATCCGACTAACGGCAAAATATTCGCCATAAAAATATCTAACAACCGCCGAAAAGTCCGACGCTGTGAGTGCTCTACTTTAGGAGTTATGGGAGAACCTAGAAAACAATTTTGCATCGACTCTGGCGGCAAAACGGCGATGGTTAGAACTATCCCACTAACGACAGAATATTTGCCATAAAAATATCTAACAACTGCCGAAAAGTCCGACGCTGTGAGTACTATACTTTAGGAGTTATGGTAGAAATTAGGAAACAATATTGCATCGCTTCTAGCGCCAAAACGGTGATAGTTAGAACTATCCGATTAACGGCAGAATATTCGCCTTAAAAATACCTAACAACTGCCGAAAATTAGGTCGGTGTCAGTGCTATACTTTAGGAGTTATGGCAGAAATTAGAAAAGAATATTGCATCGACTCTAGCACCAAGAGGGTGATAGCTAGAACTATCCCACTAACGACAGAATATTCGCCATAAAAATATTTATCAACTACCGGAAATTCCGACACTGTGAGTGCTCTACTTTAGGAGTTATGGCAGAAATTAGAAAACAATATTGCATCGACTCTAGCGCCAAGACGGTGATAGTTAGAACTATCCGACTAACGGCAGGATATTCGCCATAAAAATATCTAACAACTGCCGAAACTTCCGACGCTGTGAGTGCTATACTTTAGGACTTCCGGCAGAAATTAGCAAACAATATTTCATCGATTCTCGCACCAAAACGGTGATAGTTAGAACTATCCGACTAACCGCAAAATATTCGCCATAAAAATATCTAACAACCGCCGAAAAGTCCGACGCTGTGAGTGCTCTACTTTAGGAGTTATGGGAGAAACTAGAAAACAATATTGCATCGAGTCAACCGGTAAAACGGTGATAGATAGAACTATCCGACTAACGACAGAATATTCGCCATAAAAATATCTAACAACTACCGAAAATTCCGACGCTGTGAGAGCTATACTTTAGGAGTTATGTCAGAAATTAGAAAACAATTTTGCATCGACTCTAGCGGCAAAACGGCGATGGTTAGAACTATCCCACTAACGACAGAATATTTGCCATAAAAATATCTAACAACTGCCGAAAAGTCCGACGCTGTGAGTGCTATACCTTAGGAGTTGTGGCAGAAATTATAAAACAATATTGCATCGACTCTAGCACCAAGGCCGTGATAGCTAGAACTATCCGATTAACGGCAGAATATTCGCCTTAAAAATACCTAACAACTGCCGAAAATTAGGACGGTGTCAGTGCTATACTTTAGGAGTTATGGCAGAAATTAGAAAAGAATATTGCATCGACTCTAGCACCAAGACCGTGATAGCTAGAACTATCCGACCAACGGCAGAATATTCGCCATAAAAATATTTATCAACTACCGAAAATTCCGACACTGTGAGTGCTCTACTTTAGGAGTTATGGCAGAAATTAAAAAACAATATTGCATCGACTCTAGCGCCAAGACGGTGATAGTTAGAACTATCCGACTAACGGCAAAATATTCGCCATAAAAATATCTAACAACCGCCGAAAAGTCCGACGCTGTGAGTGCTCTACTTTAGGAGTTATGGGAGAAACTAGAAAACAATATTGCATCGACTCAACCGGCAAAACGGTGATAGTTAGAACTATCTGACTAACGGCAGAATATTCGCTATAAAAGTGTCTAACAATTGCCCAAAATTCCAATTATATCAATGCTATACTTTAGGAGTTGTGGCAGAAATTAGAAAACAATTTTTCATCGACTTTAGCGGCAAAACAGCGACAGGTAGAATTATCTGACTAACGGCAGAATATACGCCGTACAAATTTCTAACATTTGCCGCCAAATTCGCCTCTGTGAGTTCTCTACTTTAGGAGTTATGGGAGAAACTAGAAAACAATATTGCATCGAGTCAACCGGCAAAACGGTGATAGTTAGAACTATCTGACTAACGGCAGAATATTCGCTATAAAAGTGTCTAACAATTGCCCAAAATTCCAATTATATCAGTGCTATACTTTAGGAGTTATGGCAGAAGTTAGAAAATAATATTACATCGACTCTATCGCCAAAACGGGGATACTTAGAACTATCCGACTAACGGCAGAATATTCTCCATAAAAATATCTAACAACTACCGAAAAGTCCGACGCTGTGAGTGCTATACTTTAGGAGTTACGGCAGAAATTAGAAAACAATATTGCATCGACTCTAGCGCCAAAACGGGGATACTTAGAACTATCCGACTGACGGCAGAATATTCGCCATAAAAATATCTAACAACTACCGAAAAGTCCGACACTATGAGTGCTATACTTTAGGAGTTATGGCCGAAACTAGGAAAGAATATTGCATCGACTCTAGCGCCAAGAGGGTGATAGCTAGAACTATCCGACTAACGACAGAATATTCGCCATAAAAATATCTAACAACCGCCGAAAAGTCCGACGCAGTGAGTGCTCTACTTTAGGAGTTATGGCAGAAGTTAGAAAACAATATTACATCGACTCTATCGCCAAAACGGTGATAGTTAGAACTATCCGACTAACGGCAGAATATTCTCCATAAAAATATCTAACAACTACCGAAAAGTCCGACGCTGTGAGTGCTATACTTTAGGAGTTATGGCAGAAATTAGAAAACAATATTGCATCGACTCTAGCGCCAAGACGGTGATAGTTAGAACTATCCGACTAACGGCAGGATATTCGCCATAAAAATATCTAACAACTGCCGAAACTTCCGACGCTGTGAGTGCTATACTTTAGGACTTCTGGCAGAAATTAGAAAACGATATTTCATCGATTCTCGCACCAAAACGGTGATAGTTAGAACTATCCGACTAACGGCAAAATATTCGCCATTAAAATATCTAACAACCGCCGAAAAGTCCGACGCAGTGAGTGCTCTACTTTAGGAGTTATGGGAGAAACTAGAAAACAATATTGCATCGACTCAACCGGCAAAGCGGTGATAGTTAGAATTATCTGACTAACGGCAGAATATTCGCTATAAAAGTGTCTAACAATTGCCTAAAATTCCAATTATATCAATGCTATACTTTAGGAGTTAGGGCAGAAATTAGATAACAATATTGCATCGACTCTAGCGCCAAAACGGCGATAGTTAAAACTATCCCACTAACGGCAGAATATGCGCTATACAAATGTCGAACAACTGCCGCAGAGTCCGACTCTGTGAGTGCTCTACTTTAGGAGTTAGGGCAGAAATTAGATACCAACATTGCATCGACTCTAGCGCCAAAACGGCGATAGTTAGGACTATCTGACTAACGGCAGAATATGCGCTATACAAATATCTAACAACTGCCGCAAAGTTTTAGTCTGTGAGTGCTTTACTTTAGGAGTTAGGGCAGAAATTAGATACCAACATTGCATCGACATAATATTCGCCATAAAAATATCTAACAACTACCGAAAATTCCGACGCTGTGAGTGCCATACTTTAGGAGTTATGGCAGAAATTAGAAAACAATATTGCATCGACTCTAGCGCCACAACGGCGATACTTAGAACTATCTGGATAACGGCAGAATATGCGCCATACAAATTTCTAAGAACCGCCGCCAAGTCCGACTCTGTGAGTGCTCTACTTTAGGAGTTGTGGCAGAAATTAGAAAACAATATTACATCGACTCTATCGCCAAAACGGTGATAGTTAGAACTATCCGACTAACGGCAGAATATGCGCTATACAAATGTCGAACAACTGCCGAAAAGTCCGACGCTGTGAGTGCTATACCTTAGGAGTTGTGGCAGAAATTATAAAACAATATTGCATCGACTCTAGCGCCAAGACCGTGATAGCTAGAACTATCCGACCAACGGCAGAATATTCGCCATAAAAATATGTATCAACTACCGAAAATTCCGACACTGTGAGTGCTCTACTTTAGGAGTTAGGGCAGAAATTAGATACCAACATTGCATCGACATAATATTCGCCATAAAAATATCTAACAACTACCGAAAATTTCGACGCTGTGAGTGCCATACTTTAGGAGTTATGGCAGAGATAAGAAAACAATTTTGCATCGACTCTAGCGCCAAAACGGGGATACTTAGAACTATCCGACTAACGGCAGAATATTCGCCATAAAAATATCTAACAACTACCGAAAAGTCCGACACTATGAGTGCTATACTTTAGGAGTTATGGCCGAAACTAGGAAAGAATATTGCATCGACTCTAGCGCCAAGAGGGTGATAGCTAGAACTATCCGACTAACGACAGAATATTCGCCATAAAAATATCTAACAACCGCCGAAAAGTCCGACGCAGTGAGTGCTCTACTTTAGGAGTTATGGCAGAAGTTAGAAAACAATATTACATCGACTCTATCGCCAAAACGGTGATAGTTAGAACTATCCGACTAACGGCAGAATATTCTCCATAAAAATATCTAACAACTACCGAAAAGTCCGACGCTGTGAGTGCTATACTTTAGGAGTTATGGCAGAAACTAGGAAAGAATATTGCATCGACTCTAGCGGCAAAACGGCGATGGTTAGAACTATCCCACTAACGACGGAATATTTGCCATAAAAATATCTAACAACTGCCGAAAATTCCGACACTGTGAGTGCTCTACTTTAGGAGTTATGGCAGAAATTAGAAAACAATATTGCATCGACTCTAGCGCCAAGACGGTGATAGTTAGAACTATCCGACTAACGGCAGGATATTCGCCATAAAAATATCTAACAACTGCCGAAACTTCCGACGCTGTGAGTGCTATACTTTAGGACTTCTGGCAGAAATTAGAAAACGATATTTCATCGATTCTCGCACCAAAACGGTGATAGTTAGAACTATCCGACTAACGGCAAAATATTCGCCATAAAAATATCTAACAACCGCCGAAAAGTCCGACGCAGTGAGTGCTCTACTTTAGGAGTTATGGGAGAAACTAGAAAACAATATTGCATCGACTCAACCGGCAAAACGGTGATAGTTAGAACTATCTGACTAACGGCAGAATATTCGCTATAAAAGTGTCTAACAATTGCCTAAAATTCCAATTATATCAATGCTATACTTTAGGAGTTAGGGCAGAAATTAGATAACAATATTGCATCGACTCTAGCGCCAAAACGGCGATAGTTAAAACTATCCCACTAACGGCAGAATATGCGCTATACAAATGTCGAACAACTGCCGCAGAGTCCGACTCTGTGAGTGCTCTACTTTAGGAGTTAGGGCAGAAATTAGATACCAACATTGCATCGACTCTAGCGCCAAAACGGCGATAGTTAGGACTATCTGACTAACGGCAGAATATGCGCTATACAAATATCTAACAACTGCCGCAAAGTTTTAGTCTGTGAGTGCTTTACTTTAGGAGTTAGGGCAGAAATTAGATACCAACATTGCATCGACATAATATTCGCCATAAAAATATCTAACAACTACCGAAAATTCCGACGCTGTGAGTGCCATACTTTAGGAGTTATGGCAGAAATTAGAAAACAATATTGCATCGACTCTAGCGCCACAACGGCGATACTTAGAACTATCTGGATAACGGCAGAATATGCGCCATACAAATTTCTAAGAACCGCCGCCAAGTCCGACTCTGTGAGTGCTCTACTTTAGGAGTTGTGGCAGAAATTAGAAAACAATATTACATCGACTCTATCGCCAAAACGGTGATAGTTAGAACTATCCGACTAACGGCAGAATATGCGCTATACAAATGTCGAACAACTGCCGAAAAGTCCGACGCTGTGAGTGCTATACCTTAGGAGTTGTGGCAGAAATTATAAAACAATATTGCATCGACTCTAGCGCCAAGACCGTGATAGCTAGAACTATCCGACCAACGGCAGAATATTCGCCATAAAAATATGTATCAACTACCGAAAATTCCGACACTGTGAGTGCTCTACTTTAGGAGTTAGGGCAGAAATTAGATACCAACATTGCATCGACATAATATTCGCCATAAAAATATCTAACAACTACCGAAAATTTCGACGCTGTGAGTGCCATACTTTAGGAGTTATGGCAGAGATAAGAAAACAATTTTGCATCGACTCTAGCGGCAAAACGGCGATGGTTAGAACTATCCCACTAACGGCAGAATATGCGCTATACAAATATCTAACAACTGCCGAAAAGTCCGACGCTGTGAGTGCTATACTTTAGGAGTTATGGCAGAAATTAGAAAACAATATTGCATCGACTCTAGCGCCAAAACGGGGATACTTAGAACTATCCGACTAACGGCAGAATATTCGCCATAAAAATATCTAACAACTACCGAAAAGTCCGACACTATGAGTGCTATACTTTAGGAGTTATGGCCGAAACTAGGAAAAAATATTGCATCGACTCTAGCGCCAAGAGGGTGATAGCTAGAACTATCCGACTAACGACAGAATATTCGCCATAAAAATATCTAACAACCGCCGAAAAGTCCGACGCAGTGAGTGCTCTACTTTAGGAGTTATGGCAGAAGTTAGAAAACAATATTACATCGACTCTATCGCCAAAACGGTGATAGTTAGAACTATCCGACTAACGGCAGAATATTCTCCATAAAAATATCTAACAACTACCGAAAAGTCCGACGCTGTGAGTGCTATACTTTAGGAGTTATGGCAGAAACTAGGAAAGAATATTGCATCGACTCTAGCGGCAAAACGGCGATGGTTAGAACTATCCCACTAACGACAGAATATTTGCCATAAAAATATCTAACAACTGCCGAAAAGTCCGACGCTGTGAGTGCTATACCTTAGGAGTTGTGGCAGAAATTATAAAACAATATTGCATCGACTCTAGCGCCAAGACCGTGATAGCTAGAACTATCCGACCAACGGCAGAATATTCGCCATAAAAATATGTATCAACTACCGAAAATTCCGACACTGTGAGTGCTCTACTTTAGGAGTTATGGCAGAAGTTAGAAAACAATATTGCATCGACTCTAGCGCCAAGACGGTGATAGTTAGAACTATCCGACTAACGGCAGGATATTCGCCATAAAAATATCTAACAACTGCCGAAACTTCCGACGCTGTGAGTGCTATACTTTAGGACTTCTGGCAGAAATTAGAAAACGATATTTGATCGACTCTCGCACCAAAACGGTGATAGTTAGAACTATCCGACTAACGGCAAAATATTCGCCATAAAAATATCTAACAACCGCCGAAAAGTCCGACGCAGCGAGTGCTCTACTTTAGGAGTTATTGGAGAAACTAGAAAACAATATTGCATCGACTCAACCGGCAAAACGGTGATAATTAGAACTATCTGACTAGCGGCAGAATATTCGCTATAAAAGTGTCTAACAATTTCCTAAAATTCCAATTATATCAATGCTATACTTTAGGAGTTAGGACAGAAATTAGATAACAATATTGCATCGACTCTAGCGCCAAAACGGCGATAGTTAAAACTATCCCACTAACGGCAGAATATGCGCTATACAAATGTCGAACAACTGCCGCAGAGTCCGACTCTGTGAGTGCTCTACTTTAGGAGTTAGGGCAGAAATTAGATACCAACATTGCATCGACTCTAGCGCCAAAACGGCGATAGTTAGGACTATCTGACTAACGGCAGAATATGCGCTATACAAATATCTAACAACTGCCGCAAAGTTTTAGTCTGTGAGTGCTTTACTTTAGGAGTTAGGGCAGAAATTAGATACCAACATTGCATCGACATAATATTCGCCATAAAAATATCTAACAACTACCGAAAATTCCGACGCTGTGAGTGCCATACTTTAGGAGTTATGGCAGAAATTAGAAAACAATATTGCATCGACTCTAGCGCCACAACGGCGATACTTAGAACTATCTGGATAACGGCAGAATATGCGCCATACAAATTTCTAAGAACCGCCGCCAAGTCCGACTCTGTGAGTGCTCTACTTTAGGAGTTGTGGCAGAAATTAGAAAACAATATTACATCGACTCTATCGCCAAAACGGTGATAGCTAGAACTATCCGACTAACGGCAGAATATGCGCTATACAAATGTCGAACAACTGCCGCAGAGTCCGACTCTGTGAGTGATCTACTTTAGGAGTTAGGGCAGAAATTAGATACCAACATTGCATCGACAGAATATTCGCCATAAAAATATCTAACAACTACCGAAAATTTCGACGCTGTGAGTGCCATACTTTAGGAGTTATGGCAGAGATAAGAAAACAATTTTGCATCGACTCTAGCGGCAAAACGGCGATGGTTAGAACTATCCCACTAACGACAGAATATTTGCCATAAAAATATCTAACAACTGCCGAAAAGTCCGACGCTGTGAGTGCTATACCTTAGGAGTTATGGCAGAAATTAGAAAACAATATTGCATCGACTCTAGCGCCAAGACCGTGATAGCTAGAACTATCCGACCAACGGCAGAATTTTTGCCATAAAAATATCTAACAACTACCGAAAATTCCGACACTGTGAGTGCTCGACTTTAGGAGTTATGGGAGAAACTAGAAAACAATATTGCATCGACTCAACCGGCAAAACGGTGATAGTTAGAACTATCTGACTAACGGCAGAATATTCGCTGTAAAAGTGTCTAACAATTGCCCAAAATTCCAATTATATCAATGCTATACTTTAGGAGTTGGGGCAGAAATTAGAAAACAATTTTTGACCGACTTTAGCGGCAAAACGGCGTTAGTTAGGACTATCTGACTAACGGGAGAATATTCGCTACAAAAGTGTCTAACAATTGCCCAAAATTCCAATTATATGAGTGCTATACTTTAGCAGTTATGGCAGAAATTAGAAAGACAATATTGCATCGATTCTAGTGGCAAAACGGCGATACCTAGAACTATCTGACTCACGGCAGAATATTCGCTATGAAAGTGTCTAGCAATAGCCGAAAATTCCGATTATATGTGTGCTATACTTTAGGGGTTGTGGCAGAAATTAGAAAAGAATATTGCATCTACTCTAGCGCCAAAATGGGGATAGTTAGAACTATCCGACTAACGGCAGAATATTCGCCATAAAAATATTTATCAACTACCGAAAATTCCGACACTGTGAGTGCTCTACTTTAGGAGTTATGGCAGAAATTAGGAAACAATATTGCATCGACTCTAGCGTGAAGACGGTGATAGTTAGAACTATCCGACTAACGGCAGGATATTCGCCATAAAAATATCTAACAACTGCCGAAACTTCCGACGCTGTGAGTGCTATACCTTAGGAGTTATGGCAGAAATTAGAAAATAATATTGCATCGACTCTAGCGCCAAAATGGGGATAGTTAGAACTATCTGTCAAAATAAACTCCGGGAAAGGATTAGAAAGAGGTGTACATTAAAAAACAATCGTTAGAAATACAATGTTTAATTCTATATTAATGTTTATATTATAAAAGTGCGATTAAATGCTTGTGATCTGACCGACAAGTAAATGATGACTGATTGATTTTATAAATCTTTTTGTTATTGTGTTAGTGTTCTAATTATTCTTAATAATTATTTACTGTTATACAGTTATACAGTTATATATTTTTAACACTATCCGACTAACGGCAGAATATTCGCCATAAAAATATCTAACAACTACCGAAAAGTCCGACGCTGTGAGTGCTATACTTTAGGAGTTATGGCAGAAATTAGAAAACAGTATTGCATCGACTCTAGCGCCAAGAGCGTGATAGCTAGAACTATCCGACTAACGGCAGAATATTCGCTATAAAAGTGTCTAACAATTGCCCAAAATTCCAATTATATCAGTGCTATACTTTAGGAGTTATGGCAGAAGTTAGAAAACAATATTACATTGACCCTATCGCCAAAACGGTGATAGTTAGAACTATCCGACTAACGGCAGAATATTCGCCATAAAAATATCTAACAACTACCGAAAATTCCGACGTTGTGAGTACTATACTTTAGGAGTTATGGTAGAAATTAGGAAACAATATTGCATCGATTCTAGCGCCAAAACAGTGATAGTTAGAACTATCCGATTAACGGCAGAATATTCGCCTTAAAAATACCTAACAACTGCCGAAAATTCCGACGGTGTGAGTACTATACTTTAGGAGTTATGGTAGAAATTAGGAAACAATATTGCATCGATTCTAGCGCCAAAACGGTGATAGTTAGAACTATCCGATTAACGGCAGAATATTCGCCTTAAAAATACCTAACAACTGCCGAAAATTCCGACGGTGTCAGTGCTATACTTTAGGAGTTATGGCAGAAATTAGAAAAGAATTTTGCATCGACTCTAGCACCAAGAGGGTGATAGCTAGAACTATCCGACTAACGACAGAATATTCGCCATAAAAATATCTAACAACTACCGAAAATTCCGACGCTGTGAGTGCCATACTTTAGGAGTTATGGCAGAAATAAGAAAACAATTTTGCATCGACTTTAGCGGCAAAACGGCGATGGTTAGAACTATCCCACTAACGACAGAATATTTGCCATAAAAATATCTAACAACTGCCGAAAAGTCCGACGCTGTGAATGCTATACTTTAGGAGTTATGGCAGAAATTAGAAAACAATATTGCATCGACTCTAGCGCCAAGACCGTGATAGCTAGAACTATCCGACCAACGGCAGAATTTTTGCCATAAAAATATTTATCAACTACCGAAAATTCCGAGACTGTGAGTGCTCTACTTTAGGAGTTATGGCAGAAATTAGAAAACAATATTGCATCGACTCTAGCGCCAAGACGGTGATAGTTAGAACTATCCGACTAACGGCAGGATATTCGCCATAAAAATATCTAACAACTGCCGAAACTTCCGACGCTGTGAGTGCTCTACTTTAGGAGTTATGGGAGAACTAGAAAACAATATTGCATCGAGTCAACCGGCAAAACGGTGATAGTTAGAACTATCTGACTAACGGCAGAATATTCGCTATAAAAGTGTCTAACAATTGCCCAAAATTCCAATTATATCAGAGCTATACTTTAGGAGTTATGGCAGAAGTTAGAAAATAATATTACATCGACTCTATCGCCAAAACGGTGATAGTTAGAACTATCCGACTAACGGCAGAATATTCTCCATAAAAATATCTAACAACTACCGAAAAGTCCGACACTGTGAGTGCTATACTTTAGGAGTTATGGCCGAAACTAGGAAAGAATATTGCATCGACTCTAGCGCCAAGAGGGTGATAGCTAGAACTATCCGACTAACCACAGAATATTCGCCATAAAAATATCTAACAACTACCGAAAATTCCGCCGCTGTGAGTGCTATACTTTAGGAGTTATGGCAGAAATTAGAAAACAATTTTGCATCGACTCTAGCGGCAAAACGGCGATGGTTAGAACTATCCCACTAACGACAGAATATTTGCCATAAAAATATCTAACAACTGCCGAAAAGTCCGACGCTGTGAGTGCTATACCTTAGGAGTTATGGGAGAAATTAGGAAACAATATTGCATCGACTCTAGCGCCAAGACCGTGATGGCTAGAACTATCCGACCAACGGCAGAATATTCGCCATAAAAATATTTATCAACTACCGAAAATTCCGACACTGTGAGTGCTCTACTTTAGGAGTTATGGGAGAAACTAGAAAACAATATTGCATCGACTCAACCGCCAAAACGGTGATAGTTAGAACTATCTGACTAACGGCAGAATATTCGCTGTAAAAGTGTCTAACAATTGCCCAAAATTCCAATTATATCAATGCTATGCTTTAGGAGTTGTGGCAGAAATTAGAAAACAATTTTTGACCGACTTTAGCGGCAAAACGGCGATAGTTAGGACTATCTGACTAACGGTAGAATATTCGCTACAAAAGTGTCTAACAATTGCCCAAAATTCCAATTATATGAGTGCTATACTTTAGCAGTTATGGCAGAAATTAGAAAAACAATATTGCATCGATTCTAGTGGCAAAACGGCGATACTTAGAACGATCTGACTCACGGCAGAATATTCGCTATGAAAGTGTCTAGCAATAGCCGAAAATTCCGATTATATGTGTACTATACTTTAGGAGTTGTGGCAGAAATTAGAAAAGAATATTGCATCTACTCTAGCCCCAAAATGGAGATAGTTAGAACTATCCGACTAACGGCAGAATATTCGCCATAAAAATATCTAACAACTACCGAAAAGTCCGACGCTGTGAGTGCTATACTTTAGGAGTTATGGCAGAAATTAGAAAACAATATTGCATCGACTCTAGCGCCAAAACGGGGATAGTTAGAACTATCCGACTAACGGCAGAATATTCGCCATAAAAATATCTAGCAACTACCGAAAAGTCCGACACGGTGAGTGCTATACTTTAGGAGGTATGGCCGAAACTAGAAAAGAATATTGCATCGACTCTAGCGCCAAGAGCGTGATAGCTAGAACTATCCGACTAACGGCAGAATATTCGCTATAAAAATATCTAACAACTATCGAAAATTCCGACGCTGTGAGTACTATACTTTAGGAGTTATGGTAGAAATTAGGAAACAATATTGCATGGATTCTAGCGTCAAAACGGTGATAGTTAGAACTATCCGATTAACGGCAGAATATTCGCCTTAAAAATACCTAACAACTACCGAAAATTCCGACGGTGTCAGTGCTATACTTTAGGCGTTATGGCAGAAATTAGAAAAGAATATTGCATCGACTCTAGCACCAAGAGGGTGATAGCTAGAACTATCCCACTAACGACAGAATATTCGCCATAAAAATATCTAAAAACTACCGAAAATTCCGACGCTGTGAGTGCCATACTTTAGGAGTTATGGCAGAAATAAGAAAACAATTTTGCATCGACTCTAGCGGGAAAACGGCGATGGTTAGAACTATACCACTAACGACAGAAGATTTGCCATAAAAATATCTAACAACTGCCGAAAAGTCCGACGCTGTGAGTACTATACTTTAGGAGTTATGGTAGAAATTAGGAAACAATATTGCATCGATTCTAGCGCCAAAACGGTGATAGTTAGAACTATCCGATTAACGGCAGAATATTCGCCTTAAAAATACCTAACAACTGCCGAAAATTCCGACGGTGTCAGTGCTATACTTTAGGAGTTATGGCAGAAATTAGAAAAGAATATTGCATCGAGTCAACCGGTAAAACGGTGATAGTTAGAACTATCTGACTAACGGCAGAATATTCGCTATAAAAGTGTCTATCAATTGCCTAAAATTCCAATTATATCAGTGCTATACTTTAGGAGTTATGGCAGAAATTAGAAAACAATATTACATCGACTCTATCGCCAAAACGGTGATAGCTGGAGCTATCCGACTAACGACAGAATATTCGCCATAAAAATATCTAACAACTGCCGAAAAGTCCGACGCTGTTAGTGCTATACCTTAGGAGTTGTGGCAGAAATTATAAAACAATATTGCATCGACTCTAGCGAAAAGACCGTGATAGCTAGAACTATCCGACCAACGGCAGAATATTCACCATAAAAATATTTATCAACTACCGAAAATTCCGACACTGTGAATGCTCCACTTTAAGAGTTATGGCAGAAATTAAAAAACAATATTGCATCGACTCTAGCGCCAAGACGGTGATAGCTCGAACTATCCGACTAACGGCAGGATATTCGCCATAAAAATATCTAACAACTGCCGAAAAGTCCGACGCTGTGAGTGCTATACCTTAGGAGTTATGGCAGAAATTAGAAAACAATATTGCATCGACTCTAGCGCCAAGACCGTGATAGCTAGAACTATCCGACCAACGGCAGAATTTTTGCCTTAAAAATATCTAACAACTACCGAAAATTCCGACACTGTGAGTGCTCGACTTTAGGAGTTATGGGAGAAACTAGAAAACAATATTGCATCGACTCAACCGGCAAAACGGTGATAGTTAGAACTATCTGACTAACGGCAGAATATTCGCTGTAAAAGTGTCTAACAATTGCCCAAAATTCCAATTATATCAATGCTATACTTTAGGAGTTGGGGCAGAAATTAGAAAACAATTTTTGACCGACTTTAGCGGCAAAACGGCGTTAGTTAGGACTATCTGACTAACGGGAGAATATTCGCTACAAAAGTGTCTAACAATTGCCCAAAATTCCAATTATATGAGTGCTATACTTTAGCAGTTATGGCAGAAATTAGAAAGACAATATTGCATCGATTCTAGTGGCAAAACGGCGATACCTAGAACTATCTGACTCACGGCAGAATATTCGCTATGAAAGTGTCTAGCAATAGCCGAAAATTCCGATTATATGTGTGCTATACTTTAGGAGTTGTGGCAGAAATTAAAAAAGAATATTGCATCTACTCTAGCGCCAAAACGGTGATAGTTAGAACTATCCGACTAACGGCAGAATATTCGCCATAAAAATATCTAACAACTACCGAAAATTCCGACGTTGTGAGTACTATACTTTAGGAGTTATGGTAGAAATTAGGAAACAATATTGCATCGATTCTAGCGCCAAAACAGTGATAGTTAGAACTATCCGATTAACGGCAGAATATTCGCCTTAAAAATACCTAACAACTGCCGAAAATTCCGACGGTGTCAGTGCTATACTTTAGGAGTTATGGCAGAAATTAGAAAAGAATATTGCATCGACTCTAGCACCAAGAGGGTGATAGCTAGAACTATCCGACTAACGACAGAATATTCGCCATAAAAATATCTAACAACTACCGAAAATTCCGACGCTGTGAGTGCCATACTTTAGGAGTTATGGCAGAAATCAGAAAACAATTTTGCAGCGACTTTAGCGGCAAAACGGCGATGGTTAGAACTATCCCACTAACGACAGAATATTTGCCATAAAAATATCTAACAACTGCCGAAAAGTCCGACGCTGTGAATGCTATACCTTAGGAGTTATGGCAGAAATTAGAAAACAATATTGCATCGACTCTAGCGCCAAGACCGTGATAGCTAGAACTATCCGACCAACGGCAGAATTTTTGCCATAAAAATATTTATCAACTACCGAAAATTCCGACACTGTGAGTGCTCTACTTTAGGAGTTATGGCAGAAATTAGAAAACAATATTGCATCGACTCTAGCGCCAAGACGGTGATAGTTAGAACTATCCGACTAACGGCAGGATATTCGCCATAAAAATATCTAACAACTGCCGAAACTTCCGACGCTGTGAGTGCTCTACTTTAGGAGTTATGGGAGAACTAGAAAACAATATTGCATCGAGTCAACCGGCAAAACGGTGATAGTTAGAACTATCTGACTAACGGCAGAATATTCGCTATAAAAGTGTCTAACAATTGCCCAAAATTCCAATTATATCAGTGCTATACTTTAGGAGTTATGGCAGAAGTTAGAAAATAATATTACATCGACTCTATCGCCAAAACGGTGATAGTTAGAACTATCCGACTAACGGCAGAATATTCTCCATAGAAATATCTAACAACTACCGAAAAGTCCGACGCTGTGAGTGCTATACTTTAGGAGTTATGGCCGAAACTAGGAAAGAATATTGCATCGACTCTAGCGCCAAGAGGGTGATAGCTAGAACTATCCGACTAACCACAGAATATTCGCCATAAAAATATCTAACAACTACCGAAAATTCCGCCGCTGTGTGTGCTATACTTTAGGAGTTATGGCAGAAATTAGAAAACAATTTTGCATCGACTCTAGCGGCAAAACGGCGATGGTTAGAACTATCCCACTAACGACAGAATATTTGCCATAAAAATATCTAACAACTGCCGAAAAGTCCGACGCTGTGAGTGCTATACCTTAGGAGTTATGGGAGAAATTAGGAAACAATATTGCATCGACTCTAGCGCCAAGACCGTGATGGCTAGAACTATCCGACCAACGGCAGAATATTCGCCATAAAAATATTTATCAACTACCGAAAATTCCGACACTGTGAGTGCTCTACTTTAGGAGTTATGGGAGAAACTAGAAAACAATATTGCATCGACTCAACCGCCAAACCGGTGATAGTTAGAACTATCTGACTAACGGCAGAATATTCGCTGTAAAAGTGTCTAACAATTGCCCAAAATTCCAATTATATCAATGCTATACTTTAGGAGTTGTGGCAGAAATTAGAAAACAATTTTTGACCGACTTTAGCGGCAAAACGGCGATAGTTAGGACTATCTGACTAACGGTAGAATATTCGCTACAAAAGTGTCTAACAATTGCCCAAAATTCCAATTATATGAGTGCTATACTTTAGCAGTTATGGCAGAAATTAGAAAAACAATATTGCATCGATTCTAGTGGCAAAACGGCGATACCTAGAACGATCTGACTCACGGCAGAATATTCGCTATGAAAGTGTCTAGCAATAGCCGAAAATTCCGATTATATGTGTGCTATACTTTAGGAGTTGTGGCAGAAATTAGAAAAGAATATTGCATCTACTCTAGCCCCAAAATGGAGATAGTTAGAACTATCCGACTAACGGCAGAATATTCGCCATAAAAATATTTATCAACTACCGAAAATTCCGACACTGTGAGTGCTCTACTTTAGGAGTTATGGCAGAAATTAGAAAACAATATTGCATCGACTCTAGCGCGAAGACGCTGATAGTTAGAACTATCCGACTAACGGCAGGATATTCGCCATAAAAATATCTAACAACTACCGAAAAGTCCGACGCTGTGAGTGCTATACTTTAGGAGTTATGGCAGAAATTAGAAAACAATATTGCATCGACTCTAGCGCCAAAACGGGGATAGTTAGAACTATCCGACTAACGGCAGAATATTCGCCATAAAAATATCTAGCAACTACCGAAAAGTCCGACACGGTGAGTGCTATACTTTAGGAGGTATGGCCGAAACTAGAAAAGAATATTGCATCGACTCTAGCGCCAAGAGCGTGATAGCTAGAACTATCCGACTAACGGCAGAATATTCGCTATAAAAATATCTAACAACTATCGAAAATTCCGACGCTGTGAGTACTATACTTTAGGAGTTATGGTAGAAATTAGGAAACAATATTGCATGGATTCTAGCGCCAAAACGGTGATAGTTAGAACTATCCGATTAACGGCAGAATATTCGCCTTAAAAATACCTAACAACTACCGAAAATTCCGACGGTGTCAGTGCTATACTTTAGGAGTTATGGGAGAAACTAGAAAACAATATTGCATCGACTCAACCGCCAAAACGGTGATAGTTAGAACTATCTGACTAACGGCAGAATATTCGCTGTAAAAGTGTCTAACAATTGCCCAAAATTCCAATTATATGAGTGCTATACTTTAGCAGTTATGGCAGAAATTAGAAAGACAATATTGCATCGAGTCAACCGGTAAAACGGTGATAGTTAGAACTATCTGACTAACGGCAGAATATTCGCTATAAAAGTGTCTAACAATTGCCCAAAATTCCAATTATATCAGTGCTATACTTTAGGAGTTATGGCAGAAATTAGAAAACAATATTACATCGACTCTATCGCCAAAACGGTGATAGCTAGAGCTATCCGACTAACGACAGAATATTCGCCATAAAAATATCTAACAACTACCGAAAATTCCGCCGCTGTGAGAGCTATACTTTAGGAGTTATGTCAGAAATTAGAAAACAATTTTGCATCGACTCTAGCGGCAAAACGGCGACGGTTAGAACTATCCCACTAACGACAGAATATTTGCCATAAAAATATCTAACAACTGCCGAAAAGTCCGACGCTGTGAGTGCTATACCTTAGGAGTTGTGGCAGAAATTATAAAACAATATTGCATCGACTCTAGCGCCAAGACCGTGATAGCTAGAACTATCCGACCAACGGCAGAATATTCGCCATAAAAATATTTATCAACTACCGAAAATTCCGACACTGTGAGTGCTCTACTTTAAGAGTTATGGCAGAAATTAAAAAACAATATTGCATCGACTCTAGCGCCAAGACCGTGATAGCTAGAACTATCCGACCAACGGCAGAATTTTTGCCTTAAAAATATCTAACAACTACCGAAAATTCCGACACTGTGAGTGCTCGACTTTAGGAGTTATGGGAGAAACTAGAAAACAATATTGCATCGACTCAACCGGCAAAACGGTGATAGTTAGAACTATCTGACTAACGGCAGAATATTCGCTGTAAAAGTGTCTAACAATTGCCCAAAATTCCAATTATATCAATGCTATACTTTAGGAGTTGGGGCAGAAATTAGAAATCAATTTTTGACCGACTTTAGCGGCAAAACGGCGTTAGTTAGGACTATCTGACTAACGGGAGAATATTCGCTACAAAAGTGTCTAACAATTGCCCAAAATTCCAATTATATGAGTGCTATACTTTAGCAGTTATGGCAGAAATTAGAAAGACAATATTGCATCGATTCTAGTGGCAAAACGGCGATACCTAGAACTATCTGACTCACGGCAGAATATTCGCTATGAAAGTGTCTAGCAATAGCCGAAAATTCCGATTATATGTGTGCTATACTTTAGGAGTTGTGGCAGAAATTAGAAAAGAATATTGCATCTACTCTAGCGCCAAAATGGGGATAGTTAGAACTATCCGACTAACGGCAGAATATTCGCCATAAAAATATTTATCAACTACCGAAAATTCCGACACTGTGAGTGCTCTACTTTAGGAGTTATGGCAGAAATTAGGAAACAATATTGCATCGACTCTAGCGTGAAGACGGTGATAGTTAGAACTATCCGACTAACGGCAGGATATTCGCCATAAAAATATCTAACAACTGCCGAAACTTCCGACGCTGTGAGTGCTATACCTTAGGAGTTATGGCAGAAATTAGAAAACAATATTGCATCGACTCTAGCGCCAAAATGGGGATAGTTAGAACTATCTGTCAAAATAAACTCCGGGAAAGGATTAGAAAGAGGTGTACATTAAAAAACAATCGTTAGAAATACAATGTTTAATTCTATATTAATGTTTATATTATAAAAGTGCGATTAAATGCTTGTGATCTGACCGACAAGTAAATGATGACTGATTGATTTTATAAATCTTTTTGTTATTGTGTTAGTGTTCTAATAATTCTTAATAATTATTTACTGTTATACAGTTATACAGTTATATATTTTTAACACTATCCGACTAACGGCAGAATATTCGCCATAAAAATATCTAACAACTACCGAAAAGTCCGACGCTGTGAGTGCTATACTCTAGGAGTTATGGCAGAAATTAGAAAACAGTATTACATCGACTCTAGCGCCAAAACGGGGATAGTTAGAACTATCCGACTAATGGCAGAATATTCGCCATAAAAATATCTAGCAACTACCGAAAAGTCCGACGCTGTGAGTGCTATACTTTAGGAGTTATGGCAGAAATTAGAAAACAATATTGCATCGACTCTAGCACCAAGAGGGTGATAGCTAGAACTATCCGACTAACGACAGAATATTCGCCATAAAAATATCTAACAACTACCGAAAATTCCGACGTTGTGAGTACTATACTTTAGGAGTTATGGTAGAAATTAGGCAACAATATTGCATCGATTCTAGCGCCAAAACGGTGATAGTTAGAACTATCCGATTAACGGCAGAATATTCGCCTTAAAAATACCTAACAACTGCCGAAAATTCCGACGGTGTCAGTGCTATACTTTAGGAGTTATGGCAGAAATTAGAAAAGAATATTGCATCGACTCTAGCACAAAGAGGGTGATAGCTAGAACTATCCGACTAACGACAGAATATTCGCCATAAAAATATCTAACAACTACCGAAAATTCCGACGCTGTTAGTGCCATACTTTAGGAGTTATGGCAGAAATAAGAAAACAATTTTGCATCGACTCTAGCGGCAAAACGGCGATGTTTAGAACTATCCCACTAACGACAGAATATTTGCCATAAAAATACCTAACAACTGCCGAAAAGTCCGACGCTGTGAATGCTATACCTTAGGAGTTATGGCAGAAATTAGAAAACAATATTGCATCGACTCTAGCGCCAAGACCGTGATAGCTAGAACTATCCGACCAACGGCAGAATTTTTGCCATAAAAATATCTAACAACTACCGAAAATTCCGACACTGTGAGTGCTCGACTTTAGGAGTTATGGGAGAAACTAGAAAACAATATTGCATCGACTCAACCGGCAAAACGGTGATAGTTAGAACTATCTGACTAACGGCAGAATATTCGCTGTAAAAGTGTCTAACAATTGCCCAAAATTCCAATTATATCAATGCTATACTTTAGGAGTTGGGGCAGAAATTAGAAATCAATTTTTGACCGACTTTAGCGGCAAAACGGCGTTAGTTAGGACTATCTGACTAACGGGAGAATATTCGCTACAAAAGTGTCTAACAATTGCCCAAAATTCCAATTATATGAGTGCTATACTTTAGCAGTTATGGCAGAAATTAGAAAGACAATATTGCATCGATTCTAGTGGCAAAACGGCGATACCTAGAACTATCTGACTCACGGCAGAATATTCGCTATGAAAGTGTCTAGCAATAGCCGAAAATTCCGATTATATGTGTGCTATACTTTAGGAGTTGTGGCAGAAATTAGAAAAGAATATTGCATCTACTCTAGCGCCAAAATGGGGATAGTTAGAACTATCCGACTAACGGCAGAATATTAGCCATAAAAATATTTATCAACTACCGAAAATTCCGACACTGTGAGTGCTCTACTTTAGGAGTTATGGCAGAAATTAGGAAACAATATTGCATCGACTCTAGCGTGAAGACGGTGATAGTTAGAACTATCCGACTAACGGCAGGATATTCGCCATAAAAATATCTAACAACTGCCGAAACTTCCGACGCTGTGAGTGCTATACCTTAGGAGTTATGGCAGAAATTAGAAAACAATATTGCATCGACTCTAGCGCCAAAATGGGGATAGTTAGAACTATCTGTCAAAATAAACTCCGGGAAAGGATTAGAAAGAGGTGTACATTAAAAAACAATCGTTAGAAATACAATGTTTAATTCTATATTAATGTTTATATTATAAAAGTGCGATTAAATGCTTGTGATCTGACCGACAAGTAAATGATGACTGATTGATTTTATAAATCTTTTTGTTATTGTGTTAGTGTTCTAATAATTCTTAATAATTATTTACTGTTATACAGTTATACAGTTATATATTTTTAACACTATCCGACTAACGGCAGAATATTCGCCATAAAAATATCTAACAACTACCGAAAAGTCCGACGCTGTGAGTGCTATACTTTAGGAGTTATGGCAGAAATTAGAAAACAGTATTACATCGACTCTAGCGCCAAAACGGGGATAGTTAGAACTATCCGACTAACGGCAGAATATTCGCCATAAAAATATCTAGCAACTACCGAAAAGTCCGACGCTGTGAGTGCTATACTTTAGGAGTTATGGCAGAAATTAGAAAACAATATTGCATCGACTCTAGCACCAAGAGGGTGATAGCTAGAACTATCCGACTAACGACAGAATATTCGCCATAAAAATATCTAACAACTACCGAAAATTCCGACGTTGTGAGTACTATACTTTAGGAGTTATGGTAGAAATTAGGCAACAATATTGCATCGATTCTAGCGCCAAAACGGTGATAGTTAGAACTATCCGATTAACGGCAGAATATTCGCCTTAAAAATACCTAACAACTGCCGAAAATTCCGACGGTGTCAGTGCTATACTTTAGGAGTTATGGCAGAAATTAGAAAAGAATATTGCATCGACTCTAGCACAAAGAGGGTGATAGCTAGAACTATCCGACTAACGACAGAATATTCGCCATAAAAATATCTAACAACTACCGAAAATTCCGACGCTGTTAGTGCCATACTTTAGGAGTTATGGCAGAAATAAGAAAACAATTTTGCATCGACTCTAGCGGCAAAACGGCGATGTTTAGAACTATCCCACTAACGACAGAATATTTGCCATAAAAATACCTAACAACTGCCGAAAAGTCCGACGCTGTGAATGCTATACCTTAGGAGTTATGGCAGAAATTAGAAAACAATATTGCATCGACTCTAGCGCCAAGACCGTGATAGCTAGAACTATCCGACCAACGGCAGAATTTTTGCCATAAAAATATCTAACAACTACCGAAAATTCCGACACTGTGAGTGCTCGACTTTAGGAGTTATGGGAGAAACTAGAAAACAATATTGCATCGACTCAACCGGCAAAACGGTGATAGTTAGAACTATCTGACTAACGGCAGAATATTCGCTGTAAAAGTGTCTAACAATTGCCCAAAATTCCAATTATATCAATGCTATACTTTAGGAGTTGGGGCAGAAATTAGAAATCAATTTTTGACCGACTTTAGCGGCAAAACGGCGTTAGTTAGGACTATCTGACTAACGGGAGAATATTCGCTACAAAAGTGTCTAACAATTGCCCAAAATTCCAATTATATGAGTGCTATACTTTAGCAGTTATGGCAGAAATTAGAAAGACAATATTGCATCGATTCTAGTGGCAAAACGGCGATACCTAGAACTATCTGACTCACGGCAGAATATTCGCTATGAAAGTGTCTAGCAATAGCCGAAAATTCCGATTATATGTGTGCTATACTTTAGGAGTTGTGGCAGAAATTAGAAAAGAATATTGCATCTACTCTAGCGCCAAAATGGGGATAGTTAGAACTATCCGACTAACGGCAGAATATTCGCCATAAAAATATTTATCAACTACCGAAAATTCCGACACTGTGAGTGCTCTACTTTAGGAGTTATGGCAGAAATTAGGAAACAATATTGCATCGACTCTAGCGTGAAGACGGTGATAGTTAGAACTATCCGACTAACGGCAGGATATTCGCCATAAAAATATCTAACAACTGCCGAAACTTCCGACGCTGTGAGTGCTATACCTTAGGAGTTATGGCAGAAATTAGAAAACAATATTGCATCGACTCTAGCGCCAAAATGGGGATAGTTAGAACTATCTGTCAAAATAAACTCCGGGAAAGGATTAGAAAGAGGTGTACATTAAAAAACAATCGTTAGAAATACAATGTTTAATTCTATATTAATGTTTATATTATAAAAGTGCGATTAAATGCTTGTGATCTGACCGACAAGTAAATGATGACTGATTGATTTTATAAATCTTTTTGTTATTGTGTTAGTGTTCTAATAATTCTTAATAATTATTTACTGTTATACAGTTATACAGTTATATATTTTTAACACTATCCGACTAACGGCAGAATATTCGCCATAAAAATATCTAACAACTACCGAAAAGTCCGACGCTGTGAGTGCTATACTTTAGGAGTTATGGCAGAAATTAGAAAACAGTATTACATCGACTCTAGCGCCAAAACGGGGATAGTTAGAACTATCCGACTAACGGCAGAATATTCGCCATAAAAATATCTAGCAACTACCGAAAAGTCCGACGCTGTGAGTGCTATACTTTAGGAGTTATGGCAGAAATTAGAAAACAATATTGCATCGACTCTAGCACCAAGAGGGTGATAGCTAGAACTATCCGACTAACGACAGAATATTCGCCATAAAAATATCTAACAACTACCGAAAATTCCGACGTTGTGAGTACTATACTTTAGGAGTTATGGTAGAAATTAGGCAACAATATTGCATCGATTCTAGCGCCAAAACGGTGATAGTTAGAACTATCCGATTAACGGCAGAATATTCGCCTTAAAAATACCTAACAACTGCCGAAAATTCCGACGGTGTCAGTGCTATACTTTAGGAGTTATGGCAGAAATTAGAAAAGAATATTGCATCGACTCTAGCACAAAGAGGGTGATAGCTAGAACTATCCGACTAACGACAGAATATTCGCCATAAAAATATCTAACAACTACCGAAAATTCCGACGCTGTTAGTGCCATACTTTAGGAGTTATGGCAGAAATAAGAAAACAATTTTGCATCGACTCTAGCGGCAAAACGGCGATGTTTAGAACTATCCCACTAACGACAGAATATTTGCCATAAAAATACCTAACAACTGCCGAAAAGTCCGACGCTGTGAATGCTATACCTTAGGAGTTATGGCAGAAATTAGAAAACAATATTGCATCGACTCTAGCGCCAAGACCGTGATAGCTAGAACTATCCGACCAACGGCAGAATTTTTGCCATAAAAATATCTAACAACTACCGAAAATTCCGACGCTGTGAGTGCCATACTTTAGGAGTTATGGCAGAAATTAGAAAACAATTTTGCATCGACTCTAGCGGCAAAACGGCGATGGTTAGAACTATCCCACTAACGACAGAATATTTGCCATAAAAATATCTAACAACTGCCGAAAAGTCCGACGCTGTGAGTGCTATACCTTAGGAGTTATGGGAGAAATTAGGAAACAATATTGCATCGACTCTAGCGCCAAGACCGTGATGGCTAGAACTATCCGACCAACGGCAGAATATTCGCCATAAAAATATTTATCAACTACCGAAAATTCCGACACTGTGAGTGCTCTACTTTAGGAGTTATGGCAGAAACTAGAAAACAATATTGCATCGACTCAACCGCCAAAACGGTGATAGTTAGAACTATCTGACTAACGGCAGAATATTCGCTGTAAAAGTGTCTAACAATTGCCCAAAATTCCAATTATATCAATGCTATACTTTAGGAGTTATGGCAGAAATTAGAAAACAATTTTGCATCGACTCTAGCGGCAAAACGGCGATGGTTAGAACTATCCCACTAACGACAGAATATTTGCCATAAAAATATCTAACAACTGCCGAAAAGTCCGACGCTGTGAGTGCTATACCTTAGGAGTTATGGGAGAAATTAGGAAACAATATTGCATCGACTCTAGCGCCAAGACCGTGATGGCTAGAACTATCCGACCAACGGCAGAATATTCGCCATAAAAATATTTATCAACTACCGAAAATTCCGACACTGTGAGTGCTCTACTTTAGGAGTTATGGGAGAAACTAGAAAACAATATTGCATCGACTCAACCGCCAAAACGGTGATAGCTAGAGCTATCCGACTAACGACAGAATATTCGCCATAAAAATATCTAACAACTACCGAAAATTCCGCCGCTGTGAGAGCTATACTTTAGGAGTTATGTCAGAAATTAGAAAACAATTTTGCATCGACTCTAGCGGCAAAACGGCGATGGTTAGAACTATCCCACTAACGACAGAATATTTGCCATAAAAATATCTAACAACTGCCGAAAAGTCCGACGCTGTGAGTGCTATACCTTAGGAGTTGTGGCAGAAATTATAAAACAATATTGCATCGACTCTAGCGCCAAGACCGTGATGGCTAGAACTATCCGACCAACGGCAGAATATTCGCCATAAAAATATTTATCAACTACCGAAAATTCCGACACTGTGAGTGCTCTACTTTAAGAGTTATGGCAGAAATTAAAAAACAATATTGCATCGACTCTAGCGCCAAGACGGTGATAGCTCGAACTATCCGACTAACGGCAGAATTTTTGCCTTAAAAATATCTAACAACTACCGAAAATTCCGACACTGTGAGTGCTCGCCTTTAGGAGTTATGGGAGAAACTAGAAAACAATATTGCATCGACTCAACCGGCGAAACGGTGATATTTAGAACTATCTGACTAACGGCAGAATATTCGCTGTAAAAGTGTCTAACAATTGCCCAAAATTCCAATTATATCAATGCTATACTTTAGGAGTTGGGGCAGAAATTAGAAAACAATTTTTGACCGACTTTAGCGGCAAAACGGCGTTAGTTAGGACTATCTGACTAACGGGAGAATATTCGCTACAAAAGTGGCTAACAATTGCCCAAAATTCCAATTATATGAGTGCTATACTTTAGCAGTTATGGCAGAAATTAGAAAGACAATATTGCATCGATTCTAGTGGCAAAACGGCGATACCTAGAACTATCTGACTCACGGCAGAATATTCGCTATGAAAGTGTCTAGCAATAGCCGAAAATTCCGATTATATGTGTGCTATACTTTAGGAGTTGTGGCAGAAATTAGAAAAGAATATTGCATCTACTCTAGCCCCAAAATGGAGATAGTTAGAACTATCCGACTAACGGCAGAATATTCGCCATAAAAATATTTATCAACTACCGAAAATTCCGACACTGTGAGTGCTCTACTTTAGGAGTTATGGCAGAAATTAGAAAACAATATTGCATCGACTCTAGCGCGAAGACGCTGATAGTTAGAACTATCCGACTAACGGCAGGATATTCGCCATAAAAATATCTAACAACTACCGAAAAGTCCGACGCTGTGAGTGCTATACTTTAGGAGTTATGGCAGAAATTAGAAAACAATATTGCATCGACTCTAGCGCCAAAACGGGGATAGTTAGAACTATCCGACTAACGGCAGAATATTCGCCATAAAAATATCTAGCAACTACCGAAAAGTCCGACACGGTGAGTGCTATACTTTAGGAGGTATGGCCGAAACTAGAAAAGAATATTGCATCGACTCTAGCGCCAAGAGCGTGATAGCTAGAACTATCCGACTAACGGCAGAATATTCGCTATAAAAATATCTAACAACTATCGAAAATTCCGACGCTGTGAGTACTATACTTTAGGAGTTATGGTAGAAATTAGGAAACAATATTGCATGGATTCTAGCGCCAAAACGGTGATAGTTAGAACTATCCGATTAACGGCAGAATATTCGCCTTAAAAATACCTAACAACTACCGAAAATTCCGACGGTGTCAGTGCTATACTTTAGGAGTTATGGCAGAAATTAGAAAAGAATATTGCATCGACTCTAGCACCAAGAGGGTGATAGCTAGAACTATCCCACTAACGACAGAATATTCGCCATAAAAATATCTAAAAACTACCGAAAATTCCGACGCTGTGAGTGCCATACTTTAGGAGTTATGGCAGAAATAAGAAAACAATTTTGCATCGACTCTAGCGGGAAAACGGCGATGGTTAGAACTATACCACTAACGACAGAATATTTGCCATAAAAATATCTAACAACTGCCGAAAAGTCCGACGCTGTGAGTGCTATACTTTAGGAGTTATGGCAGAAATTAAAAAACAATATTTCATCGACTCTAGCGCCAAGACGGTGATAGCTCGAACTATCCGACTAACGGCAGGATATTCGCCATAAAAATATCTAACAACTGCCGAAACTTCCGACGCTGTGAGTGCTACACCTTAGGAGTTATGGCAGAAATTAGAAAACAATATTGCATCGACTCTAGCGGCAAAACGGTGATAGTTAGAACTATCTGACTAACGGCAGAATATTCGCTGTAAAAGTGTCTAACAATTGCCCAAAATTCCAATTATATGAGTGCTATACTTTAGCAGTTATGGCAGAAATTAGAAAGACAATATTGCATCGAGTCAACCGGTAAAACGGTGATAGTTAGAACTATCTGACTAACGGCAGAATATTCGCTATAAAAGTGTCTAACAATTGCCCAAAATTCCAATTATATCAGTGCTATACTTTAGGAGTTATGGCAGAAATTAGAAAACAATATTACATCGACTCTATCGCCAAAACGGTGATAGCTAGAGCTATCCGACTAACGACAGAATATTCGCCATAAAAATATCTAACAACTACCGAAAATTCCGCCGCTGTGAGAGCTATACTTTAGGAGTTATGTCAGAAATTAGAAAAGAATTTTGCATCGACTCTAGCGGCAAAACGGCGATGGTTAGAACTATCCCACTAACGACAGAATATTTGCCATAAAAATATCTAACAACTGCCGAAAAGTCCGACGCTGTGAGTGCTATACCTTAGGAGTTGTGGCAGAAATTATAAAACAATATTGCATCGACTCTAGCGCCAAGACCGTGATAGCTAGAACTATCCGACCAACGGCAGAATATTCGCCATAAAAATATTTATCAACTACCGAAAATTCCGACACTGTGAGTGCTCTACTTTAAGAGTTATGGCAGAAATTAAAAAACAATATTGCATCGACTCTAGCGCCAAGACCGTGATAGCTAGAACTATCCGACCAACGGCAGAATTTTTGCCTTAAAAATATCTAACAACTACCGAAAATTCCGACACTGTGAGTGCTCGACTTTAGGAGTTATGGGAGAAACTAGAAAACAATATTGCATCGACTCAACCGGCAAACCGGTGATAGTTAGAACTATCTGACTAACGGCAGAATATTCGCTGTAAAAGTGTCTAACAATTGCCCAAAATTCCAATTATATCAATGCTATACTTTAGGAGTTGGGGCAGAAATTAGAAATCAATTTTTGACCGACTTTAGCGGCAAAACGGCGTTAGTTAGGACTATCTGACTAACGGGAGAATATTCGCTACAAAAGTGTCTAACAATTGCCCAAAATTCCAATTATATGAGTGCTATACTTTAGCAGTTATGGCAGAAATTAGAAAGACAATATTGCATCGATTCTAGTGGCAAAACGGCGATACCTAGAACTATCTGACTCACGGCAGAATATTCGCTATGAAAGTGTCTAGCAATAGCCGAAAATTCCGATTATATGTGTGCTATACTTTAGGAGTTGTGGCAGAAATTAGAAAAGAATATTGCATCTACTCTAGCGCCAAAATGGGGATAGTTAGAACTATCCGACTAACGGCAGAATATTCGCCATAAAAATATTTATCAACTACCGAAAATTCCGACACTGTGAGTGCTCTACTTTAGGAGTTATGGCAGAAATTAGGAAACAATATTGCATCGACTCTAGCGTGAAGACGGTGATAGTTAGAACTATCCGACTAACGGCAGGATATTCGCCATAAAAATATCTAACAACTGCCGAAACTTCCGACGCTGTGAGTGCTATACCTTAGGAGTTATGGCAGAAATTAGAAAACAATATTGCATCGACTCTAGCGCCAAAATGGGGATAGTTAGAACTATCTGTCAAAATAAACTCCGGGAAAGTATTAGAAAGAGGTGTACATTAAAAAACAATCGTTAGAAATACAATGTTTAATTCTATATTAATGTTTATATTATAAAAGTGCGATTAAATGCTTGTGATCTGACCGACAAGTAAATGATGACTGATTGATTTTATAAATCTTTTTGTTATTGTGTTAGTGTTCTAATAATTCTTAATAATTATTTACTGTTATACAGTTATACAGTTATATATTTTTAACACTATCCGACTAACGGCAGAATATTCGCCATAAAAATATCTAACAACTACCGAAAAGTCCGACGCTGTGAGTGCTATACTTTAGGAGTTATGGCAGAAATTAGAAAACAGTATTACATCCACTCTAGCGCCAAAACGGGGATAGTTAGAACTATCCGACTAACGGCAGAATATTCGCCATAAAAATATCTAGCAACTACCGAAAAGGCCGACGCTGTGAGTGCTATACTTTAGGAGTTATGGCAGAAATTAGAAAACAATATTGCATCGACTCTAGCACCAAGAGGGTGATAGCTAGAACTATCCGACTAACGACAGAATATTCGCCATAAAAATATCTAACAACTACCGAAAATTCCGACGTTGTGAGTACTATACTTTAGGAGTTATGGTAGAAATTAGGCAGCAATATTGCATCGATTCTAGCGCCAAAACGGTGATAGTTAGAACTATCCGATTAACGGCAGAATATTCGCCTTAAAAATACCTAACAACTGCCGAAAATTCCGACGGTGTCAGTGCTATACTTTAGGAGTTATGGCAGAAATTAGAAAAGAATATTGCATCGACTCTAGCACAAAGAGGGTGATAGCTAGAACTATCCGACTAACGACAGAATATTCGCCATAAAAATATCTAACAACTACCGAAAATTCCGACGCTGTTAGTGCCATACTTTAGGAGTTATGGCAGAAATAAGAAAACAATTTTGCATCGACTCTAGCGGCAAAACGGCGATGTTTAGAACTATCCCACTAACGACAGAATATTTGCCATAAAAATACCTAACAACTGCCGAAAAGTCCGACGCTGTGAATGCTATACCTTAGGAGTTATGGCAGAAATTAGAAAACAATATTGCATCGACTCTAGCGCCAAGACCGTGATAGCTAGAACTATCCGACCAACGGCAGAATTTTTGCCATAAAAATATCTAACAACTACCGAAAATTCCGACGCTGTGAGTGCCATACTTTAGGAGTTATGGCAGAAATTAGAAAACAATTTTGCATCGACTCTAGCGGCAAAACGGCGATGGTTAGAACTATCCCACTAACGACAGAATATTTGCCATAAAAATATCTAACAACTGCCGAAAAGTCCGACGCTGTGAGTGCTATACCTTAGGAGTTATGGGAGAAATTAGGAAACAATATTGCATCGACTCTAGCGCCAAGACCGTGATGGCTAGAACTATCCGACCAACGGCAGAATATTCGCCATAAAAATATTTATCAACTACCGAAAATTCCGACACTGTAAGTGCTCTACTTTAGGAGTTATGGCAGAAACTAGAAAACAATATTGCATCGACTCAACCGCCAAAACGGTGATAGTTAGAACTATCTGACTAACGGCAGAATATTCGCTGTAAAAGTGTCTAACAATTGCCCAAAATTCCAATTATATCAATGCTATACTTTAGGAGTTATGGCAGAAATTAGAAAACAATTTTGCATCGACTCTAGCGGCAAAACGGCGATCGTTAGAACTATCCCACTAACGACAGAATATTTGCCATAAAAATATCTAACAACTGCCGAAAAGTCCGACGCTGTGAGTGCTATACCTTAGGAGTTATGGGAGAAATTAGGAAACAATATTGCATCGACTCTAGCGCCAAGACCGTGATGGCTAGAACTATCCGACCAACGGCAGAATATTCGCCATAAAAATATTTATCAACTACCGAAAATTCCGACACTGTGAGTGCTCTACTTTATGAGTTATGGGAGAAACTAGAAAACAATATTGCATCGACTCAACCGCCAAAACGGTGATAGCTAGAGCTATCCGACTAACGACAGAATATTCGCCATAAAAATATCTAACAACTACCGAAAATTCCGCCGCTGTGAGAGCTATACTTTAGGAGTTATGTCAGAAATTAGAAAACAATTTTGCATCGACTCTAGCGGCAAAACGGCGATGGTTAGAACTATCCCACTAACGACAGAATATTTGCCATAAAAATATCTAACAACTGCCGAAAAGTCCGACGCTGTGAGTGCTATACCTTAGGAGTTGTGGCAGAAATTATAAAACAATATTGCATCGACTCTAGCGCCAAGACCGTGATGGCTAGAACTATCCGACCAACGGCAGAATATTCGCCATAAAAATATTTATCAACTACCGAAAATTCCGACACTGTGAGTGCTCTACTTTAAGAGTTATGGCAGAAATTAAAAAACAATATTGCATCGACTCTAGCGCCAAGACGGTGATAGCTCGAACTATCCGACTAACGGCAGGATATTCGCCATAAAAATATCTAACAACTGCCGAAACTTCCGACGCTGTGAGCGCTATACCTTAGGAGTTATGGCAGAAATTAGAAAACAATATTGCATCGACTCTAGCGCCAAGACCGTGATGGCTAGAACTATCCGACCAACGGCAGAATTTTTGCCTTAAAAATATCTAACAACTACCGAAAATTCCGACACTGTGAGTGCTCGCCTTTAGGAGTTATGGGAGAAACTAGAAAACAATATTGCATCGACTCAACCGGCAAAACGGTGATAGTTAGAACTATCTGACTAACGGCAGAATATTCGCTGTAAAAGTGTCTAACAATTGCCCAAAATTCCAGTTATATCAATGCTATACTTTAGGAGTTGGGGCAGAAATTAGAAAACAATTTTTGACCGACTTTAGCGGCAAAACGGCGTTAGTTAGGACTATCTGACTAACGGGAGAATATTCGCTACAAAAGTGGCTAACAATTGCCCAAAATTCCAATTATATGAGTGCTATACTTTAGCAGTTATGGCAGAAATTAGAAAGACAATATTGCATCGATTCTAGTGGCAAAACGGCGATACCTAGAACTATCTGACTCACGGCAGAATATTCGCTATGAAAGTGTCTAGCAATAGCCGAAAATTCCGATTATATGTGTGCTATACTTTAGGAGTTGTGGCAGAAATTAGAAAAGAATATTGCATCTACTCTAGCGCCAAAATGGGGATAGTTAGAACTATCCGACTAACGGCAGAATATTCGCCATAAAAATATTTATCAACTACCGAAAATTCCGACACTGTGAGTGCTCTACTTTAGGAGTTATGGCAGAAATTAGGAAACAATATTGCATCGACTCTAGCGTGAAGACGGTGATAGTTAGAACTATCCGACTAACGGCAGGATATTCGCCATAAAAATATCTAACAACTGCCGAAACTTCCGACGCTGTGAGTGCTATACCTTAGGAGTTATGGCAGAAATTAGAAAACAATATTGCATCGACTCTAGCGCCAAAATGGGGATAGTTAGAACTATCTGTCAAAATAAACTCCGGGAAAGGATTAGAAAGAGGTGTACATTAAAAAACAATCGTTAGAAATACAATGTTTAATTCTATATTAATGTTTATATTATAAAAGTGCGATTAAATGCTTGTGATCTGACCGACAAGTAAATGATGACTGATTGATTTTATAAATCTTTTTGTTATTGTGTTAGTGTTCTAATAATTCTTAATAATTATTTACTGTTATACAGTTATACAGTTATATATTTTTAACACTATCCGACTAACGGCAGAATATTCGCCATAAAAATATCTAACAACTACCGAAAAGTCCGACGCTGTGAGTGCTATACTTTAGGAGTTATGGCAGAAATTAGAAAACAGTTTTGCATCGACTCTAGCGCCAAAACGGGGATAGTTAGAACTATCCGACTAACGGCAGAATATTCGCCATAAAAATATCTAGCAACTACCGAAAAGTCCGACGCTGTGAGTGCTATACTTTAGGAGTTATGGCAGAAATTAGAAAACAATATTGCATCGACTCTAGCGCCAAGAGGGTGATAGCTAGAACTATCCGACTAACGACAGAATATTCGCCATAAAAATATCTAACAACTACCGAAAATTCCGACGTTGTGAGTACTATACTTTAGGAGTTATGGCAGAAATTAGAAAAGAATATTGCATCGACTCTAGCACAAAGAGGGTGATAGCTAGAACTATCCGACTAACGACAGAATATTCGCCATAAAAATATCTAACAACTACCGAAAATTCCGACGCTGTTAGTGCCATACTTTAGGAGTTATGGCAGAAATAAGAAAACAATTTTGCATCGACTCTAGCGGCAAAACGGCGATGTTTAGAACTATCCCACTAACGACAGAATATTTGCCATAAAAATATCTAACAACTGCCGAAAAGTCCGACGCTGTGAATGCTATACCTTAGGAGTTATGGCAGAAATTAGAAAACAATATTGCATCGACTCTAGCGCCAAGACCGTGATAGCTAGAACTATCCGACCAACGGCAGAATTTTTGCCATAAAAATATCTAACAACTACCGAAAATTCCGACGCTGTGAGTGCCATACTTTAGGAGTTATGGCAGAAATAAGACAACAATTTTGCATCGACTCTAGCGGCAAAACGGCGATGGTTAGAACTATCCCACTAACGACAGAATATTTGCCATAAAAATATCTAACAACTGCCGAAAAGTCCGACGCTGTGAATGCTATACCTTAGGAGTTATGGCCGAAACTAGAAAAGAATATTGCATCGACTCTAGCGCCAGGAGCGTGATAGCTAGAACTATCCGACTAACGGCAGAATATTCGCTATAAAAGTGTCTAACAATTGCCCAAAATTCCAATTATATCAGTGCTATACTTTAGGAGTTATGGCAGAAGTTAGAAAACAATATTACATCGACTCTATCGCCAAAACGGTGATAGTTAGAACTATCCGACTAACGGCAGAATATTCGCCATAAAAATATCTAACAACTACCGAAAATTCCGACGTTGTGAGTACTATACTTTAGGAGTTATGGTAGAAATTAGGAAACAATATTGCATCGATTCTAGCGCCAAAACAGTGATAGTTAGAACTATCCGATTAACGGCAGAATATTCGCCTTAAAAATACCTAACAACTGCCGAAAATTCCGACGGTGTGAGTACTATACTTTAGGAGTTATGGTAGAAATTAGGAAACAATATTGCATCGATTCTAGCGCCAAAACGGTGATAGTTAGAACTATCCGATTAACGGCAGAATATTCGCCTTAAAAATACCTAACAACTGCCGAAAATTCCGACGGTGTCAGTGCTATACTTTAGGAGTTATGGCAGAAATTAGAAAAGAATATTGCATCGACTCTAGCACCAAGAGGGTGATAGCTAGAACTATCCGACTAACGACAAAATATTCGCCATAAAAATATCTAACAACTACCGAAAATTCCGACGCTGTGAGTGCCATACTTTAGGAGTTATGGCAGAAATAAGAAAACAATTTTGCATCGACTCTAGCGGCAAAACGGCGATGGTTAGAACTATCCCACTAACGACAGAATATTCTCCATAAAAATATCTAACAACTACCGAAAAGTCCGACGCTGTGAGTGCTATACTTTCGGAGTTATGACCGAAACTAGGAAAGAATATTGCATCGACTCTAGCGCCAAGAGGGTGATAGCTAGAACTATCCGACTAACCACAGAATATTCGCCATAAAAATATCTAACAACTACCGAAAATTCCGCCGCTGTGAGTGCTATACTTTAGGAGTTATGGCAGAAATTAGAAAACAATTTTGCATCGACTCTAGCGGCAAAACGGCGATGGTTAGAACTATCCCACTAACGACAGAATATTTGCCATAAAAATATCTAACAACTGCCGAAAAGTCCGACGCTGTGAGTGCTATACCTTAGGAGTTATGGGAGAAATTAGGAAACAATATTGCATCGACTCTAGCGCCAAGACCGTGATGGCTAGAACTATCCGACCAACGGCAGAATATTCGCCATAAAAATATTTATCAACTACCGAAAATTCCGACACTGTGAGTGCTCTACTTTAGGAGTTATGGGAGAAACTAGAAAACAATATTGCATCGACTCAACCGCCAAAACGGTGATAGTTAGAACTATCTGACTAACGGCAGAATATTCGCTGTAAAAGTGTCTAACAATTGCCCAAAATTCCAATTATATCAATGCTATACTTTAGGAGTTGTGACAGAAATTAGAAAACAATTTTTGACCGACTTTAGCGGCAAAACGGCGATAGTTAGGACTATCTGACTAACGGTAGAATATTCGCTACAAAAGTGTCTAACAATTGCCCAAAATTCCAATTATATGAGTGCTATACTTTAGCAGTTATGGCAGAAATTAGAAAAACAATATTGCATCGATTCTAGTGGCAAAACGGCGATACCTAGAACGATCTGACTCACGGCAGAATATTCGCTATGAAAGTGTCTAGCAATAGCCGAAAATTCCGATTATATGTGTGCTATACTTTAGGAGTTGTGGCAGAAATTAGAAAAGAATATTGCATCTACTCTAGCCCCAAAATGGAGATAGTTAGAACTATCCCACTAACGACAGAATATTTGCCATAAAAATATCTAACAACTGCCGAAAAGTCCGACGCTGTGAATGCTATACCTTAGGAGTTATGGCCGAAACTAGAAAAGAATATTGCATCGACTCTAGCGCCAGGAGCGTGATAGCTAGAACTATCCGACTAACGGCAGAATATTCGCTATAAAAGTGTCTAACAATTGCCCAAAATTCCAATTATATCAGTGCTATACTTTAGGAGTTATGGCAGAAGTTAGAAAACAATATTACATCGACTCTATCGCCAAAACGGTGATAGTTAGAACTATCCGACTAACGGCAGAATATTCGCCATAAAAATATCTAACAACTACCGAAAATTCCGACGTTGTGAGTACTATACTTTAGGAGTTATGGTAGAAATTAGGAAACAATATTGCATCGATTCTAGCGCCAAAACAGTGATAGTTAGAACTATCCGATTAACGGCAGAATATTCGCCTTAAAAATACCTAACAACTGCCGAAAATTCCGACGGTGTGAGTACTATACTTTAGGAGTTATGGTAGAAATTAGGAAACAATATTGCATCGATTCTAGCGCCAAAACGGTGATAGTTAGAACTATCCGATTAACGGCAGAATATTCGCCTTAAAAATACCTAACAACTGCCGAAAATTCCGACGGTGTCAGTGCTATACTTTAGGAGTTATGGCAGAAATTAGAAAAGAATATTGCATCGACTCTAGCACCAAGAGGGTGATAGCTAGAACTATCCGACTAACGACAAAATATTCGCCATAAAAATATCTAACAACTACCGAAAATTCCGACGCTGTGAGTGCCATACTTTAGGAGTTATGGCAGAAATAAGAAAACAATTTTGCATCGACTCTAGCGGCAAAACGGCGATGGTTAGAACTATCCCACTAACGACAGAATATTTGCCATAAAAATATCTAACAACTGCCGAAAAGTCCGACGCTGTGAATGCTATACCTTAGGAGTTATGGCAGAAATTAGAAAACAATATTGCATCGACTCTAGCGCCAAGACCGTGATAGCTAGATCTATCCGACCAACGGCAGAATTTTTGCCATAAAAATATTTATCAACTACCGAAAATTCCGACACTGTGAGTGCTCTACTTTAGGAGTTATGGCAGAAATTAGAAAACAATATTGCATCGACTCTAGCGCCAAGACGGTGATAGTTAGAACTATCCGACTAACGGCAGGATATTCGCCATAAAAATATCTAACAATTGCCCAAAATTCCAATTATATCAGTGCTATACTTTAGGAGTTATGGCAGAAGTTAGAAAATAATATTACATCGACTCTATCGCCAAAACGGTGATAGTTAGAACTATCCGACTAACGGCAGAATATTCTCCATAAAAATATCTAACAACTACCGAAAAGTCCGACGCTGTGAGTGCTATACTTTCGGAGTTATGACCGAAACTAGGAAAGAATATTGCATCGACTCTAGCGCCAAGAGGGTGATAGCTAGAACTATCCGACTAACCACAGAATATTCGCCATAAAAATATCTAACAACTACCGAAAATTCCGCCGCTGTGAGTGCTATACTTTAGGAGTTATGGCAGAAATTAGAAAACAATTTTGCATCGACTCTAGCGGCAAAACGGCGATGGTTAGAACTATCCCACTAACGACAGAATATTTGCCATAAAAATATCTAACAACTGCCGAAAAGTCCGACGCTGTGAGTGCTATACCTTAGGAGTTATGGGAGAAATTAGGAAACAATATTGCATCGACTCTAGCGCCAAGACCGTGATGGCTAGAACTATCCGACCAACGGCAGAATATTCGCCATAAAAATATTTATCAACTACCGAAAATTCCGACACTGTGAGTGCTCTACTTTAGGAGTTATGGGAGAAACTAGAAAACAATATTGCATCGACTCAACCGCCAAAACGGTGATAGTTAGAACTATCTGACTAACGGCAGAATATTCGCTGTAAAAGTGTCTAACAATTGCCCAAAATTCCAATTATATCAATGCTATACTTTAGGAGTTGTGGCAGAAATTAGAAAACAATTTTTGACCGACTTTAGCGGCAAAACGGCGATAGTTAGGACTATCTGACTAACGGTAGAATATTCGCTACAAAAGTGTCTAACAATTGCCCAAAATTCCAATTATATGAGTGCTATACTTTAGCAGTTATGGCAGAAATTAGAAAAACAATATTGCATCGATTCTAGTGGCAAAACGGCGATACCTAGAACGATCTGACTCACGGCAGAATATTCGCTATGAAAGTGTCTAGCAATAGCCGAAAATTCCGATTATATGTGTGCTATACTTTAGGAGTTGTGGCAGAAATTAGAAAAGAATATCGCATCTACTCTAGCCCCAAAATGGAGATAGTTAGAACTATCCGACTAACGGCAGGATATTCGCCATAAAAATATCTAACAACTACCGAAAAGTCCGACGCTGTGAGTGCTATACTTTAGGAGTTATGGCAGAAATTAGAAAACAATATTGCATCGACTCTAGCGCCAAAACGGGGATAGTTAGAACTATCCGACTAACGGCAGAATATTCGCCATAAAAATATCTAGCAACTACCGAAAAGTCCGACACTGTGAGTGCTATACTTTAGGAGGTATGGCCGAAACTAGAAAAGAATATTGCATCGACTCTAGCGCCAAGAGCGTGATAGCTAGAACTATCCGACTAACGGCAGAATATTCGCTATAAAAATATCTAACAACTACCGAAAATTCCGACGGTGTCAGTGCTATACTTTAGGAGTTATGGCAGAAATTAGAAAAGAATATTGCATCGACTCTAGCACCAAGAGGGTGATAGCTAGAACTATCCCACTAACGACAGAATATTCGCCATAAAAATATCTAAAATCTACCGAAAATTCCGACGCTGTGAGTGCTATACCTTAGGAGTTATGGCAGAAATTAGAAAACAATATTGCATCGACTCTAGCGCCAAAATGGGGATAGTTAGAACTATCCGATTAACGGCAGAATATTCGCCTTAAAAATACCTAACAACTGCCGAAAATTCCGACGGTGTCAGTGCTATACTTTAGGAGTTATGGCAGAAATTAGAAAAGAATATTGCATCGACTCTAGCACCAAGAGGGTGATAGCTAGAACTATCCGACTAACGGCAGAATATTCGCTATAAAAATATCTAACAACTACCGAAAATTCCGACGGTGTCAGTGCTATACTTTAGGAGTTATGGCAGAAATAAGAAAACAATTTTGCATCGACTCTAGCGGCAAAACGGCGATGGTTAGAACTATACCACTAACGACAGAATATTTGCCATAAAAATATCTAACAACTGCCGAAAAGTCCGACGCTGTGAGTACTATACTTTAGGAGTTATGGTAGAAATTAGGAAACAATATTGCATCGATTCTAGCGCCAAAACGGTGATAGTTAGACCTATCCGATTAACGGCAGAATATTCGCCTTAAAAATACCTAACAACTGCCGAAAATTCCGACGGTGTCAGTGCTATACTTTAGGAGTTATGGCAGAAATTAGAAAAGAATATTGCATCGAGTCAACCGGTAAAACGGTGATAGTTAGAACTATCTGACTAACGGCAGAATATTCGCTATAAAAGTGTCTAACAATTGCCCAAAATTCCAATTATATCAGTGCTATACTTTAGGAGTTATGGCAGAAATTAGAAAACAATATTACATCGACTCTATCGCCAAAACGGTGATAGCTAGAGCTATCCGACTAACGACAGAATATTCGCCATAAAAATATCTAACAACTACCGAAAATTCCGCCGCTGTGAGAGCTATACTTTAGGAGTTATGTCAGAAATTAGAAAACAATTTTGCATCGAATCTAGCGGCAAAACGGCGATGGTTAGAACTATCCCACTAACGACAGAATATTTGCCATAAAAATACCTAACAACTGCCGAAAAGTCCGACGCTGTGAGTGCTATACCTTAGGAGTTGTGGCAGAAATTATAAAACAATATTGCATCGACTCTAGCGCCAAGACCGTGATAGCTAGAACTATCCGACCAACGGCAGAATATTCGCCATAAAAATATTTATCAACTACCGAAAATTCCGACACTGTGAGTGCTCTACTTTAAGAGTTATGGCAGAAATTAAAAAACAATATTGCATCGACTCTAGCGCCAAGACGGTGATAGTTCGAACTACCCGACTAACGGCAGGATATTCGCCATAAAAATATCTAACAACTGCCGAAACTTCCGACGCTGTGAGTTCTATACCTTAGGAGTTATGGCAGAAATTAGGAAACAATATTGCATCGACTCTAGCGCCAAGACCGTGATAGCTAGAACTATCCGACCAACGGCAGAATATTCGCCATAAAAATATTTATCAACTACCGAAAATTCCGACACTGTGAGTGCTATACTTTAGGAGTTATGGGAGAAACTAGAAAACAATATTGCATCGACTCAACCGGCAAAACGGTGATAGATAGAACTATCTGACTAACGGCAGAATATTCGCTGTAAAAGTGTCTAACAATTGCCCAAAATTCCAATTATATCAATGCTATACTTTAGGAGTTGTGGCAGAAATTAGAAAACAATTTTTGACCGACTTTAGCGGCAAAACGGCGATAGTTAGGACTATCTGACTAACGGGAGAATATTCGCTACAAAAGTGTCTAACAATTGCCCAAAATTCCAATTATATGAGTGCTATACTTTAGCAGTTATGGCAGAAATTAGAAAAACAATATTGCATCGATTCTAGTGGCAAAACGGCGATACCTAGAACTATCTGACTCACGGCAGAATATTCGCTATGAAAGTGTCTAGCAATAGCCGAAAATTCCGATTATATGTGTGCTATACTTTAGGAGTTGTGGCAGAAATTAGAAAACAATATTGCATCGACTCTAGCGCGAAGACGGTGATAGTTAGAACTATCCGACTAACGGCAGGATATTCGCCATAAAAATATCTAACAACTGCCGAAACTTCCGACGCTGTGAGTGCTATACCTTAGGAGTTATGGCAGAAATTAGAAAACAATATTGCATCGACTCTAGCGCCAAAATGGGGATAGTTAGAACTATCCGACTAACGGCAGAATATTCGCCATAAAAATGTCTAACAACTACAGAAAAGTCCGACGCTGTGAGTGCTATACTTTAGGAGTTATGGCAGAAATTAGAAAACAATATTGCATCGACTCTAGCGCCAAAACGAGGATAGTTAGAACTATCCGACTAACGGCAGAATATTCGCCATAAAAATATCTAGCAACTACCGAAAAGTCCGACACTGTGAGTGCTATACTTTAGGAGGTATGGCCGAAACTAGAAAAGAATATTGAATCGACTCTAGCGCCAAGAGCGTGATAGCTAGAACTATCCGACTAACGGCAGAATATTCGCCATAAGTATATCTAACAACTACCGAAAATTCCGACGGTGTGAGTACTATACTTTAGGAGTTATGGCAGAAATTAGAAAACAATTTTGCATCGACTCTAGCGGCAAAACGGCGATGGTTAGAACTATCCCACTAACGACAGAATATTTGCCATAAAAATATCTAACAACTGCCGAAAAGTCCGACGCTGTGAATGCTATACCTTAGGAGTTATGGCAGAAATTAGAAAACAATATTTCATCGACTCTAGCGCCAAGACCGTGATAGCTAGAACTATCCGACCAACGGCAGAATTTTTGCCATACAAATATCTAACAACTACCGAAAATTCCGACGCTGTGAGTGCCATACTTTAGGAGTTATGGCAGAAATAAGACAACAATATTGCATCGACTCTAGCGCCAAGACGGTGATAGTTAGAACTATCCGACTAACGGCAGGATATTCGCCATAAAAATATCTAACAATTGCCCAAAATTCCAATTATATCAGTGCTATACTTTAGGAGTTATGGCAGAAGTTAGAAAATAATATTACATCGACTCTATCGCCAAAACGGTGATAGTTAGAACTATCCGACTAACGGCAGAATATTCTCCATAAAAATATCTAACAACTACCGAAAAGTCCGACGCTGTGAGTGCTATACTTTCGGAGTTATGACCGAAACTAGGAAAGAATATTGCATCGACTCTAGCGCCAAGAGGGTGATAGCTAGAACTATCCGACTAACCACAGAATATTCGCCATAAAAATATCTAACAACTACCGAAAATTCCGCCGCTGTGAGTGCTATACTTTAGGAGTTATGGCAGAAATTAGAAAACAATTTTGCATCGACTCTAGCGGCAAAACGGCGATGGTTAGAACTATCCCACTAACGACAGAATATTTGCCATAAAAATATCTAACAACTGCCGAAAAGTCCGACGCTGTGAGTGCTATACCTTAGGAGTTATGGGAGAAATTAGGAAACAATATTGCATCGACTCTAGCGCCAAGACCGTGATGGCTAGAACTATCCGACCAACGGCAGAATATTCGCCATAAAAATATTTATCAACTACCGAAAATTCCGACACTGTGAGTGCTCTACTTTAGGAGTTATGGGAGAAACTAGAAAACAATATTGCATCGACTCAACCGCCAAAACGGTGATAGTTAGAACTATCTGACTAACGGCAGAATATTCGCTGTAAAAGTGTCTAACAATTGCCCAAAATTCCAATTATATCAATGCTATACTTTAGGAGTTGTGGCAGAAATTAGAAAACAATTTTTGACCGACTTTAGCGGCAAAACGGCGATAGTTAGGACTATCTGACTAACGGTAGAATATTCGCTACAAAAGTGTCTAACAATTGCCCAAAATTCCAATTATATGAGTGCTATACTTTAGCAGTTATGGCAGAAATTAGAAAAACAATATTGCATCGATTCTAGTGGCAAAACGGCGATACCTAGAACGATCTGACTCACGGCAGAATATTCGCTATGAAAGTGTCTAGCAATAGCCGAAAATTCCGATTATATGTGTGCTATACTTTAGGAGTTGTGGCAGAAATTAGAAAAGAATATCGCATCTACTCTAGCCCCAAAATGGAGATAGTTAGAACTATCCGACTAACGGCAGGATATTCGCCATAAAAATATCTAACAACTACCGAAAAGTCCGACGCTGTGAGTGCTATACTTTAGGAGTTATGGCAGAAATTAGAAAACAATATTGCATCGACTCTAGCGCCAAAACGGGGATAGTTAGAACTATCCGACTAACGGCAGAATATTCGCCATAAAAATATCTAGCAACTACCGAAAAGTCCGACACTGTGAGTGCTATACTTTAGGAGGTATGGCCGAAACTAGAAAAGAATATTGCATCGACTCTAGCGCCAAGAGCGTGATAGCTAGAACTATCCGACTAACGGCAGAATATTCGCTATAAAAATATCTAACAACTACCGAAAATTCCGACGGTGTCAGTGCTATACTTTAGGAGTTATGGCAGAAATTAGAAAAGAATATTGCATCGACTCTAGCACCAAGAGGGTGATAGCTAGAACTATCCCACTAACGACAGAATATTCGCCATAAAAATATCTAAAATCTACCGAAAATTCCGACGCTGTGAGTGCCATACTTTAGGAGTTATGGCAGAAATAAGAAAACAATTTTGCATCGACTCTAGCGGCAAAACGGCGATGGTTAGAACTATACCACTAACGACAGAATATTTGCCATAAAAATATCTAACAACTGCCGAAAAGTCCGACGCTGTGAGTACTATACTTTAGGAGTTATGGTAGAAATTAGGAAACAATATTGCATCGATTCTAGCGCCAAAACGGTGATAGTTAGACCTATCCGATTAACGGCAGAATATTCGCCTTAAAAATACCTAACAACTGCCGAAAATTCCGACGGTGTCAGTGCTATACTTTAGGAGTTATGGCAGAAATTAGAAAAGAATATTGCATCGAGTCAACCGGTAAAACGGTGATAGTTAGAACTATCTGACTAACGGCAGAATATTCGCTATAAAAGTGTCTAACAATTGCCCAAAATTCCAATTATATCAGTGCTATACTTTAGGAGTTATGGCAGAAATTAGAAAACAATATTACATCGACTCTATCGCCAAAACGGTGATAGCTAGAGCTATCCGACTAACGACAGAATATTCGCCATAAAAATATCTAACAACTACCGAAAATTCCGCCGCTGTGAGAGCTATACTTTAGGAGTTATGTCAGAAATTAGAAAACAATTTTGCATCGAATCTAGCGGCAAAACGGCGATGGTTAGAACTATCCCACTAACGACAGAATATTTGCCATAAAAATACCTAACAACTGCCGAAAAGTCCGACGCTGTGAGTGCTATACCTTAGGAGTTGTGGCAGAAATTATAAAACAATATTGCATCGACTCTAGCGCCAAGACCGTGATAGCTAGAACTATCCGACCAACGGCAGAATATTCGCCATAAAAATATTTATCAACTACCGAAAATTCCGACACTGTGAGTGCTCTACTTTAAGAGTTATGGCAGAAATTAAAAAACAATATTGCATCGACTCTAGCGCCAAGACGGTGATAGTTCGAACTACCCGACTAACGGCAGGATATTCGCCATAAAAATATCTAACAACTGCCGAAACTTCCGACGCTGTGAGTTCTATACCTTAGGAGTTATGGCAGAAATTAGGAAACAATATTGCATCGACTCTAGCGCCAAGACCGTGATAGCTAGAACTATCCGACCAACGGCAGAATATTCGCCATAAAAATATTTATCAACTACCGAAAATTCCGACACTGTGAGTGCTATACTTTAGGAGTTATGGGAGAAACTAGAAAACAATATTGCATCGACTCAACCGGCAAAACGGTGATAGATAGAACTATCTGACTAACGGCAGAATATTCGCTGTAAAAGTGTCTAACAATTGCCCAAAATTCCAATTATATCAATGCTATACTTTAGGAGTTGTGGCAGAAATTAGAAAACAATTTTTGACCGACTTTAGCGGCAAAACGGCGATAGTTAGGACTATCTGACTAACGGGAGAATATTCGCTACAAAAGTGTCTAACAATTGCCCAAAATTCCAATTATATGAGTGCTATACTTTAGCAGTTATGGCAGAAATTAGAAAAACAATATTGCATCGATTCTAGTGGCAAAACGGCGATACCTAGAACTATCTGACTCACGGCAGAATATTCGCTATGAAAGTGTCTAGCAATAGCCGAAAATTCCGATTATATGTGTGCTATACTTTAGGAGTTGTGGCAGAAATTAGAAAACAATATTGCATCGACTCTAGCGCGAAGACGGTGATAGTTAGAACTATCCGACTAACGGCAGGATATTCGCCATAAAAATATCTAACAACTGCCGAAACTTCCGACGCTGTGAGTGCTATACCTTAGGAGTTATGGCAGAAATTAGAAAACAATATTGCATCGACTCTAGCGCCAAAATGGGGATAGTTAGAACTATCCGACTAACGGCAGAATATTCGCCATAAAAATGTCTAACAACTACAGAAAAGTCCGACGCTGTGAGTGCTATACTTTAGGAGTTATGGCAGAAATTAGAAAACAATATTGCATCGACTCTAGCGCCAAAACGAGGATAGTTAGAACTATCCGACTAACGGCAGAATATTCGCCATAAAAATATCTAGCAACTACCGAAAAGTCCGACACTGTGAGTGCTATACTTTAGGAGGTATGGCCGAAACTAGAAAAGAATATTGAATCGACTCTAGCGCCAAGAGCGTGATAGCTAGAACTATCCGACTAACGGCAGAATATTCGCCATAAGTATATCTAACAACTACCGAAAATTCCGACGGTGTGAGTACTATACTTTAGGAGTTATGGCAGAAATTAGAAAACAATTTTGCATCGACTCTAGCGGCAAAACGGCGATGGTTAGAACTATCCCACTAACGACAGAATATTTGCCATAAAAATATCTAACAACTGCCGAAAAGTCCGACGCTGTGAATGCTATACCTTAGGAGTTATGGCAGAAATTAGAAAACAATATTTCATCGACTCTAGCGCCAAGACCGTGATAGCTAGAACTATCCGACCAACGGCAGAATTTTTGCCATACAAATATCTAACAACTACCGAAAATTCCGACGCTGTGAGTGCCATACTTTAGGAGTTATGGCAGAAATAAGACAACAATTTTGCATCGACTCTAGCGGCAAAACGGCGATGGTTAGAACTATCCCACTAACGACAGAATATTTGCCATAAAAATATCTAACAACTGCCGAAAAGTCCGACGCTGTGAATGCTATACCTTAGGAGTTATGGCCGAAACTAGAAAAGAATATTGCATCGACCCTAGCGCCAGGAGCGTGATAGCTAGAACTATCCGACTAACGGCAGAATATTCGCTATAAAAGTGTCTAACAATTGCCCAAAATTCCAATTATATCAGTGCTATACTTTAGGAGTTATGGCAGAAGTTAGAAAACAATATTACATCGACTCTATCGCCAAAACGGTGATAGTTAGAACTATCCGACTAACGGCAGAATATTCGCCATAAAAATATCTAACAACTACCGAAAATTCCGACGTTGTGAGTACTATACTTTAGGAGTTATGGTAGAAATTAGGAAACAATATTGCATCGATTCTAGCGCCAAAACAGTGATAGTTAGAACTATCCGATTAACGGCAGAATATTCGCCTTAAAAATACCTAACAACTGCCGAAAATTCCGACGGTGTCAGTGCTATACTTTAGGAGTTATGGCAGAAATTAGAAAAGAATATTGCATCGACTCTAGCACCAAGAGGGTGATAGCTAGAACTATCCGACTAACTACAAAATATTCGCCATAAAAATATCTAACAACTACCGAAAATTCCGACGCTGTGAGTGCCATACTTTAGGAGTTATGGCAGAAATAAGAAAACAATTTTGCATCGACTCTAGCGGCAAAACGGCGATGGTTGGAACTATCCCACTAACGACAGTATATTTGCCATAAAAATATCTAACAACTGCCGAAAAGTCCGACCCTGTGAATGCTATACCTTAGGAGTTATGGCAGAAATTAGAAAACAATATTGCATCGACTCTAGCGCCAAGACCGTGATAGCTAGAACTATCCGACCAACGGCAGAATTTTTGCCATAAAAATATTTATCAACTACCGAAAATTCCGACACTGTGAGTGCTCTACTTTAGGAGTTATGGCAGAAATTAGAAAACAATATTGCATCGACTCTAGCGCCAAGACGGTGATAGTTAGAACTATCCGACTAACGGCAGGATATTCGCCATAAAAATATCTAACAACTGCCGAAACTTCCGACGCTGTGAGAGCTCTACTTTAGGAGTTATGGGAGAACTAGAAAACAATATTGCATCGAGTCAACCGGCAAAACGGTGATAGTTAGAACTATCTGACTAACGGCAGAATATTCGCTATAAAAGTGTCTAACAATTGCCCAAAATTCCAATTATATCAGTGCTATACTTTAGGAGTTATGGCAGAAGTTAGAAAATAATATTACATCGACTCTATCGCCAAAACGGTGATAGTTAGAACTATCCGACTAACGGCAGAATATTCTCCATAAAAATATCTAACAACTACCGAAAAGTCCGACGCTGTGAGTGCTATACTTTAGGAGTTATGACCGAAACTAGGAAAGAATATTGCATCGACTCTAGCGCCAAGAGGGTGATAGCTAGAACTATCCGACTAACCACAGAATATTCGCCATAAAAATATCTAACAACTACCGAAAATTCCGCCGCTGTGAGTGCTATACTTTAGGAGTTATGGCAGAAATTAGAAAACAATTTTGCATCGACTCTAGCGGCAAAACGGCGATGGTTAGAACTATCCCACTAACGACAGAATATTTGCCATAAAAATATCTAACAACTGCCGAAAAGTCCGACGCTGTGAGTGCTATACCTTAGGAGTTATGGGAGAAATTAGGAAACAATATTGCATCGACTCTAGCGCCAAGACCGTGATGGCTAGAACTATCCGACCAACGGCAGAATATTCGCCATAAAAATATTTATCAACTACCGAAAATTCCGACACTGTGAGTGCTCTACTTTAGGAGTTATGGGAGAAACTAGAAAACAATATTGCATCGACTCAACCGCCAAAACGGTGATAGTTAGAACTATTTGACTAACGGCAGAATATTCGCTGTAAAAGTGTCTAACAATTGCCCAAAATTCCAATTATATCAATGCTATACTTTAGGAGTTGTGGCAGAAATTAGAAAACAATTTTTGACCGACTTTAGCGGCAAAACGGCGATAGTTAGGACTATCTGACTAACGGTAGAATATTCGCTACAAAAGTGTCTAACAATTGCCTAAAATTCCAATTATATGAGTGCTATACTTTAGCAGTTATGGCAGAAATTAGAAAAACAATATTGCATCGATTCTAGTGGCAAAACGGCGATACCTAGAACGATCTGACTCACGGCAGAATATTCGCTATGAAAGTGTCTAGCAATAGCCGAAAATTCCGATTATATGTGTGCTATACTTTAGGAGTTGTGGCAGAAATTAGAAAAGAATATTGCATCTACTCTAGCCCCAAAATGGAGATAGTTAGAACTATCCGACTAACGGCAGGATATTCGCCATAAAAATATCTAACAACTACCGAAAAGTCCGACGCTGTGAGTGCTATACTTTAGGAGTTATGGCAGAAATTAGAAAACAATATTGCATCGACTCTAGCGCCAAAACGGGGATAGTTAGAACTATCCGACTAACGGCAGAATATTCGCCATAAAAATATCTAGCAACTACCGAAAAGTCCGACACTGTGAGTGCTATACTTTAGGAGGTATGGCCGAAACTAGAAAAGAATATTGCATCGACTCTAGCGCCAAGAGCGTGATAGCTAGAACTATCCGACTAACGGCAGAATATTCGCTATAAAAATATCTAACAACTACCGAAAATTCCGACGGTGTCAGTGCTATACTTTAGGAGTTATGGCAGAAATTAGAAAAGAATATTGCATCGACTCTAGCACCAAGAGGGTGATAGCTAGAACTATCCCACTAACGACAGAATATTCGCCATAAAAATATCTAAAAACTACCGAAAATTCCGACGCTGTGAGTGCCATACTTTAGGAGTTATGGCAGAATTAAGAAAACAATTTTGCATCGACTCTAGCGGCAAAACGGCGATGGTTAGAACTATACCACTAACGACAGAATATTTGCCATAAAAATATCTAACAACTGCCGAAAAGTCCGACGCTGTGAGTACTATACTTTAGGAGTTATGGTAGAAATTAGGAAACAATATTGCATCGATTCTAGCGCCAAAACGGTGATAGTTAGACCTATCCGATTAACGGCAGAATATTCGCCTTAAAAATACCTAACAACTGCCGAAAATTCCGACGGTGTCAGTGCTATACTTTAGGAGTTATGGCAGAAATTAGAAAAGAATATTGCATCGAGTCAACCGGTAAAACGGTGATAGTTAGAACTATCTGACTAACGGCAGAATATTCGCTATAAAAGTGTCTAACAATTGCCCAAAATTCCAATTATATCAGTGCTATACTTTAGGAGTTATGGCAGAAATTAGAAAACAATATTACATCGACTCTATCGCCAAAACGGTGATAGCTAGAGCTATCCGACTAACGACAGAATATTCGCCATAAAAATATCTAACAACTACCGAAAATTCCGCCGCTGTGAGAGCTATACTTTAGGAGTTATGTCAGAAATTGGAAAACAATTTTGCATCGAATCTAGCGGCAAAACGGCGATGGTTAGAACTATCCCACTAACGACAGAATATTTGCCATAAAAATATCTAACAACTGCCGAAAAGTCCGACGCTGTGAGTGCTATACCTTAGGAGTTGTGGCAGAAATTATAAAACAATATTGCATCGACTCTAGCGCCAAGACCGTGATAGCTAGAACTATCCGACCAACGGCAGAATATTCGCCATAAAAATATTTGTCAACTACCGAAAATTCCGACACTGTGAGTGCTCTACTTTAAGAGTTATGGCAGAAATTAAAAAACAATATTGCATCGACTCTAGCGCCAAGACGGTGATAGTTCGAACTATCCGACTAACGGCAGGATATTCGCCATAAAAATATCTAACAACTGCCGAAACTTCCGACGCTGTGAGTTCTATACCTTAGGAGTTATGGCAGAAATTAGGAAACAATATTGCATCGACTCTAGCGCCAAGACCGTGATAGCTAGAACTATCCGACCAACGGCAGAATATTCGCCATAAAAATGTCTAACAACTACAGAAAAGTCCGACGCTGTGAGTGCTATACTTTAGGAGTTATGGCAGAAATTAGAAAACAATATTGCATCGACTCTAGCGCCAAAACGAGGATAGTTAGAACTATCCGACTAACGGCAGAATATTCGCCATAAAAATATCTAGCAACTACCGAAAAGTCCGACACTGTGAGTGCTATACTTTAGGAGGTATGGCCGAAACTAGAAAAGAATATTGAATCGACTCTAGCGCCAAGAGCGTGATAGCTAGAACTATCCGACTAACGGCAGAATATTCGTCATAAATATATCTAACAACTACCGAAAATTCCGACGGTGTGAGTACTATACTTTAGGAGTTATGGCAGAAATTAGAAAACAATTTTGCATCGACTCTAGCGGCAAAACGGCGATGGTTAGAACTATCCCACTAACGACAGAATATTTGCCATAAAAATATCTAACAACTGCCGAAAAGTCCGACGCTGTGAGTGCTATACCTTAGGAGTTATAGCAGAAACTAGGAAAGAATATTGCATCGACTCTAGCGCCAAGAGGGTGATAGCTAGAACTATCCGACTAACGACAGAATATTCGCCATAAAAATATCTAACAACTACCGAAAATTCCGCCGCTGTGAGTGCTATACTTTAGGAGTTATGGCAGAAATTAGAAAACAATTTTGCATCGACTCTAGCGCCAAAACGGGGATACTTAGAACTATCCGACTAACGGCAGAATATTCGCCATAAAAATATCTAACAACCGCCGAAAAGTCCGACACTATGAGTGCTATACTTTAGGAGTTATGGCAGAAATTAGAAAACTATTTTGCATCGACTCTAGCGGCAAAACGGCGATGGTTAGAACTATCCCACTAACGACAGAATATTTGCCATAAAAATATTTATCAACTACCGAAAATTCCGACACTGTGAGTGCTATACCTTAGGAGTTATGGCAGAAACTAGCAAAGAATATTGCATCGACTCTAGCGCCAAGAGGGTGATAGCTAGAACTATCCGACTAACGACAGAATATTCGCCATAAAAATATCTAACAACTACCGAAAATTCCGCCGCTGTGAGTGCTATACTTTAGGAGTTATGGCAGAAATTAGAAAACAATTTTGCATCGACTCTAGCGGCAAAACGGCGATGGTTAGAACTATCCCACTAACGACAGAATATTTGCCATAAAAATATCTAACAACTGCCGAAAAGTCCGACGCTGTGAGTGCTATACCTTAGGAGTTATAGCAGAAATTAGGAAACAATATTGCATCGACTCTAGCGCCAAGACCGTGATAGCTAGAACTATCCGACCAACGGCAGAATATTCGCCATAAAAATATTTATCAACTACCGAAAATTCCGACACTGTGAGTGCTCTACTTTAGGAGTTATGGGAGAAAGTAGAAAACAATATTGCATCGACTCAACCGGCAAAACGGTGATAGTTAGAACTATCTGACTAATGGCAGAATATTCGCTGTAAAAGTGTCTAACAATTGCCCAAAATTCCAATTATACCATTGCTATACTTTAGGAGTTGTGGCAGAAATTAGAAAACAATTTTTGACCGACTTTAGCGGCAAAACGGCGATAGTTAGGACTATCTGACTAACGGGAGAATATTCGCTACAAAAGTGTCTAACAATTGCCCAAAATTCCAATTATATGAGTGCTATACTTTAGCAGTTATGGCAGAAATTAGAAAAACAATATTGCATCGATTCTAGTGGCAAAACGGCGATACCTAGAACTATCTGACTCACGGCAGAATATTCGCTATGAAAGTGTCTAGCAATAGCCGAAAATTCCGATTATATGTGTGCTATACTTTAGGAGTTGTGGAAGAAATTAGAAAAGAATATTGCATCGACTCTAGCGCCAAAATGGGGATAGTTAGAACTATCCGACTAACGGCAGAATATTCGCCATAAAAATATTTATCAACTACCGAAAATTCCGACACTGCGAGTGCTCTACCTTAGGAATTATGGCAGAAATTAGAAAACAATATTGCATCGATTCTAGTGGCAAAACGGCGATACCTAGAACTATCTGACTCACGGCAGAATATTCGCTATGAAAGTGTCTAGCAATAGCCGAAAATTCCGATTATATGTGTGCTATACTTTAGGAGTTGTGGAAGAAATTAGAAAAGAATATTGCATCGACTCTAGCGCCAAAATGGGGATAGTTAGAACTATCCGACTAGCGGCAGAATATTCGCCATAAAAATATTTATCAACTACCGAAAATTCCGACACTGCGAGTGCTCTACCTTAGGAATTATGGCAGAAATTAGAAAACAATATTGCATCGACTCTAGCGCGAAGACGGTGATAGTTAGAACTATCCGACTAACGGCAGGATATTCGCCATAAAAATATCTAACAACTGCCGAAACTTCGGACGCTGTGAGTGCTATACCTTAGGAGTTATGGCAGAAATTAGAAAACAATATTGCATCGACTCTAGCGCCAAAATGGGGATAGTTAGAACTATCCGACTAACGGCAGAATATTCGCCATAAAAATGTCTAACAACTGCCGAAAAGTCCGACGCTGTGAGTGCTATACCTTAGGAGTTATAGCAGAAACTAGGAAAGAATATTGCATCGACTCTAGCGCCAAGAGGGTGATAGCTAGAACTATCCGACTAACGACAGAATATTCGCCATAAAAATATCTAACAACTACCGAAGATTCCGCCGCTGTTAGTGCTATACTTTAGGAGTTATGGCAGAAATTAGAAAACAATTTTGCATCGACTCTAGCGCCAAAACGGGGATACTTAGAACTATCCGACTAACGGCAGAATATTCGCCATAAAAATATATAACAACCGCCGAAAAGTCCGACACTATGAGTGCTATACTTTAGGAGTTATGGCAGAAATTAGAAAACTATTTTGCATCGACTCTAGCGGCAAAACGGCGATGGTTAGAACTATCCCACTAACGACAGAATATTTGCCATAAAAATATCTAACAACTGCCGAAAAGTCCGACGCTGTGAGTGCTATACCTTAGGAGTTATAGCAGAAACTAGGAAAGAATATTGCATCGACTCTAGCGCCAAGAGGGTGATAGCTAGAACTATCCGACTAACGACAGAATATTCGCCATAAAAATATCTAACAACTACCGAAAATTCCGCCGCTGTGAGTGCTATACTTTAGGAGTTATGGCAGAAATTAGAAAACAATTTTGCATCGACTCTAGCGGCAAAACGGCGATGGTTAGAACTATCCCACTAACGACAGAATATTTGCCATAAAAATATCTAACAACTGCCGAAAAGTCCGACGCTGTGAGTGCTATACCTTAGGAGTTATGGCAGAAATTAGGAAACAATATTGCATCGACTCTAGCGCCAAGAGGGTGATAGCTAGAACTATCCGACTAACGACAGAATATTCGCCATAAAAATATCTAACAAGTACCGAAGATTCCGCCGCTGTGAGTGCTATACTTTAGGAGTTATGGCAGAAATTAGAAAACAATTTTGCATCGACTCTAGCGCCAAAACGGGGATACTTAGAACTATCCGACTAACGGCAGAATATTCGCCATAAAAATATCTAACAACCGCCGAAAAGTCCGACACTATGAGTGCTATACTTTAGGAGTTATGGCAGAAATTAGAAAACTATTTTGCATCGACTCTAGCGGCAAAACGGCGATGGTTAGAACTATCCCACTAACGACAGAATATTTGCCATAAAAATATCTAACAACTGCCGAAAAGTCCGACGCTGTGAGTGCTATACCTTAGGAGTTATAGCAGAAACTAGGAAAGAATATTGCATCGACTCTAGCGCCAAGAGGGTGATAGCTAGAACTATCCGACTAACGACAGAATATTCGCCATAAAAATATCTAACAACTACCGAAGATTCCGCCGCTGTGAGTGCTCTACCTTAGGAATTATGGCAGAAATTAGAAAACAATATTGCATCGATTCTAGTGGCAAAACGGCGATACCTAGAACTATCTGACTCACGGCAGAATATTCGCTATGAAAGTGTCTAGCAATAGCCGAAAATTCCGATTATATGTGTGCTATACTTTAGGAGTTGTGGCAGAAATTAGAAAAGAATATTGCATCGACTCTAGCGCCAAAATGGGGATAGTTAGAACTATCCGACTAACGGCAGAATATTCGCCATAAAAATATTTATCAACTACCGAAAATTCCGACACTGCGAGTGCTCTACTTTAGGAGTTATGGCAGAAATTAGAAAACAATATTGCATCGACTCTAGCGCGAAGACGGTGATAGTTAGAACTATCCGACTAACGGCAGGATATTCGCCATAAAAATATCTAACAACTGCCGAAAATTCCGACGCTGTGAGTGCTATACCTTAGGAGTTATGGCAGAAATTAGAAAACAATATTGCATCGACTCTAGCGCCAAAATGGGGATAGTTAGAACTATCCGACTAACGGCAGAATATTCGCCATAAAAATGTCTAACAACTACAGAAAAGTCCGACGCTGTGAGTGCTATACTTTAGGAGTTATGGCAGAAATTAGAAAACAATATTGCATCGACTCTAGCGCCAAAGCGAGGATAGTTAGAACTATCCGACTAACGGCAGAATATTCGCCATAAAAATATCTAGCAACTACCGAAAAGTCCGACACTGTGAGTGCTATACTTTAGGAGGTATGGCCGAAACTAGAAAAGAATATTGAATCGACTCTAGCGCCAAGAGCGTGATAGCTAGAACTATCCGACTAACGGCAGAATATTCGCCATAAATATATCTAACAACTACCGAAAATTCCGACGGTGTGAGTACTATACTTTAGGAGTTATGGCAGAAATTAGAAAACAATTTTGCATCGACTCTAGCGGCAAAACGGCGATGGTTAAAACTATCCCACTAACGACAGAATATTTGCCATAAAAATATCTAACAACTGCCGAAAAGGCCGACGCTGTGAGTGCTATACCTTAGGAGTTATAGCAGAAACTAGGAAAGAATATTGCATCGACTCTAGCGCCAAGAGGGTGATAGCTAGAACTATCCGACTAACGACAGAATATTCGCCATAAAAATATCTAACAACTACCGAAGATTCCGCCGCTGTGAGTGCTATACTTTAGGAGTTATGGCAGAAATTAGAAAACAATTTTGCATCGACTCTAGCGCCAAAACGGGGATACTTAGAACTATCCGACTAACGGCAGAATATTCGCCATAAAAATATCTAACAACCGCCGAAAAGTCCGACACTATGAGTGCTATACTTTAGGAGTTATGGCAGAAATTAGAAAACTATTTTGCATCGACTCTAGCGGCAAAACGGCGATGGTTAGAACTATCCCACTAACGACAGAATATTTGCCATAAAAATATCTAACAACTGCCGAAAAGTCCGACGCTGTGAGTGCTATACCTTAGGAGTTATGGCAGAAACTAGCAAAGAATATTGCATCGACTCTAGCGCCAAGAGGGTGATAGCTAGAACTATCCGACTAACGACAGAATATTCGCCATAAAAATATCTAACAACTACCGAAAATTCCGCCGCTGTGAGTGCTATACTTTAGGAGTTATGGCAGAAATTAGAAAACAATTTTGCATCGACTCTAGCGGCAAAACGGCGATGGTTAGAACTATCCCACTAACGACAGAATATTTGCCATAAAAATATCTAACAACTGCCGAAAAGTCCGACGCTGTGAGTGCTATACCTTAGGAGTTATAGCAGAAATTAGGAAACAATATTGCATCGACTCTAGCGCCAAGACCGTGATAGCTAGAACTATCCGACCAACGGCAGAATATTCGCCATAAAAATATTTATCAACTACCGAAAATTCCGACACTGTGAGTGCTCTACTTTAGGAGTTATGGGAGAAAGTAGAAAACAATATTGCATCGACTCAACCGGCAAAACGGTGATAGTTAGAACTATCTGACTAATGGCAGAATATTCGCTGTAAAAGTGTCTAACAATTGCCCAAAATTCCAATTATACCATTGCTATACTTTAGGAGTTGTGGCAGAAATTAGAAAACAATTTTTGACCGACTTTAGCGGCAAAACGGCGATAGTTAGGACTATCTGACTAACGGGAGAATATTCGCTACAAAAGTGTCTAACAATTGCCCAAAATTCCAATTATATGAGTGCTATACTTTAGCAGTTATGGCAGAAATTAGAAAAACAATATTGCATCGATTCTAGTGGCAAAACGGCGATACCTAGAACTATCTGACTCACGGCAGAATATTCGCTATGAAAGTGTCTAGCAATAGCCGAAAATTCCGATTATATGTGTGCTATACTTTAGGAGTTGTGGAAGAAATTAGAAAAGAATATTGCATCGACTCTAGCGCCAAAATGGGGATAGTTAGAACTATCCGACTAACGGCAGAATATTCGCCATAAAAATATTTATCAACTACCGAAAATTCCGACACTGCGAGTGCTCTACCTTAGGAATTATGGCAGAAATTAGAAAACAATATTGCATCGATTCTAGTGGCAAAACGGCGATACCTAGAACTATCTGACTCACGGCAGAATATTCGCTATGAAAGTGTCTAGCAATAGCCGAAAATTCCGATTATATGTGTGCTATACTTTAGGAGTTGTGGAAGAAATTAGAAAAGAATATTGCATCGACTCTAGCGCCAAAATGGGGATAGTTAGAACTATCCGACTAGCGGCAGAATATTCGCCATAAAAATATTTATCAACTACCGAAAATTCCGACACTGCGAGTGCTCTACCTTAGGAATTATGGCAGAAATTAGAAAACAATATTGCATCGACTCTAGCGCGAAGACGGTGATAGTTAGAACTATCCGACTAACGGCAGGATATTCGCCATAAAAATATCTAACAACTGCCGAAACTTCGGACGCTGTGAGTGCTATACCTTAGGAGTTATGGCAGAAATTAGAAAACAATATTGCATCGACTCTAGCGCCAAAATGGGGATAGTTAGAACTATCCGACTAACGGCAGAATATTCGCCATAAAAATGTCTAACAACTGCCGAAAAGTCCGACGCTGTGAGTGCTATACCTTAGGAGTTATAGCAGAAACTAGGAAAGAATATTGCATCGACTCTAGCGCCAAGAGGGTGATAGCTAGAACTATCCGACTAACGACAGAATATTCGCCATAAAAATATCTAACAACTACCGAAGATTCCGCCGCTGTTAGTGCTATACTTTAGGAGTTATGGCAGAAATTAGAAAACAATTTTGCATCGACTCTAGCGCCAAAACGGGGATACTTAGAACTATCCGACTAACGGCAGAATATTCGCCATAAAAATATATAACAACCGCCGAAAAGTCCGACACTATGAGTGCTATACTTTAGGAGTTATGGCAGAAATTAGAAAACTATTTTGCATCGACTCTAGCGGCAAAACGGCGATGGTTAGAACTATCCCACTAACGACAGAATATTTGCCATAAAAATATCTAACAACTGCCGAAAAGTCCGACGCTGTGAGTGCTATACCTTAGGAGTTATAGCAGAAACTAGGAAAGAATATTGCATCGACTCTAGCGCCAAGAGGGTGATAGCTAGAACTATCCGACTAACGACAGAATATTCGCCATAAAAATATCTAACAACTACCGAAAATTCCGCCGCTGTGAGTGCTATACTTTAGGAGTTATGGCAGAAATTAGAAAACAATTTTGCATCGACTCTAGCGGCAAAACGGCGATGGTTAGAACTATCCCACTAACGACAGAATATTTGCCATAAAAATATCTAACAACTGCCGAAAAGTCCGACGCTGTGAGTGCTATACCTTAGGAGTTATGGCAGAAATTAGGAAACAATATTGCATCGACTCTAGCGCCAAGAGGGTGATAGCTAGAACTATCCGACTAACGACAGAATATTCGCCATAAAAATATCTAACAAGTACCGAAGATTCCGCCGCTGTGAGTGCTATACTTTAGGAGTTATGGCAGAAATTAGAAAACAATTTTGCATCGACTCTAGCGCCAAAACGGGGATACTTAGAACTATCCGACTAACGGCAGAATATTCGCCATAAAAATATCTAACAACCGCCGAAAAGTCCGACACTATGAGTGCTATACTTTAGGAGTTATGGCAGAAATTAGAAAACTATTTTGCATCGACTCTAGCGGCAAAACGGCGATGGTTAGAACTATCCCACTAACGACAGAATATTTGCCATAAAAATATCTAACAACTGCCGAAAAGTCCGACGCTGTGAGTGCTATACCTTAGGAGTTATAGCAGAAACTAGGAAAGAATATTGCATCGACTCTAGCGCCAAGAGGGTGATAGCTAGAACTATCCGACTAACGACAGAATATTCGCCATAAAAATATCTAACAACTACCGAAGATTCCGCCGCTGTGAGTGCTCTACCTTAGGAATTATGGCAGAAATTAGAAAACAATATTGCATCGATTCTAGTGGCAAAACGGCGATACCTAGAACTATCTGACTCACGGCAGAATATTCGCTATGAAAGTGTCTAGCAATAGCCGAAAATTCCGATTATATGTGTGCTATACTTTAGGAGTTGTGGCAGAAATTAGAAAAGAATATTGCATCGACTCTAGCGCCAAAATGGGGATAGTTAGAACTATCCGACTAACGGCAGAATATTCGCCATAAAAATATTTATCAACTACCGAAAATTCCGACACTGCGAGTGCTCTACTTTAGGAGTTATGGCAGAAATTAGAAAACAATATTGCATCGACTCTAGCGCGAAGACGGTGATAGTTAGAACTATCCGACTAACGGCAGGATATTCGCCATAAAAATATCTAACAACTGCCGAAAATTCCGACGCTGTGAGTGCTATACCTTAGGAGTTATGGCAGAAATTAGAAAACAATATTGCATCGACTCTAGCGCCAAAATGGGGATAGTTAGAACTATCCGACTAACGGCAGAATATTCGCCATAAAAATGTCTAACAACTACAGAAAAGTCCGACGCTGTGAGTGCTATACTTTAGGAGTTATGGCAGAAATTAGAAAACAATATTGCATCGACTCTAGCGCCAAAGCGAGGATAGTTAGAACTATCCGACTAACGGCAGAATATTCGCCATAAAAATATCTAGCAACTACCGAAAAGTCCGACACTGTGAGTGCTATACTTTAGGAGGTATGGCCGAAACTAGAAAAGAATATTGAATCGACTCTAGCGCCAAGAGCGTGATAGCTAGAACTATCCGACTAACGGCAGAATATTCGCCATAAATATATCTAACAACTACCGAAAATTCCGACGGTGTGAGTACTATACTTTAGGAGTTATGGCAGAAATTAGAAAACAATTTTGCATCGACTCTAGCGGCAAAACGGCGATGGTTAAAACTATCCCACTAACGACAGAATATTTGCCATAAAAATATCTAACAACTGCCGAAAAGGCCGACGCTGTGAGTGCTATACCTTAGGAGTTATAGCAGAAACTAGGAAAGAATATTGCATCGACTCTAGCGCCAAGAGGGTGATAGCTAGAACTATCCGACTAACGACAGAATATTCGCCATAAAAATATCTAACAACTACCGAAGATTCCGCCGCTGTGAGTGCTATACTTTAGGAGTTATGGCAGAAATTAGAAAACAATTTTGCATCGACTCTAGCGCCAAAACGGGGATACTTAGAACTATCCGACTAACGGCAGAATATTCGCCATAAAAATATCTAACAACCGCCGAAAAGTCCGACACTATGAGTGCTATACTTTAGGAGTTATGGCAGAAATTAGAAAACTATTTTGCATCGACTCTAGCGGCAAAACGGCGATGGTTAGAACTATCCCACTAACGACAGAATATTTGCCATAAAAATATCTAACAACTGCCGAAAAGTCCGACGCTGTGAGTGCTATACCTTAGGAGTTATGGCAGAAACTAGCAAAGAATATTGCATCGACTCTAGCGCCAAGAGGGTGATAGCTAGAACTATCCGACTAACGACAGAATATTCGCCATAAAAATATCTAACAACTACCGAAAATTCCGCCGCTGTGAGTGCTATACTTTAGGAGTTATGGCAGAAATTAGAAAACAATTTTGCATCGACTCTAGCGGCAAAACGGCGATGGTTAGAACTATCCCACTAACGACAGAATATTTGCCATAAAAATATCTAACAACTGCCGAAAAGTCCGACGCTGTGAGTGCTATACCTTATGAGTTATGGCAGAAATTAGGAAACAATATTGCATCGACTCTAGCGCCAAGACCGTGATAGCTAGAACTATCCGACCAACGGCAGAATATTCGCCATAAAAATATTTATCTACTACCGAAAATTCCGACACTGTGAGTGCTCTACTTTAGGAGTTATGGGAGAAAGTAGAAAACAATATTGCATCGACTCAACCGGCAAAACGGTGATAGTTAGAACTATCTGACTAATGGCAGAATATTCGCTGTAAAAGTGTCTAACAATTGCCCAAAATTCCAATTATATCATTGCTATACTTTAGGAGTTGTGGCAGAAATTAGAAAACAATTTTTGACCGACTTTAGCGGCAAAACGGCGATAGTTAGGACTATCTGACTAACGGGAGAATATTCGCTACAAAAGTGTCTAACAATTGCCCAAAATTCCAATTACATGAGTGCTATACTTTAGCAGTTATGGCAGAAATTAGAAAAACAATATTGCATCGATTCTAGTGGCAAAACGGCGATACCTAGAACTATCTGACTCACGGCAGAATATTCGCTATGAAAGTGTCTAGCAATAGCCGAAAATTCCGATTATATGTGTGCTATACTTTAGGAGTTGTGGAAGAAATTAGAAAAGAATATTGCATCGACTCTAGCGCCAAAATGGGGATAGTTAGAACTATCCGACTAACGGCAGAATATTCGCCATAAAAATATTTATCAACTACCGAAAATTCCGACACTGCGAGTGCTCTACCTTAGGAATTATGGCAGAAATTAGAAAACAATATTGCATCGATTCTAGTGGCAAAACGGCGATACCTAGAACTATCTGATTCACGGCAGAATATTCGCTATGAAAGTGTCTAGCAATAGCCGAAAATTCCGATTATATGTGTGCTATACTTTAGGAGTTGTGGAAGAAATTAGAAAAGAATATTGCATCGACTCTAGCGCCAAAATGGGGATAGTTAGAACTATCCGACTAGCGGCAGAATATTCGCCATAAAAATATTTATCAACTACCGAAAATTCCGACACTGCGAGTGCTCTACCTTAGGAATTATGGCAGAAATTAGAAAACAATATTGCATCGACTCTAGCGCGAAGACGGTGATAGTTAGAACTATCCGACTAACGGCAGGATATTCGCCATAAAAATATCTAACAACTGCCGAAACTTCGGACGCTGTGAGTGCTATACCTTAGGAGTTATGGCAGAAATTAGAAAACAATATTGCATCGACTCTAGCGCCAAAATGGGGATAGTTAGAACTATCCGACCAACGGCAGAATATTCGCCATAAAAATGTCTAACAACTACAGAAAAGTCCGACGCTGTGAGTGCTATACTTTAGGAGTTATGGCAGAAATTAGAAAACAATATTGCATCGACTCTAGCGCCAAGACCGTGATAGCTAGAACTATCCGACCAACGGCAGAATATTCGCCATAAAAATATTTATCAACTACCGAAAATTCCGACACTGTGAGTGCTCTACTTTAGGAGTTATGGGAGAAACTAGAAAACAATATTGCATTGACTCAACCGGCAAAACGGTGATAGTTAGAACTATCTGACTAACGGCAGAATATTCGCTGTAAAAGTGTCTAACAATTGCCCAAAATTCCAATTATATCAATGCTATACTTTAGGAGTTGTGGCAGAAATTAGAAAACAATTTTTGACCGACTTTAGCGGCAAAACGGCGATAGTTAGGACTATCTGACTAACGGGAGAATATTCGCTACAAAAGTGTCTAACAATTGCCCAAAATTCCAATTATATGAGTGCTATACTTTAGCAGTTATGGCAGAAATTAGAAAAACAATATTGCATCGATTCTAGTGGCATAACGGCGATGGTTAAAACTATCCCACTAACGACAGAATATTTGCCATAAAAATATCTAACAACTGCCGAAAAGTCCGACGCTGTGAGTGCTATACCTTAGGAGTTATAGCAGAAACTAGGAAAGAATATTGCATCGACTCTAGCGCCAAGAGGGTGATAGCTAGAACTATCCGACTAACGACAGAATATTCGCCATAAAAATATCTAACAACTACCGAAGATTCCGCCGCTGTGAGTGCTATACTTTAGGAGTTATGGCAGAAATTAGAAAACAATTTTGCATCGACTCTAGCGCCAAAACGGGGATACTTAGAACCATCCGACTAACGGCAGAATATTCGCCATAAAAATATCTAACAACCGCCGAAAAGTCCGACACTATGAGTGCTATACTTTAGGAGTTATGGCAGAAATTAGAAAACTATTTTGCATCGACTCTAGCGGCAAAACGGCGATGGTTAGAACTATCCCACTAACGACAGGATATTTGCCATAAAAATATCTAACAACTGCCGAAAAGTCCGACGCTGTGAGTGCTATACCTTAGGAGTTATGGCAGAAACTAGCAAAGAATATTGCATCGACTCTAGCGCCAAGAGGGTGATAGCTAGAACTATCCGACTAACGACAGAATATTCGCCATAAAAATATCTAACAACTACCGAAAATTCCGCCGCTGTGAGTGCTATACTTTAGGAGTTATGGCAGAAATTAGAAAACAATTTTGCATCGACTCTAGCGGCAAAACGGCGATGGTTAGAACTATCCCACTAACGACAGAATATTTGCCATAAAAATATCTAACAACTGCCGAAAAGTCCGACGCTGTGAGTGCTATACCTTAGGAGTTATGGCAGAAATTAGGAAACAATATTGCATCGACTCTAGCGCCAAGACCGTGATAGCTAGAACTATCCGACCAACGGCAGAATATTCGCCACAAAAAATATTTATCAACTACCGAAAAGTCCGACACTGTGCGTGCTCTACTTTAGGAGTTATGGGAGAAAGTAGAAAACAATATTGCATCGACTCAACCGGCAAAACGGTGATAGTTAGAACTATCTGACTAATGGCAGAATATTCGCTGTAAAAGTGTCTAACAATTGCCCAAAATTCCAATTATATCATTGCTATACTTTAGGAGTTGTGGCAGAAATTAGAAAACAATTTTTGACCGACTTTAGCGGCAAAACGGCGATAGTTAGGATTATCTGACTAACGGGAGAATATTCGCTACAAAAGTGTCTAACAATTGCCCAAAATTCCAATTATATGAGTGCTATACTTTAGCAGTTATGGCAGAAATTAGAAAAACAATATTGCATCGATTCTAGTGGCAAAACGGCGATACCTAGAACTATCTGACTCACGGCAGAATATTCGCTATGAAAGTGTCTAGCAATAGCCGAAAATTCCGATTATATGTGTGCTATACTTTAGGAGTTGTGGAAGAAATTAGAAAAGAATATTGCATCGACTCTAGCGCCAAAATGGGGATAGTTAGAACTATCCGACTAACGGCAGAATATTCGCCATAAAAATATTTATCAACTACCGAAAATTCCGACACTGCGAGTGCTCTACCTTAGGAATTATGGCAGAAATTAGAAAACAATATTGCATCGATTCTAGTGGCAAAACGGCGATACCTAGAACTATCTGATTCACGGCAGAATATTCGCTATGAAAGTGTCTAGCAATAGCCGAAAATTCCGATTATATGTGTGCTATACTTTAGGAGTTGTGGAAGAAATTAGAAAAGAATATTGCATCGACTCTAGCGCCAAAATGGGGATAGTTAGAACTATCCGACTAACGGCAGAATATTCGCCATAAAAATATTTATCAACTACCGAAAATTCCGACACTGCGAGTGCTCTACCTTAGGAATTATGGCAGAAATTAGAAAACAATATTGCATCGACTCTAGGGCGAAGACGGTGATAGTTAGAACTATCCGACTAACGGCAGGATATTCGCCATAAAAATATCTAACAACTGCCGAAAAGTCCGACGCTGTGAGTGCTATACTTTAGGAGTTATGGCAGAAATTAGAAAACAATATTGCATCGACTCTAGCGCCAAGACCGTGATAGCTAGAACTATCCGACCAACGGCAGAATATTCGCCATAAAAATATTTATCAACTACCGAAAATTCCGACACTGTGAGTGCTCTACTTTAGGAGTTATGGGAGAAACTAGAAAACAATATTGCATCGACTCAACCGGCAAAACGGTGATAGTTAGAACTATCTGACTAACGGCAGAATATTCGCTGTAAAAGTGTCTAACAATTGCCCCAAATTCCAATTATATCAATGCTATACTTTAGGAGTTGTGGCAGAAATTAGAAAACAATTTTTGACCGACTTTAGCGGCAAAACGGCGATAGTTAGGACTATCTGACTAACGGGAGAATATTCGCTACAAAAGTGTCTAACAATTGCCCAAAATTCCAATTATATGAGTGCTATACTTTAGCAGTTATGGCAGAAATTAGAAAAACAATATTGCATCGATTCTAGTGGCATAACGGCGATCCCTAGAACTATCTGACTCACGGCAGAATATTCGCTATGAAAGTGTCTAGCAATAGCCGAAAATTCCGATTATATGTGTGCTATACTTTAGGAGTTGTGGCAGAAATTAGAAAAGAATATTGCATCGACTCTAGCGCCAAAATGGGTATAGTTAGAACTATCCGACTAACGGCAGAATATTCGCCATAAAAATATTTATCAACTACCGAAAATTCCGACGCTGTGAGTGCTATACCTTAGGAGTTATGGCAGAAATTAGAAAACAATATTGCATCGACTCTAGCGCCAAAATGGGGATAGTTAGAACTATCCGACTAACGGCAGAATATTCGCCATAAAAATGTCTAACAACTACAGAAAAGTCCGACGCTGTGAGTGCTATACTTTAGGAGTTATGGCAGAAATTAGAAAACAATATTGCATCGACTCTAGCGCCAAGACCGTGATAGCTAGAACTATCCGACCAACGGCAGAATATTCGCCATAAAAATATTTATCAACTACCGAAAATTCCGACACTGTGAGTGCTCTACTTTAGGAGTTATGGGAGAAACTAGAAAACAATATTGCATCGACTCAACCGGCAAAACGGTGATAGTTAGAACTATCTGACTAACGGCAGAATATTCGCTGTAAAAGTGTCTAACAATTGCCCCAAATTCCAATTATATCAATGCTATACTTTAGGAGTTGTGGCAGAAATTAGAAAACAATTTTTGACCGACTTTAGCGGCAAAACGGCGATAGTTAGGACTATCTGACTAACGGGAGAATATTCGCTACAAAAGTGTCTAACAATTGCCCAAAATTCCAATTATATGAGTGCTATACTTTAGCAGTTATGGCAGAAATTAGAAAAACAATATTGCATCGATTCTAGTGGCATAACGGCGATACCTAGAACTATCTGACTCACGGCAGAATATTCGCTATGAAAGTGTCTAGCAATAGCCGAAAATTCCGATTATCTGTGTGCTATACTTTAGGAGTTGTGGCAGAAATTAGAAAACAATATTGCATCGACTCTAGCGCCAAAACGAGGATAGTTAGAACTATCCGACTAACGACAGAATATTCGCCATAAAAATATCTAACAACTACCGAAGATTCCGCCGCTGTGAGTGCTATACTTTAGGAGTTATGGCAGAAATTAGAAAACAATATTGCATCGACTCTAGCGCCAAAATGGGTATAGTTAGAACTATCCGACTAACGGCAGAATATTCGCCATAAAAATATTTATCAACTACCGAAAAGTCCGACACTGTGAGTGCTATACTTTAGGAGGTATGGCCGAAACTAGAAAAGAATATTGAATCGACTCTAGCGCCAAGAGCGTGATAGCTAGAACTATCCGACTAACGGCAGAATATTCGCCATAAATATATCTAACAACTACCGAAAATTCCGACGGTGTGAGTACTATACTTTAGGAGTTATGGCAGAAATTAGAAAACAATTTTGCATCGACTCTAGCGGCAAAACGGCGATGGTTAGAACTATCTGACTCACGGCAGAATATTCGCTATGAAAGTGTCTAGCAATAGCCGAAAATTCCGATTATATGTGTGCTATACTTTAGGAGTTGTGGCAGAAATTAGAAAACAATTTTGCATCGACTCTAGCGCCAAAACGGGGATACTTAGAACTATCCGACTAACGGCAGAATATTCGCCATAAAAATATCTAACAACCGCCGAAAAGTCCGACACTATGAGTGCTATACTTTAGGAGTTATGGCAGAAATTAGAAAACTATTTTGCATCGACTCTAGCGGCAAAACGGCGATGGTTAGAACTATCCGACTAACGACAGAATATTCGCCATAAAAATATCTAACAACTACCGAAGATTCCGCCGCTGTGAGTGCTATACTTTAGGAGTTATGGCAGAAATTAGAAAACAATTTTGCATCGACTCTAGCGCCAAAACGGGGATACTTAGAACTATCCGACTAACGGCAGAATATTCGCCATAAAAATATCTAACAACCGCCGAAAAGTCCGACACTATGAGTGCTATACTTTAGGAGTTATGGCAGAAATTAGAAAACAATTTTTGACCGACTTTAGCGGCAAAACGGCGATAGTTAGGACTATCTGACTAACGGGAGAATATTCGCTACAAAAGTGTCTAACAATTGCCCAAAATTCCAATTATATGAGTGCTATACTTTAGCAGTTATGGCAGAAATTAGAAAAACAATATTGCATCGATTCTAGTGGCAAAACGGCGATACCTAGAACTATCTGACTCACGGCAGAATATTCGCTATGAAAGTGTCTAGCAATAGCCGAAAATTCCGATTATATGTGTGCTATACTTTAGGAGTTGTGGAAGAAATTAGAAAAGAATATTGCATCGACTCTAGCGCCAAAATGGGGATAGTTAGAACTATCCGACTAACGGCAGAATATTCGCCATAAAAATATTTATCCACTACCGAAAATTCCGACACTGCGAGTGCTCTACCTTAGGAATTATGGCAGAAATTAGAAAACAATATTGCATCGATTCTAGTGGCAAAACGGCGATACCTAGAACTATCTAACTCACGGCAGAATATTCGCTATGAAAGTGTCTAGCAATAGCCGAAAATTCCGATTATATGTGTGCTATACTTTAGGAGTTGTGGAAGAAATTAGAAAAGAATATTGCATCGACTCTAGCGCCAAAATGGGGATAGTTAGAACTATCCGACTAGCGGCAGAATATTCGCCATAAAAATATTTATCAACTACCGAAAATTCCGACACTGCGAGTGCTCTACCTTAGGAATTATGGCAGAAATTAGAAAACAATATTGCATCGACTCTAGCGCGAAGACGGTGATAGTTAGAACTATCCGACTAACGGCAGGATATTCGCCATAAAAATATCTAACAACTGCCGAAACTTCGGACGCTGTGAGTGCTATACCTTAGGAGTTATGGCAGAAATTAGAAAACAATATTGCATCGACTCTAGCGCCAAAATGGGGATAGTTAGAACTATCCGACTAACGGCAGAATATTCGCCATAAAAATGTCTAACAACTGCCGAAAAGTCCGACGCTGTGAGTGCTATACCTTAGGAGTTATAGCAGAAACTAGGAAAGAATATTGCATCGACTCTAGCACCAAGAGGGTGATAGCTAGAACTATCCGACTAACGACAGAATATTCGCCATAAAAATATCTAACAACTACCGAAGATTCCGCCGCTGTGAGTGCTATACTTTAGGAGTTATGGCAGAAATTAGAAAACAATTTTGCATCGACTCTAGCGCCAAAACGGGGATACTTAGAACTATCCGACTAACGGCAGAATATTCGCCATAAAAATATCTAACAACCGCCGAAAAGTCCGACACTATGAGTGCTATACTTTAGGAGTTATGGCAGAAATTAGAAAACTATTTTGCATCGACTCTAGCGGCAAAACGGCGATGGTTAGAACTATCCCACTAACGACAGAATATTTGCCATAAAAATATCTAACAACTGCCGAAAAGTCCGACGCTGTGAGTGCTATACCTTAGGAGTTATAGCAGAAACTAGGAAAGAATATTGCATCGACTCTAGCGCCAAGAGGGTGATAGCTAGAACTATCCGACTAACGACAGAATATTCGCCATAAAAATATCTAACAACTACCGAAAATTCCGCCGCTGTGAGTGCTATACTTTAGGAGTTATGGCAGAAATTAGAAAACAATTTTGCATCGACTCTAGCGGCAAAACGGCGATGGTTAGAACTATCCCACTAACGACAGAATATTTGCCATAAAAATATCTAACAACTGCCGAAAAGTCCGATGCTGTGAGTGCTATACCTTAGGAGTTATGGCAGAAATTAGGAAACAATATTGCATCGACTCTAGCGCCAAGAGGGTGATGGTTAGAACTATCCCACTAACGGCAGAATATTCGCCATAAAAATGTCTAACAACTGCCGAAAAGTCCGACGCTGTGAGTGCTATACCTTAGCAGTTATAGCAGAAACTAGGAAAGAATATTGCATCGACTCTAGCGCCAAGAGGGTGATAGCTAGAACTATCCGACTAACTACAGAATATTCGCCATAAAAATATCTAACAACTACCGAAGATTCCGCCGCTGTGAGTGCTATACTTTAGGAGTTATGGCAGAAATTAGGAAACAATATTGCATCGACTCTAGCGCCAAGAGGGTGATGGTTAGAACTATCCGACTAACGGCAGAATATTCGCCATAAAAATGTCTAACAACTGCCGAAAAGTCCGACGCTGTGAGTGCTATACCTTAGCAGTTATAGCAGAAACTAGGAAAGAATATTGCATCGACTCTAGCGCCAAGAGGGTGATAGCTAGAACTATCCGACTAACGACAGAATATTCGCCATAAAAATATCTAACAACTACCGAAGATTCCGCCGCTGTGAGTGCTATACTTTAGGAGTTATGGCAGAAATTAGAAAACAATTTTGCATCGACTCTAGCGCCAAAACGGGGATACTTAGAACTATCCGACTAACGGCAGAATATTCGCCATAAAAATATCTAACAACCGCCGAAAAGTCCGACACTATGAGTGCTATACTTTAGGAGTTATGGCAGAAATTAGAAAACTATTTTGCATCGACTCTAGCGGCAAAACGGCGATGGTTAGAACTATCCCACTAACGACAGAATATTTGCCATAAAAATATCTAACAACTGCCGAAAAGTCCGACGCTGTGAGTGCTATACCTTAGGAGTTATAGCAGAAACTAGGAAAGAATATTGCATCGACTCTAGCGCCAAGAGGGTGATAGCTAGAACTATCCGACTAACGACAGAATATTCGCCATAAAAATATCTAACAACTACCGAAGATTCCGCCGCTGTGAGTGCTCTACCTTAGGAATTATGGCAGAAATTAGAAAACAATATTGCATCGATTCTAGTGGCAAAACGGCGATACCTAGAACTATCTGACTCATGGCAGAATATTCGCTATGAAAGTGTCTAGCAATAGCCGAAAATTCCGATTATATGTGTGCTATACTTTAGGAGTTGTGGCAGAAATTAGAAAAGAATATTGCATCGACTCTAGCGCCAAAATGGGGATAGTTAGAACTATCCGACTAACGGCAGAATATTCGCCATAAAAATATTTATCAACTACCGAAAATTCCGACACTGCGAGTGCTCTACTTTAGGAGTTATGGCAGAAATTAGAAAACAATATTGCATCGACTCTAGCGCGAAGACGGTGATAGTTAGAACTATCCGACTAACGGCAGAATATTCGCCATAAAAATATTTATCAACTACCGAAAATTCCGACACTGTGAGTGCTCTACTTTAGGAGTTATGGGAGAAAGTAGAAAACAATATTGCATCGACTCAACCGGCAAAACGGTGATAGTTAGAACTATCTGACTAATGGCAGAATATTCGCTGTAAAAGTGTCTAACAATTGCCCAAAATTCCAATTATATCATTGCTATACTTTAGGAGTTGTGGCAGAAATTAGAAAACAATTTTTGACCGACTTTAGCGGCAAAACGGCGATAGTTAGGACTATCTGACTAACGGGAGAATATTCGCTACAAAAGTGTCTAACAATTGCCCAAAATTCCAATTATATGAGTGCTATACTTTAGCAGTTATGGCAGAAATTAGAAAAACAATATTGCATCGATTCTAGTGGCAAAACGGCGATACCTAGAACTATCTGACTCACGGCAGAATATTCGCTATGAAAGTGTCTAGCAATAGCCGAAAATTCCGATTATATGTGTGCTATACTTTAGGAGTTGTGGAAGAAATTAGAAAAGAATATTGCATCGACTCTAGCGCCAAAATGGGGATAGTTAGAACTATCCGACTAACGGCAGAATATTCGCCATAAAAATATTTATCCACTACCGAAAATTCCGACACTGCGAGTGCTCTACCTTAGGAATTATGGCAGAAATTAGAAAACAATATTGCATCGATTCTAGTGGCAAAACGGCGATACCTAGAACTATCTAACTCACGGCAGAATATTCGCTATGAAAGTGTCTAGCAATAGCCGAAAATTCCGATTATATGTGTGCTATACTTTAGGAGTTGTGGAAAAAATTAGAAAAGAATATTGCATCGACTCTAGCGCCAAAATGGGGATAGTTAGGACTATCCGACTAGCGGCAGAATATTCGCCATAAAAATATTTATCAACTACCGAAAATTCCGACACTGCGAGTGCTCTACCTTAGGAATTATGGCAGAAATTAGAAAACAATATTGCATCGACTCTAGCGCGAAGACGGTGATAGTTAGAACTATCCGACTAACGGCAGGATATTCGCCATAAAAATATCTAACAACTGCCGAAACTTCGGACGCTGTGAGTGCTATACCTTAGGAGTTATGGCAGAAATTAGAAAACAATATTGCATCGACTCTAGCGCCAAAATGGGGATAGTTAGAACTATCCGACTAACGGCAGAATATTCGCCATAAAAATGTCTAACAACCGCCGAAAAGTCCGACGCTGTGAGTGCTATACCTTAGGAGTTATAGCAGAAACTAGGAAAGAATATTGCATCGACTCTAGCGCCAAGAGGGTGATAGCTAGAACTATCCGACTAACGACAGAATATTCGCCATAAAAATATCTAACAACTACCGAAGATTCCGCCGCTGTGAGTGCTATACTTTAGGAGTTATGGCAGAAATTAGAAAACAATTTTGCATCGACTCTAGCGCCAAAACGGGGATACTTAGAACTATCCGACTAACGGCAGAATATTCGCCATAAAAATATCTAACAACCGCCGAAAAGTCCGACACTATGAGTGCTATACTTTAGGAGTTATGGCAGAAATTAGAAAACTATTTTGCATCGACTCTAGCGGCAAAACGGCGATGGTTAGAACTATCCCACTAACGACAGAATATTTGCCATAAAAATATCTAACAACTGCCGAAAAGTCCGACGCTGTGAGTGCTATACCTTAGGAGTTATAGCAGAAACTAGGAAAGAATATTGCATCGACTCTAGCGCCAAGAGGGTGATAGCTAGAACTATCCGACTAACGACAGAATATTCGCCATAAAAATATCTAACAACTACCGAAAATTCCGCCGCTGTGAGTGCTATACTTTAGGAGTTATGGCAGAAATTAGAAAACAATTTTGCATCGACTCTAGCGGCAAAACGGCGATGGTTAGAACTATCCCACTAACGACAGAATATTTGCCATAAAAATATCTAACAACTGCCGAAAAGTCCGATGCTGTGAGTGCTATACCTTAGGAGTTATGGCAGAAATTAGGAAACAATATTGCATCGACTCTAGCGCCAAGAGGGTGATGGTTAGAACTATCCCACTAACGGCAGAATATTCGCCATAAAAATATCTAACAACCGCCGAAAAGTCCGACACTATGAGTGCTATACTTTAGGAGTTATGGCAGAAATTAGAAAACTATTTTGCATCGACTCTAGCGGCAAAACGGCGATGGTTAGAACTATCCCACTAACGACAGAATATTTGCCATAAAAATATCTAACAACTGCCGAAAAGTCCGACGCTGTGAGTGCTATACCTTAGGAGTTATAGCAGAAACTAGGAAAGAATATTGCATCGACTCTAGCGCCAAGAGGGTGATAGCTAGAACTATCCGACTAACTACAGAATATTCGCCATAAAAATATCTAACAACTACCGAAGATTCCGCCGCTGTGAGTGCTATACTTTAGGAGTTATGGCAGAAATTAGGAAACAATATTGCATCGACTCTAGCGCCAAGAGGGTGATGGTTAGAACTATCCGACTAACGGCAGAATATTCGCCATAAAAATGTCTAACAACTGCCGAAAAGTCCGACGCTGTGAGTGCTATACCTTAGCAGTTATAGCAGAAACTAGGAAAGAATATTGCATCGACTCTAGCGCCAAGAGGGTGATAGGTAGAACTATCCGACTAACGACAGAATATTCGCCATAAAAATATCTAACAACTACCGAAGATTCCGCCGCTGTGAGTGCTATACTTTAGGAGTTATGGCAGAAATTAGAAAACAATTTTGCATCGACTCTAGCGCCAAAACGGGGATACTTAGAACTATCCGACTAACGGCAGAATATTCGCCATAAAAATATCTAACAACCGCCGAAAAGTCCGACACTATGAGTGCTATACTTTAGGAGTTATGGCAGAAATTAGAAAACTATTTTGCATCGACTCTAGCGGCAAAACGGCGATGGTTAGAACTATCCCACTAACGACAGAATATTTGCCATAAAAATATCTAACAACTGCCGAAAAGTCCGACGCTGTGAGTGCTATACCTTAGGAGTTATAGCAGAAACTAGGAAAGAATATTGCATCGACTCTAGCGCCAAGAGGGTGATAGCTAGAACTATCCGACTAACGACAGAATATTCGCCATAAAAATATCTAACAACTACCGAAGATTCCGCCGCTGTGAGTGCTCTACCTTAGGAATTATGGCAGAAATTAGAAAACAATATTGCATCGATTCTAGTGGCAAAACGGCGATACCTAGAACTATCTGACTCATGGCAGAATATTCGCTATGAAAGTGTCTAGCAATAGCCGAAAATTCCGATTATATGTGTGCTATACTTTAGGAGTTGTGGCAGAAATTAGAAAAGAATATTGCATCGACTCTAGCGCCAAAATGGGGATAGTTAGAACTATCCGACTAACGGCAGAATATTCGCCATAAAAATATTTATCAACTACCGAAAATTCCGACACTGCGAGTGCTCTACTTTAGGAGTTATGGCAGAAATTAGAAAACAATATTGCATCGACTCTAGCGCGAAGACGGTGATAGTTAGAACTATCCGACTAACGGCAGGATATTCGCCATAAAAATATCTAACAACTGCCGAAACTTCCGACGCTGTGAGTGCTATACCTTAGGAGTTATGGCAGAAATTAGAAAACAATATTGCATCGACTCTAGCGCCAAAATGGGGATAGTTAGAACTATCCGACTAACGGCAGAATATTCGCCATAAAAATGTCTAACAACTACAGAAAAGTCCGACGCTGTGAGTGCTATACTTTAGGAGTTATGGCAGAAATTAGAAAACAATATTGCATCGACTCTAGCGCCAAAGCGAGGATAGTTAGAACTATCCGACTAACGGCAGAATATTCGCCATAAAAATGTCTAACAACTGCCGAAAAGTCCGACGCTGTGAGTGCTATACTTTAGGAGTTATGGCAGAAATTAGAAAACAATTTTGCATCGACTCTAGCGGCAAAACGGCGATGGTTAGAACTATCCCACTAACGACAGAATATTTGCCATAAAAATATCTAACAACTGCCGAAAAGTCCGATGCTGTGAGTGCTATACCTTAGGAGTTATGGCAGAAATTAGAAAACAATATTGCATCGACTCTAGCGCCAAGAGGGTGATAGCTAGAACTATCCGACTAACGACAGAATATTCGCCATAAAAATATCTAACAACTACCGAAAATTCCGCCGCTGTGAGTGCTATACTTTAGGAGTTATGGCAGAAATTAGAAAACAATTTTGCATCGACTCTAGCGCCAAAATGGGGATAGTTAGAACTATCCGACTAACGGCAGAATATTCGCCATAAAAATGTCTAACAACTACAGAAAAGTCCGACGCTGTGAGTGCTATACTTTAGGAGTTATGGCAGAAATTAGAAAACAATTTTGCATCGACTCTAGCGCCAAAACGGGGATACTTAGAACTATCCGACTAACGGCAGAATATTCGCCATAAAAATATCTAACAACCGCCGAAAAGTCCGACACTATGAGTGCTATACTTTAGGAGTTATGGCAGAAATTAGAAAACTATTTTGCATCGACTCTAGCGGCAAAACGGCGATGGTTAGAACTATCCCACTAACGACAGAATATTTGCCATAAAAATATCTAACAACTGCCGAAAAGTCCGACGCTGTGAGTGCTATACCTTAGGAGTTATAGCAGAAACTAGGAAAGAATATTGCATCGACTCTAGCGCCAAGAGGGTGATAGCTAGAACTATCCGACTAACGACAGAATATTCGCCATAAAAATATCTAACAACTACCGAAAATTCCGCCGCTGTGAGTGCTATACTTTAGGAGTTATGGCAGAAATTAGAAAACAATTTTGCATCGACTCTAGCGCCAAAATGGGGATAGTTAGAACTATCCGACTAACGGCAGAATATTCGCCATAAAAATATTTATCCACTACCGAAAATTCCGACACTGCGAGTGCTCTACCTTAGGAATTATGGCAGAAATTAGAAAACAATATTGCATCGATTCTAGTGGCAAAACGGCGATACCTAGAACTATCTAACTCACGGCAGAATATTCGCTATGAAAGTGTCTAGCAATAGCCGAAAATTCCGATTATATGTGTGCTATACTTTAGGAGTTGTGGAAGAAATTAGAAAAGAATATTGCATCGACTCTAGCGCCAAAATGGGGATAGTTAGAACTATCCGACTAGCGGCAGAATATTCGCCATAAAAATATTTATCAACTACCGAAAATTCCGACACTGCGAGTGCTCTACCTTAGGAATTATGGCAGAAATTAGAAAACAATATTGCATCGACTCTAGCGCGAAGACGGTGATAGTTAGAACTATCCGACTAACGGCAGGATATTCGCCATAAAAATATCTAACAACTGCCGAAACTTCGGACGCTGTGAGTGCTATACCTTAGGAGTTATGGCAGAAATTAGAAAACAATATTGCATCGACTCTAGCGCCAAAATGGGGATAGTTAGAACTATCCGACTAACGGCAGAATATTCGCCATAAAAATGTCTAACAACTGCCGAAAAGTCCGACGCTGTGAGTGCTATACCTTAGGAGTTATAGCAGAAACTAGGAAAGAATATTGCATCGACTCTAGCGCCAAGAGGGTGATAGCTAGAACTATCCGACTAACGACAGAATATTCGCCATAAAAATATCTAACAACTACCGAAGATTCCGCCGCTGTGAGTGCTATACTTTAGGAGTTATGGCAGAAATTAGAAAACAATTTTGCATCGACTCTAGCGCCAAAACGGGGATACTTAGAACTATCCGACTAACGGCAGAATATTCGCCATAAAAATATCTAACAACCGCCGAAAAGTCCGACACTATGAGTGCTATACTTTAGGAGTTATGGCAGAAATTAGAAAACTATTTTGCATCGACTCTAGCGGCAAAACGGCGATGGTTAGAACTATCCCACTAACGACAGAATATTTGCCATAAAAATATCTAACAACTGCCGAAAAGTCCGACGCTGTGAGTGCTATACCTTAGGAGTTATAGCAGAAACTAGGAAAGAATATTGCATCGACTCTAGCGCCAAGAGGGTGATAGCTAGAACTATCCGACTAACGACAGAATATTCGCCATAAAAATATCTAACAACTACCGAAAATTCCGCCGCTGTGAGTGCTATACTTTAGGAGTTATGGCAGAAATTAGAAAACAATTTTGCATCGACTCTAGCGGCAAAACGGCGATGGTTAGAACTATCCCACTAACGACAGAATATTTGCCATAAAAATATCTAACAACTGCCGAAAAGTCCGATGCTGTGAGTGCTATACCTTAGGAGTTATGGCAGAAATTAGGAAACAATATTGCATCGACTCTAGCGCCAAGAGGGTGATGGTTAGAACTATCCCACTAACGGCAGAATATTCGCCATAAAAATATCTAACAACCGCCGAAAAGTCCGACACTATGAGTGCTATACTTTAGGAGTTATGGCAGAAATTAGAAAACTATTTTCCATCGACTCTAGCGCCAAGAGGGTGATGGTTAGAACTATCCCACTAACGGCAGAATATTCGCCATAAAAATATCTAACAACTGCCGAAAAGTCCGACGCTGTGAGTGCTATACCTTAGGAGTTATAGCAGAAACTAGGAAAGAATATTGCATCGACTCTAGCGCCAAGATGGTGATAGCTAGAACTATCCGACTAACTACAGAATATTCGCCATAAAAATATCTAACAACTACCGAAGATTCCGCCGCTGTGAGTGCTATACTTTAGGAGTTATGGCAGAAATTAGGAAACAATATTGCATCGACTCTAGCGCCAAGAGGGTGATGGTTAGAACTATCCGACTAACGGCAGAATATTCGCCATAAAAATGTCTAACAACTGCCGAAAAGTCCGACGCTGTGAGTGCTATACTTTAGCAGTTATAGCAGAAACTAGGAAAGAATATTGCATCGACTCTAGCGCCAAGAGGGTGATAGCTAGAACTATCCGACTAACGACAGAATATTCGCCATAAAAATATCTAACAACTACCGAAGATTCCGCCGCTGTGAGTGCTATACTTTAGGAGTTATGGCAGAAATTAGAAAACAATTTTGCATCGACTCTAGCGCCAAAACGGGGATACTTAGAACTATCCGACTAACGGCAGAATATTCGCCATAAAAATATCTAACAACCGCCGAAAAGTCCGACACTATGAGTGCTATACTTTAGGAGTTATGGCAGAAATTAGAAAACTATTTTGCATCGACTCTAGCGGCAAAACGGCGATGGTTAGAACTATCCCACTAACGACAGAATATTTGCCATAAAAATATCTAACAACTGCCGAAAAGTCCGACGCTGTGAGTGCTATACCTTAGGAGTTATAGCAGAAACTAGGAAAGAATATTGCATCGACTCTAGCGCCAAGAGGGTGATAGCTAGAAATATCCGACTAACGACAGAATATTCGCCATAAAAATATCTAACAACTACCGAAGATTCCGCCGCTGTGAGTGCTCTACCTTAGGAATTATGGCAGAAATTAGAAAACAATATTGCATCGATTCTAGTGGCAAAACGGCGATACCTAGAACTATCTGACTCATGGCAGAATATTCGCTATGAAAGTGTCTAGCAATAGCCGAAAATTCCGATTATATGTGTGCTATACTTTAGGAGTTGTGGCAGAAATTAGAAAAGAATATTGCATCGACTCTAGCGCCAAAATGGGGATAGTTAGAACTATCCGACTAACGGCAGAATATTCGCCATAAAAATATTTATCAACTACCGAAAATTCCGACACTGCGAGTGCTCTACTTTAGGAGTTATGGCAGAAATTAGAAAACAATATTGCATCGACTCTAGCGCGAAGACGGTGATAGTTAGAACTATCCGACTAACGGCAGGATATTCGCCATAAAAATATCTAACAACTGCCGAAACTTCCGACGCTGTGAGTGCTATACCTTAGGAGTTATGGCAGAAATTAGAAAACAATATTGCATCGACTCTAGCGCCAAAATGGGGATAGTTAGAACTATCCGACTAACGGCAGAATATTCGCCATAAAAATGTCTAACAACTACAGAAAAGTCCGACGCTGTGAGTGCTATACTTTAGGAGTTATGGCAGAAATTAGAAAACAATATTGCATCGACTCTAGCGCCAAAGCGAGGATAGTTAGAACTATCCGACTAACGGCAGAATATTCGCCATAAAAATGTCTAACAACTGCCGAAAAGTCCGACGCTGTGAGTGCTATACTTTAGGAGTTATGGCAGAAATTAGAAAACAATTTTGCATCGACTCTAGCGGCAAAACGGCGATGGTTAGAACTATCCCACTAACGACAGAATATTTGCCATAAAAATATCTAACAACTGCCGAAAAGTCCGATGCTGTGAGTGCTATACCTTAGGAGTTATGGCAGAAATTAGAAAACAATATTGCATCGACTCTAGCGCCAAAATGGGGATAGTTAGAACTATCCGACTAACGGCAGAATATTCGCCATAAAAATGTCTAACAACTGCCGAAAAGTCCGACGCTGTGAGTGCTATACCTTAGGAGTTATAGCAGAAACTAGGAAAGAATATTGCAAACGACTCTAGCGCCAAGAGGGTAATAGCTAGAACTATCCGACTAACGACAGAATATTCGCCATAAAAATATCTAACAACTACCGAAGATTCCGCCGCTGTGAGTGCTATACTTTAGGAGTTATGGCAGAAATTAGAAAACAATTTTGCATCGACTCTAGCGCCAAAACGGGGATACTTAGAACTATCCGACTAACGGCAGAATATTCGCCATAAAAATATCTAACAACCGCCGAAAAGTCCGACACTATGAGTGCTATACTTTAGGAGTTATGGCAGAAATTAGAAAACTATTTTGCATCGACTCTAGCGGCAAAACGGCGATGGTTAGAACTATCCCACTAACGACAGAATATTTGCCATAAAAATATCTAACAACTGCCGAAAAGTCCGACGCTGTGAGTGCTATACCTTAGGAGTTATAGCAGAAACTAGGAAAGAATATTGCATCGACTCTAGCGCCAAGAGGGTGATAGCTAGAACTATCCGACTAACGACAGAATATTCGCCATAAAAATATCTAACAACTACCGAAAATTCCGCCGCTGTGAGTGCTATACTTTAGGAGTTATGGCAGAAATTAGAAAACAATTTTGCATCGACTCTAGCGGCAAAACGGCGATGGTTAGAACTATCCCACTAACGACAGAATATTTGCCATAAAAATATCTAACAACTGCCGAAAAGTCCGATGCTGTGAGTGCTATACCTTAGGAGTTATGGCAGAAATTAGGAAACAATATTGCATCGACTCATCCAAGAGGGTGATGGTTAGAACTATCCCACTAACGGCAGAATATTCGCCATAAAAATATCTAACAACCGGCGAAAAGTCCGACACTATGAGTGCTATACTTTAGGAGTTATGGCAGAAATTAGAAAACTATTTTGCATCGACTCTAGCGGCAAAACGGCGATGGTTAGAACTATCCCACTAACGACAGAATATTTGCCATAAAAATATCTAACAACTGCCGAAAAGTCCGACGCTGTGAGTGCTATACCTTAGGAGTTATAGCAGAAACTAGGAAAGAATATTGCATCGACTCTAGCGCCAAGAGGGTGATAGCTAGAACTATCCGACTAACGACAGAATATTCGCCATAAAAATATCTAACAACTACCGAAGATTCCGCCGCTGTGAGTGCTATACTTTAGGAGTTATGGCAGAAATTAGGAAACAATATTGCATCGACTCTAGCGCCAAGAGGGTGATGGTTAGAACTATCCGACTAACGGCAGAATATTCGCCATAAAAATGTCTAACAACTGCCGAAAAGTCCGACGCTGTGAGTGCTATACCTTAGGAGTTATAGCAGAAACTAGGAAAGAATATTGCATCGACTCTAGCGCCAAGAGGGTGATAGCTAGAACTATCCGACTAACGACAGAATATTCGCCATAAAAATATCTAACAACTACCGAAGATTCCGCCGCTGTGAGTGCTATACTTTAGGAGTTATGGCAGAAATTAGAAAACAATTTTGCATCGACTCTAGCGCCAAAACGGGGATACTTAGAACTATCCGACTAACGGCAGAATATTCGCCATAAAAATATCTAACAACCGCCGAAAAGTCCGACACTATGAGTGCTATACTTTAGGAGTTATGGCAGAAATTAGAAAACTATTTTGCATCGACTCTAGCGGCAAAACGGCGATGGTTAGAACTATCCCACTAACGACAGAATATTTGCCATAAAAATATCTAACAACTGCCGAAAAGTCCGACGCTGTGAGTGCTATACCTTAGGAGTTATAGCAGAAACTAGGAAAGAATATTGCATCGACTCTAGCGCCAAGAGGGTGATAGCCATAAAAATATCTAACAACTACCGAAGATTCCGCCGCTGTGAGTGCTCTACCTTAGGAATTATGGCAGAAATTAGAAAACAATATTGCATCGATTCTAGTGGCAAAACGGCGATACCTAGAACTATCTGACTCACGGCAGAATATTCGCTATGAAAGTGTCTAGCAATAGCCGAAAATTCCGATTATATGTGTGCTATACTTTAGGAGTTGTGGCAGAAATTAGAAAAGAATATTGCATCGACTCTAGCGCCAAAATGGGGATAGTTAGAACTATCCGACTAACGGCAGAATATTCGCCATAAAAATGTCTAACAACTACAGAAAAGTCCGACGCTGTGAGTGCTATACTTTAGGAGTTATGGCAGAAATTAGAAAACAATATTGCATCGACTCTAGCGCCAAAGCGAGGATAGTTAGAACTATCCGACTAACGGCAGAATATTCGCCATAAAAATATCTAGCAACTACCGAAAAGTCCGACACTGTGAGTGCTATACTTTAGGAGGTATGGCCGAAACTAGAAAAGAATATTGAATCGACTCTAGCGCCAAGAGCGTGATAGCAAGAACTATCCGACTAACGGCAGAATATTCGCCATAAATATATCTAACAACTACCGAAAATTCCGACGGTGTGAGTACTATACTTTAGGAGTTATGGCAGAAATTAGAAAACAATTTTGCATCGACTCTAGCGGCAAAACGGCGATGGTTAAAACTATCCCACTAACGACAGAATATTTGCCATAAAAATATCTAACAACTGCCGAAAAGTCCGACGCTGTGAGTGCTATACCTTAGGAGTTATAGCAGAAACTAGGAAAGAATATTGCATCGACTCTAGCGCCAAGAGGGTGATAGCTAGAACTATCCGACTAACGACAGAATATTCGCCATAAAAATATCTAACAACTACCGAAGATTCCGCCGCTGTGAGTGCTATACTTTAGGAGTTATGGCAGAAATTAGAAAACAATTTTGCATCGACTCTAGCGCCAAAACGGGGATACTTAGAACTATCCGACTAACGGCAGAATATTCGCCATAAAAATATCTAACAACCGCCGAAAAGTCCGACACTATGAGTGCTATACTTTAGGAGTTATGGCAGAAATTAGAAAACTATTTTGCATCGACTCTAGCGGCAAAACGGCGATGGTTAGAACTATCCCACTAACGACAGAATATTTGCCATAAAAATATCTAACAACTGCCGAAAAGTCCGACGCTGTGAGTGCTATACCTTAGGAGTTATGGCAGAAACTAGCAAAGAATATTGCATCGACTCTAGCGCCAAGAGGGTGATAGCTAGAACTATCCGACTAACGACAGAATATTCGCCATAAAAATATCTAACAACTACCGAAAATTCCGCCGCTGTGAGTGCTATACTTTAGGAGTTATGGCAGAAATTAGAAAACAATTTTGCATCGACTCTAGCGGCAAAACGGCGATGGTTAGAACTATCCCACTAACGACAGAATATTTGCCATAAAAATATCTAACAACTGCCGAAAAGTCCGACGCTGTGAGTGCTATACCTTAGGAGTTATGGCAGAAATTAGGAAACAATATTGCATCGACTCTAGCGCCAAGACCGTGATAGCTAGAACTATCCGACCAACGGCAGAATATTCGCCATAAAAATATTTATCAACTACCGAAAATTCCGACACTGCGAGTGCTCTACTTTAGGAGTTATGGCAGAAATTAGAAAACAATATTGCATCGACTCTAGCGCGAAGACGGTGATAGTTAGAACTATCCGACTAACGGCAGTATATTCGCCATAAAAATGTCTAACAACTACAGAAAAGTCCGACGCTGTGAGTGCTATACTTTAGGAGTTATGGCAGAAATTAGAAAACAATATTGCATCGACTCTAGCGCCAAAACGAGGATAGTTAGAACTATCCGACTAACGGCAGAATATTCGCCATAAAAATATCTAGCAACTACCGAAAAGTCCGACACTGTGAGTGCTATACTTTAGGAGGTATGGCCGAAACTAGAAAAGAATATTGAATCGACTCTAGCGCCAAGAGCGTGATAGCTAGAACTATCCGACTAACGGCAGAATATTCGCCATAAATATATCTAACAACTACCGAAAATTCCGACGGTGTGAGTACTATACTTTAGGAGTTATGGCAGAAATTAGAAAACAATTTTGCATCGACTCTAGCGCAAAACGGCGATGGTTAGAACTATCCCACTAACGACAGAATATTTGCCATAAAAATGTCTAACAACTGCCGAAAAGTCCGACGCTGTGAGTGCTATACCTTAGGAGTTATGGCAGAAACTAGGAAAGAATATTGCATCGACTCTAGCGCCAAGAGGGTGATAGCTAGAACTATCCGACTAACGACAGAATATTCGCCATAAAAATATCTAACAACTACCGAAGATTCCGCCGCTGTGAGTGCTATACTTTAGGAGTTATGGCAGAAATTAGAAAACAATTTTGCATCGACTCTAGCGCCAAAACGGGGATACTTAGAACTATCCGACTAACGGCAGAATATTCGCCATAAAAATATCTAACAACCGCCGAAAAGTAAGACACTATGAGTGCTATACTTTAGGAGTTATGGCAGAAATTAGAAAACTATTTTGCATCGACTCTAGCGGCAAAACGGCGATGGTTAGAACTATCCCACTAACGACAGAATATTTGCCATAAAAATATCTAACAACTGCCGAAAAGTCCGACGCTGTGAGTGCTATACCTTAGGAGTTATGGCAGAAACTAGGAAAGAATATTGCATCGACTCTAGCGCCAAGAGGGTGATAGCTAGAACTATCCGACTAACGACAAAATATTCGCCATAAAAATATCTAACAACTACCGAAAATTCCGCCGCTGTGAGTGCTATACTTTAGGAGTTATGGCAGAAATTAGAAAACAATTTTGCATCGACTCTAGCGGCAAAACGGCGATGGTTAGAACTATCCCACTAACGACAGAATATTTGCCATAAAAATATCTAACAACTGCCGAAAAGTCCGACGCTGTGAGTGCTATACCTTAGGAGTTATGGCAGAAATTAGGAAACAATATTGCATCGACCCTAGCGCCAAGACCGTGATAGCTAGAACTATCCGACCAACGGCAGAATATTCGCCATAAAAATATTTATCAACTACCGAAAATTCCGACACTGTGAGTGCTCTACTTTAGGAGTTATGGGAGAAAGTAGAAAACAATATTGCATCGACTCAACCGGCAAAACGGTGATAGTTAGAACTATCTGACTAACGGCAGAATATTCGCTGTAAAAGTGTCTAACAATTGCCCAAAATTCCAATTATATCATTGCTATACTTTAGGAGTTGTGGCAGAAATTAGAAAACAATTTTTGACCGACTTTAGCGGCAAAACGGCGATAGTTAGGACTATGTGACTAACGGGAGAATATTCGCTACAAAAGTGTCTAACAATTGCCCAAAATTCCAATTATATGAGTGCTATACTTTAGCAGTTATGGCAGAAATTAGAAAAACAATATTGCATCGATTCTAGTGGCAAAACGGCGATACCTAGAACTATCTGACTCACGGCAGAATATTCGCTATGAAAGTGTCTAGCAATAGCCGAAAATTCCGATTATATGTGTGCTATACTTTAGGAGTTGTGGGAGAAATTAGAAAAGAATATTGCATCGACTCTAGCGCCAAAATGGGGATAGTTAGAACTATCCGACTAACGGCAGAATATTCGCCATAAAAATATTTATCAACTACCGAAAATTCCGACACTGCGAGTGCTCTACTTTAGGAGTTATGGCAGAAATTAGAAAACAATATTGCATCGACTCTAGCGCGAAGACGGTGATAGTTAGAACTATCCGACTAACGGCAGAATATTCGCCATAAAAATATTTATCAACTACCGAAAATTCCGACACTGTGAGTGCTCTACTTTAGGAGTTATGGGAGAAAGTAGAAAACAATATTGCATCGACTCAACCGGCAAAACGGCGATAGTTAGGACTATCTGACTAACGGGAGAATATTCGCTACAAAAGTGTCTAACAATTGCCCAAAATTCCAATTATATGAGTGCTATACTTTAGCAGTTATGGCAGAAATTAGAAAATCAATATTGCATCGATTCTAGTGGCATAACGGCGATACCTAGAACTATCTGACTCACGGCAGAATATTCGCTATGAAAGTGTCTAGCAATAGCCGAAAATACCGATTATATGTGTGCTATACTTTAGGAGTTGTGGCAGAAATTAGAAAAGAATATTGCATCGACTCTAGCGCCAAAATGGGGATAGTTAGAACTATCCGACTAACGGCAGAATATTCGCCATAAAAATATTTATCAACTACCGAAAATTCCGACACTGCGAGTGCTCTACTTTAGGAGTTATGGCAGAAATTAGAAAACAATATTGCATCGATCCTAGCGGGAAGACGGTGATAGTTAGAACTATCCGACTAACGGCAGTATATTCGCCATAAAAATATCTAACAACTGCCGAAACTTCCGACGCTGTGAGTGCTATACCTTAGGAGTTATGGCAGAAATTAGAAAACAATATTGCATCGACTCTAGCGCCAAAATGGGGATAGTTAGAACTATCCGACTAACGGCAGAATATTCGCCATAAAAATGTCTAACAACTACAGAAAAGTCCGACGCTGTGAGTGCTATACTTTAGGAGTTATGGCAGAAATTAGAAAACAATATTGCATCGACTCTAGCGCCAAAACGAGGATAGTTAGAACTATCCGACTAACGGCAGAATATTCGCCATAAAAATATCTAGCAACTACCGAAAAGTCCGACACTGTGAGTGCTATACTTTAGGAGGTATGGCCGAAACTAGAAAAGAATATTGAATCGACTCTAGCGCCAAGAGCGTGATAGCTAGAACTATCCGACTAACGGCAGAATATTCGCCATAAATATATCTAACAACTACCGAAAATTCCGACGGTGTGAGTACTATACTTTAGGAGTTATGGCAGAAATTAGAAAACAATTTTGCATCGACTCTAGCGGCAAAACGGCGATGGTTAGAACTATCCCACTAACGACAGAATATTTGCCATAAAAATGTCTAACAACTGCCGAAAAGTCCGACGCTGTGAGTGCTATACCTTAGGAGTTATGGCAGAAACTAGGAAAGAATATTGCATCGACTCTAGCGCCAAGAGGGTGATAGCTAGAACTATCCGACTAACGACAGAATATTCGCCATAAAAATATCTAACAACTACCGAAAATTCCGCCGCTGTGAGTGCTATACTTTAGGAGTTATGGCAGAAATTAGAAAACAATTTTGCATCGACTCTAGCGCCAAAACGGGGATACTTAGAACTATCCGACTAACGGCAGAATATTCGCCATAAAAATATCTAACAACCGCCGAAAAGTCCGACACTATGAGTGCTATACTTTAGGAGTTATGGCAGAAATTAGAAAACTATTTTGCATCGACTCTAGCGGCAAAACGGCGATGGTTAGAACTATCCCACTAACGACAGAATATTTGCCATAAAAATATCTAACAACTGCCGAAAAGTCCGACGCTGTGAGTGCTATACTTTAGGAGTTATGGCAGAAACTAGCAAAGAATATTGCATCGACTCTAGCGCCAAGAGGGTGATAGCTAGAACTATCCGACTAACGACAGAATATTTGCCATAAAAATATCTAACAACTACCGAAAATTCCGCCGCTGTGAGTGCTATACTTTAGGAGTTATGGCAGAAATTAGAAAACAATTTTGCATCCACTCTAGCGGCAAAACGGTGATGGTTAGAACTATCCCACTAACGACAGAATATTTGCCATAAAAATATCTAACAACTGCCGAAAAGTCCGACGCTGTGAGTGCTATACCTTAGGAGTTATGGCAGAAATTAGGAAACAATATTGCATCGACTCTAGCGCCAAGACCGTGATAGCTAGAACTATCCGACCAACGGCAGAATATTCGCCATAAAAATATTTATCAACTACCGAAAATTCCGACACTGTGAGTGCTCTACTTTAGGAGTTATGGGAGAAAGTAGAAAACAATATTGCATCGACTCTAGCGCCAAAATGGGGATAGTTAGAACTATCCGACTAACGGCAGAATATTCGCCATAAAAATGTCTAACAACTACAGAAAAGTCCGACGCTGTGAGTGCTATACTTTAGGAGTTATGGCAGAAATTAGAAAACAATATTGCATCGACTCTAGCGCCAAAACCGGGATAGTTAGAACTATCCGACTAACGGCAGAATATTCGCCATAAAAATATCTAGCAACTACCGAAAAGTCCGACACTGTGAGTGCTATACTTTAGGAGGTATGGGAGAAACTAGAAAACAATATTGCATCGACTCAACGGGCAAAACGGTGATAGGTAGAACTATCTGACTAACGGCAGAATATTCGCTGTAAAAGTGTCTAACAATTGCCCAAAATTCCAATTATATCATTGCTATACTTTAGGAGTTGTGGCAGAAATTAGAAAACAATTTTTGACCGACTTTAGCGGCAAAACGGCGATAGTTAGGACTATCTGACTAACGGGAGAATATTCGCTACAAAAGTATCTAACAATTGCCCAAAATTCCAATTATATGAGTGCTATACTTTAGCAGTTATGGCAGAAATTAGAAAAACAATATTGCATCGATTCTAGTGGCAAAACGGCGATACCTAGAACTATCTGACTCACGGCAGAATATTCGCTATGAAAGTGTCTAGCAATAGCCGAAAATTCCGATTATATGTGTGCTATACTTTAGGAGTTGTGGAAGAAATTAGAAAAGAATATTGCATCGACTCTAGCGCCAAAATGGGGATAGTTAGAACTATCCGACTAACGGCAGAATATTCGCCATAAAAATATTTATCAACTACCGAAAATTCCGACACTGCGAGTGCTCTACCTTAGGAGTTATGGCAGAAATTAGAAAACAATATTGCATCGACTCTAGCGCGAAGACGGTGATAGTTAGAACTATCCGACTAACGGCAGGATATTCGCCATAAAAATATCTAACAACTGCCGAAACTTCGGACGCTGTGAGTTCTACACCTTAGGAGTTATGGCAGAAATTAGAAAACAATATTGCATCGACTCTAGCGCCAAAATGGGGATAGTTAGAACTATCCGACTAACGGCAGAATATTCGCCATAAAAATGTCTAACAACTACAGAAAAGTCCGACACTGTGAGTGCTATACTTTAGGAGGTATGGGAGAAACTAGAAAACAATATTGCATCGACTCAACGGGCAAAACGGTGATAGGTAGAACCATCTGACTAACGGCAGAATATTCGCTATAAAAGTGTCTAACAATTGCCCAAAATTCCAATTATATCAATGCTATACTTTAGGAGTTGTGGCAGAAATTAGGAAACAATTTTTCATCGACTTTAGCGGCAAAACGGCGATAGTTAGAACTATCCCACTAACGGCAGAATATTCTCCATAAAAATATCTAACAACTACCGAAAAGTCCGACGCTGTGAGTGCTCTACTTTAGGAAAACAATTTTGCATCGACTCAACCGGCAAAACGGTGATAGGTAGAACTATCCGACTAACGACAGAATATTCACCATAAAAATATCTAACAACTACCGAAAATTCCGACGCTGTGAGTACCATACTTTAGGAGTTATGGCAGAAATTAGGAAAGAATATTGCATCGACTCTAGCGCCAAGAGGGTGAAAGCTAGAACTATCCGACTAACGGCAGAATATTCGCCATAAAAATATTTATCAACTACCGAAAATTCCGACACTGTGAGTGCTCTACTTTAGGAGTTATGGCAGAAATTAGAAAACAATATTGCATCGACTCTAGCGCCAAGACGGTGATAGTTAGAACTATCCGACTAACGGCAGGATATTCGCCATAAAAATATCTAACAACTGCCGAAACTTCCGACGCTGTGAGTGCTATACTTTAGGACTTCTGGCAGAAATTAGAAAACAATATTTCATCGATTCTAGCACCAAAACGGTGATAGTTAGAACTATCCTACTAACGGCAAAATATTCGCCATAAAAATATCTAACAACCGCCGAAAAGTCCGACGCTGTGAGTGCTCTACTTTAGGAGTTATGGGAGAAACTAGAAAACAATATTGCATCGACTCAACCACAAAACGGTGATAGTTAGAACTATCTGACTAACGGCAGAATATTCGCTATAAAAGTGTCTAACAATTGCCCAAAATTCCAATTATATCAATGCTATACTTTAGGAGTTGTGGCAGAAATTACAAAAAAATTTTTCATCGACTTTAGCGACAAAACGGCGACAGGTAGAATTATCTGACTAACGGCAGAATATACGCCGTACAAATTTCTAACAATTGCCGCCAAATTCGCCTCTGTGAGTGCTCTACTTTAGGAGTTAGAGCAGAAATTATATACCAATATTGCATCGCCTCTAGCGCCAAAACGGCAATAGTTAGAACTATCTGACTAACGGCAGAATATGCGCCATACAAATTTCTAACAACCGGCGCCAAGTCCGACTCTGTGAGTGCTCTACTTTAGGAGTTAGGGCAGAAATTAGATAACAATATTGCATCGACTCTAGCGCCAAAACGGCGATAGTTAGAACTATCCCACTAACGGCAGAATATGCGCTATACAAATGTCGAACAACTGCCGCAGAGTCCGACTCTGTGAGTGCTCTACTTTAGGAGTTAGGGCAGAAATTAGATACCAACATTGCATCGACTCTAGCGCCAAAACGGCGATAGTTAGGACTATCTGACTAACGGCAGAATATGCGCTATACAAATATCTAACAACTGCCGCAACGTTTTAGTCTGTGAGTGCTTTGCTTTAGGAGTTATGGCAGAAATTAGAAAACAATATTGCATCGACTCTAGCGCCACAACGGCGATACTTAGAACTATCTGGATAACGGCAGAATATGCGCCATACAAATTTCTAACAACTGGCGCCAAGTCCGACTCTGTGAGTGTTCTGCTTTAGGAGTTACGGCAGAAATTAGAAAACAATATTGCCTCGACTCTAGCGCCAAAACGGCGATACTTAGAGCTAGCTGACTAACGGCAGAATATGCGCCATACAAATTTCTAAGAACTGGCGCCAAGTCCGACTGTGTGAGTGTTCTACTTTAGGAGTTACGGCAGAAATTAGATACCAATATTGCATCGAATCTAGCGCCAAAACGGCGATAGTTAGAATTATCTGACTAACGGCAGAATATACGCCGTACAAATTTCTAACAATTGCCGCCAAATTCGCCTCTGTGAGTGCTCTACTTTAGGAGTTAGGTGCAGGAATTAGATACCAATATTGCATCGACTCTAGCGCCAAAACGGCGATAGTTAGAATTATCTGACTAACGGCAGAATATACGCCGTACAAATTTCTAACAATTGCCGCCAAATTCGCCTCTGTGAGTGCTCTACTTTAGGAGTTAGGGCAGAAATTATATACCAATATTGCATCGACTCTAGCGCCAAAACGGCAATAGTTAGAACTATCTGACTAACGGTAGAATATGCGCTATACAACTTTCTAACAACCGCCGCCAAGTCCGACGCTGTGAATGCTATACCTTAGGAGTTATGGCAGAAATTAGAAATCAATATTGCATCGACTCTAGCGCCAAGACCGTGATAGCTAGAACTATCCGACCAACGGCAGAATTTTTGCCATAAAAATATTTATCAACTACCCAAAATTCCGACACTGTGAGTGCTCTACTTTAGGAGTTATGGCAGAAATTAGAAAACAACATTGCATCGACTCTAGCGCCAAGACGGTGATAGTTAGAACTATCCGACTAACGGCAGGATATTCGCCATAAAAATATCTAACAACTGCCGAAACTTCCGACGCTGTGAGTGCTATACTTTAGGACTTCTGTCAGAAATTAGAAAACAATATTTCATCGATTCTCGCACCAAAACGGTGATAGTTAGAACTATCCGACTAACCGCAAAATATTCGCCATAAAAATATCTAACAGCCGCCGAAAAGTCCGACGCTGTGAGTGCTCTACTTTAGGAGTTATGGGAGAAACTAGAAAACAATATTGCATCGAGTCAACCGGCAAAACGGTGATAGTTAGAACTATCTGACTAACGGCAGAATATTCGCTATAAAAGTGTCTAACAATTGCCCAAAATTCCAATTATATCAGTGCTATACTTTAGGAGTTATGGCAGAAATTAGAAAAGAATATTACATCGACTCTATCGCCAAAACGGTGATAGTTAGAACTATCCGACTAACGGCAGAATATTCTCCATAAAAATATCTAACAACTACCGAAAATTCCGCCGCTGTGAGAGCTATACTTTAGGAGTTATGGCAGAAATTGGGGAAGAATATTGCATCGACTCTAGCGCCAAGAGGGTGAAAGCTAGAACTATCCGACTAACGGCAGAATATTCGCCATAAAAATATTTATCAACTACCGAAAATTCCGACACTGTGAGTGCTCTACTTTAGGAGTTATGGCAGAAATTAGAAAACAATATTGCATCGACTCTAGCGCCAAGACGGTGATAGTTAGAACTATCCGACTAACGGCAGGATATTCGCCATAAAAATATCTAACAACTGCCGAAACTTCCGACGCTGTGAGTGCTATACTTTAGGACTTCTGGCAGAAATTAGAAAACAATATTTCATCGATTCTCGGACCAAAACGGTGATAGTTAGAACTATCCTACTAACGGCAAAATATTCGCCATAAAAATATCTAACAACCGCCGAAAAGTCCGACGCTGTGAGTGCTCTACTTTAGGAGTTGTGGGAGAAACTAGAAAACAATATTGCATCGACTCAACCGGCAAAACGGTGATAGTTAGAACTATCTGACTAACGGCAGAATATTCGCTATAAAAGTGTCTAACAATTGCCCAAAATTCCAATTATATCAATGCTATACTTTAGGAGTTGTGGCAGAAATTACAAAAAAATTTTTCATCGACTTTAGCGGCAAAACGGCGACAGGTAGAATTATCTGACTAACGGCAGAATATACGCCGTACAAATTTCTAACAATTGCCGCCAAATTCGCCTCTGTGAGTGCTCTACTTTAGGAGTTAGGGCAGAAATTATATACCAATATTGCATCGACTCTAGCGCCAAAACGGCGATAGTTAGAACTATCCCACTAACGGCAGAATATGCGCTATACAAATGTCGAACAACTGCCGCAGAGTCCGACTCTGTGAGTGCTCTACTTTAGGAGTTAGGGCACAAATTAGAAAACAATATTGCATCGACTCTAGCGCCACAACGGCGATAGTTAGAACTATCTGACTAACGGTAGAATATGCGCTATACAAATGTCTAACAACTGCCGAAAATTCCGACACTGTGAGTGCTCTACTTTAGGAGTTAGGGTAGAAATTAGATACCAACATTGCATCGACTCTAACGCCAAAACGGCGATAGATAGGACTAGCTGACTAACGGCAGAATATGCGTTATACAAATGTCTAACAACTGCCGCAAAATTTTAGTCTGTGAGCGCTTTAATTTAGGAGTTATGGCAGAAATTAGAAAACAATATTGCATCGACTCAATCGCCACAACGGCGACAGGTAAAACTATCTGACTAACGGTAGAATATGCGCTATACAGCTTTCTAACAACTGCCGCAGAGTCCGACTCTGTGAGTGCTCTACTTTAGGAGTTAGGGCAGAGATTAGATACCAACATTGCGCCGACTCTAGCGCCCCAACGGCAATAGTTCGAACTATCTGACTAACGGCAGAATATGCGACATACAAATTTCTAACAATTGCCGCCAAATTCGCCTCTGTGAGTACTCTACTTTAGGAGTTAGGGCAGAAATTAGATACCAATATTGCATCGATTCTATCGCCAAAACGGCGATACTTAGAACTATCTGACAAACGGCAGAATATGCGCCATACAAATTTCTAACAACCGCCGCCAAGTCCGACTCTGTGAGTGCTCTACTTCAGGAGTTAGGGCAGAAATTAGATAACAATATTGCATCGACTCTAGCGCCAAAACGGCGATAGTTAGTACTATCCCACTAACGGCAGAATATGCGCTATACAATTGTCTAACAACTGCCGCAATGTCCGACTCTGTGAGTGCTCTACTTCAGGAGTTATGGCAGAAATTAGAAAACAATATTGCATCGACTCTAGCGCCAAGACGGTGATAGTTAGAACTATCCGACTAACGGCAGGATATTCGCCATAAAAATATCTAACAACTGCCGAAACTTCCGACGCTGTGAGTGCTATACTTTAGGACTTCTGGCAGAAATTAGCAAACAATATTTCATCGATTCTCGCACCAAAACGGTGATAGTTAGAATTATCCGACTAACCGCAAAATATTCGCCATAAAAATATCTAACAACTGCCGAAACTTCCGACGCTGTGAGTGCCATACTCTAGGAGTTATGGCAGAAATAAGAAAACAATTTTGCATCGACTCTAGCGGCAAAACGGCGATGGTTAGGACTATCCCACTAACGACAGAATATTTGCCATAAAAATATCTAAGAACTGCCGAAAAGTCCGACGCTGTGAGTGCTATACCTTAGGAGTTATGGCAGAAATTAGAAAACAATATTGCATCGACTCTAGCGCCAAGACCGTGATAGCTAGAACTATCCGACTAACGGCAGGATATTCGCCATAAAAATATCTAACAACTGCCGAAACTTCCGACGCTGTGAGTGCTATACTTTAGGACTTCTGGCAGAAATTAGCAAACAATATTTCATCGATTCTCGCACCAAAACGGTGATAGTTAGAATTATCCGACTAACCGCAAAATATTCGCGATAAAAATATCTAACAACCGCCGAGAAGTCCGACGCTGTGAGTGCTCTACTTTAGGAGTTATGGGAGGAACTAGAAAACAATATTGCATCGAGTCAACCGGCAAAACGGTGACAGTTATTACTATCTGACTAACGGCAGAATATTCGCTATAAAAGTGTCTAACAATTGCCCAAAATTCCAATTATATCAGTGCTATACTTTAGGAGTTATGGCACAAATTAGAAAACAATATTACATCGACTCTATCGCCAAAACGGTGATAGTTAGAACTATCCGACTAACGGCAGAATATTCTCCATAAAAATATCTAACAACTACCGAAAATTCCGCCGCTGTGAGAGCTATACTTTAGGAGTTATGGCAGAAATTAGGAAAGAATATTGCATCGACTCTAGCGCCAAGAGGGTGATAGCTAGAACTATCCGACTAACGACAGAATATTCGCCATAAAAATATCTAACAACTACCGAAAATTCCGCCGCTGTGAGAGCTATACTTTAGGAGTTATGGCAGAAATTAGAAAACAATATTGCATCGATTCTCGCACCAAAACGGTGATAGTTAGAACTATCCGACTAACGGCAAAATATTCGCCATAAAAATATCTAACAACCGCCGAAAAGTCCGACGCTGTGAGTGCTCTACTTTAGGAGTTATGGGAGAAACTAGAAAACAATATTGCATCGACTCAACGGGCAAAACGGTGATAGGTAGAACCATCTGACTAACGGCAGAATATTCGCTATAAAAGTGTCTAACAATTGCCCAAAATTCCAATTATATCAATGGTATACTTTAGGAGTTGTGGCAGAAATTAGGAAAGAATATTGCATCGACTCTAGCGCCAAGAGGGTGAAAGCTAGAACTATCCGACTAACGGCAGAATATTCGCCATAAAAATATTTATCAACTACCGAAAATTCCGCCGCTGTGAGAGCTATACTTTAGGAGTTATGGCAGAAATTAGAAAACAATTTTGCATCGACTCTTGCGCCAAGAAGGTGATAGCTAGAACTATCCGACTAACGACAGAATATTCGCCATAAAAATATCTAACAACTACCGGAAATTCCGACGCTGTGAGTTCTATACTTTAGGAGTTATGGCAGAAATTAGAAAACAATTTTGCATCGACTCTAGCGGCAAAACGGCGATGGTTAGAACTATCCCACTAACGACAAAAAATTTGCCATAAAAATACATAACAACTGCCGAAAATTCCGACGCTGTGAGTGCTATACCTTAGGAGTTATGGCAGAAATTAGAAAACAATATTGCATCGACTCTAGCGCCAAGACCGTGATAGCTAGAACTATCCGACCAACGGCAGAATATTCGCCATAAAAATATATATCAACTACCGAAAATTCCGACGCTGTGAGTGCTCTACTTTAGGAGTTATGGGAGAAACTAGAAAACAATATTGCATCGATTCTCGCACCAAAACGGTGATAGTTAGAACTATCCGACTAACGGCAAAATATTCGCCATAAAAATATCTAACAACTACCGAAAAGTCCGACGCTGTGAGTGCTCTACTTTAGGAGTTATGGGAGAAACTAGAAAACAATATTGCATCGACTCAACAGGCAAAACGGTGATAGGTAGAACTATCTGACTAACGGCAGAATATTCGCTATAAAAGTGTCTAACAATTGCCCAAAATTCCAATTATATCAATGCTATACTTTAGGAGTTGTGGCAGAAATTAGAAAACAATATTTCATCGACTTTAGCGGCAAAACGGCGATAGTTAGAACTATCCCACTAACGGCAGAATATTCTCCATAAAAATATCTAACAACTACCGAAAAGTCCGACGCTGTGAGTGCTCTACTTTAGGAGTTATGGGAGAAACTAGAAAACAATTTTGCATCGACTCAACCGGCAAAACGGTGATAGGTAGAACTATGCGACTAACGACAGAATATTCACCATAAAAATATCTAACAACTACCGAAAATTCCGACGCTGTGAGTACCATACTTTAGGAGTTATGGCAGAAATAAGAAAACAATTTTGCATCGACTCTAGCGGCAAAACGGCGATGGTTAGAACTATCCCACTAACGACAGAATATTTGCCATAAAAATATCTAACAACTGCCGAAAAGTCCGACGCTGTGAATGCTACACCTTAGGAGTTATGGCAGAAATTAGAAAACAATATTGCATCGACTCTAGCGCCAAGACTGTGATAGCTAGAACTATCCGACCAACGGCACAATTTTTGCCATAAAAATATTTATCAACTACCGAAAATTCCGACACTGTCAGTGCTCTACTTTAGGAGTTATGGCAGAAATTAGAAAACAATATTGCATCGACCCTAGCGCCAAGACGGTGATAATTAGAACTATCCGACTAACGGCAGGATATTCGCCATAAAAATATCTAACAGCCGCCGAAAAGTCCGACGCTGTGAGTGCTCTACTTTAGGAGTTATGGGAGAAACTAGAAAACAATATTGCATCGAGTCAACCGGCAAAACGGTGATAGTTAGAACTATCAGACTACCGGCAGAATATTCGCTATAAAAGTGTCTAAGAATTGCCCAAAATTCCAATTATATCAGTGCTATACTTTAGGAGTTATGGCAGAAATAAGAAAACAATATTGCATCGACTCTATCGCCAAAACGGTGATAGTTAGAATTATACGACTAACGGCAGGATATTCTCCATAAAAATATCTACCAACTACCGAAAATTCCGCCACTGTGAGAGCTATACTTTAGGAGTTATGGCAGAAATTAGGAAAGAATATTGCATCGACTCTAGCGCCAAGAGGGTGAAAGCTAGAACTATCCGACTAACGGCAGAATATTCGCCATAAAAATATTTATCAACTACCGAAAATTCCGACACTGTGAGTGCTCTACTTTAGGAGTTATGGCAGAAATTAGAAAACAATATTGCATCGACTCTAGCGCCAAGACGGTGATAGTTAGAACTATCCGACTAACGGCAGGATATTCGCCATAAAAATATCTAACAACCGCCGAAAAGTCCGACGCTGTGAGTGCTCTACTTTAGGAGTTATGGGAGAAACTAGAAAACAATATTGCATCGACTCAACCACAAAACGGTGATAGTTAGAACTATCTGACTAACGGCAGAATATTCGCTATAAAAGTGTCTAACAATTGCCCAAAATTCCAATTATATCAATGCTATACTTTAGGAGTTGTGGCAGAAATAACAAAAAAATTTTTCATCGACTTTAGCGACAAAACGGCGACAGGTAGAATTATCTGACTAACGGCAGAATATACGCCGTACAAATTTCTAACAATTGCCGCCAAATTCGCCTCTGTGAGTACTCTACTTTAGGAGTTAGGGCAGAAATTAGATACCAATATTGCATCGATTCTATCGCCAAAACGGCGATACTTAGAACTATCTGACTAACGGCAGAATATGCGCCATACAAATTTCTAACAACCGCCGCCAAGTCCGACTCTGTGAGTGCTCTACTTCAGGAGTTAGGGCAGAAATTAGATAACAATATTGCATCGACTCTAGCGCCAAAACGGCGATAGTTAGTACTATCCCACTAACGGCAGAATATGCGCTATACAATTGTCTAACAACTGCCGCAATGTCCGACTCTGTGAGTGCTCTACTTCAGGAGTTATGGCAGAAATTAGAAAACAATATTGCATCGACTCTAGCGCCAAGACGGTGATAGTTAGAACTATCCGACTAACGGCAGGATATTCGCCATAAAAATATCTAACAACTGCCGAAACTTCCGACGCTGTGAGTGCTATACTTTAGGACTTCTGGCAGAAATTAGCAAACAATATTTCATCGATTCTCGCACCAAAACGGTGATAGTTAGAATTATCCGACTAACCGCAAAATATTCGCCATAAAAATATCTAACAACTGCCGAAACTTCCGACGCTGTGAGTGCCATACTCTAGGAGTTATGGCAGAAATAAGAAAACAATTTTGCATCGACTCTAGCGGCAAAACGGCGATGGTTAGGACTATCCCACTAACGACAGAATATTTGCCATAGAAATATCTAAGAACTGCCGAAAAGTCCGACGCTGTGAGTGCTATACCTTAGGAGTTATGGCAGAAATTAGAAAACAATATTGCATCGACTCTAGCGCCAAGACCGTGATAGCTAGAACTATCCTACTAACGGCAGGATATTCGCCATAAAATATCTAACAACTGCCGAAACTTCCGACGCTGTGAGTGCTATACTTTAGGACTTCTGGCAGAAATTAGCAAACAATATTTCATCGATTCTCGCACCAAAACGGTGATAGTTAGAATTATCCGACTAACCGCAAAATATTCGCCATAAAAATATCTAACAACCGCCGAGAAGTCCGACGCTGTGAGTGCTCTACTTTAGGAGTTATGGGAGAAACTAGAAAACAATATTGCATCGAGTCAACCGGCAAAACGGTGACAGTTATTACTATCTGACTAACGGCAGAATATTCGCTATAAAAGTGTCTAACAATTGCCCAAAATTCCAATTATATCAGTGCTATACTTTAGGAGTTATGGCACAAATTAGAAAACAATATTACATCGACTCTATCGCCAAAACGGTGATAGTTAGAACTATCCGACTAACGGCAGAATATTCTCCATAAAAATATCTAACAACTACCGAAAATTCCGCCGCTGTGAGAGCTATACTTTAGGAGTTATGGCAGAAATTAGGAAAGAATATTGCATCGACTCTAGCGCCAAGAGGGTGACAGCTAGAACTATCCGACTAACGACAGAATATTCGCCATAAAAATATCTAACAACTACCGAAAATTCCGCCGCTGTGAGAGCTATACTTTAGGAGTTATGGCAGAAATTAGAAAACAATATTGCATCGATTCTCGCACCAAAACGGTGATAGTTAGAACTATCCGACTAACGGCAAAATATTCGCCATAAAAATATCTAACAACCGCCGAAAAGTCCGACGCTGTGAGTGCTCTACTTTAGGAGTTATGGGAGAAACTAGAAAACAATATTGCATCGACTCAACGGGCAAAACGGTGATAGGTAGAACCATCTGACTAACGGCAGCATATTCGCTATAAAAGTGTCTAACAATTGCCCAAAATTCCAATTATATCAATGCTATACTTTAGGAGTTGTGGCAGAAATTAGGAAAGAATATTGCATCGACTCTAGCGCCAAGAGGGTGAAAGCTAGAACTATCCGACTAACGGCAGAATATTCGCCATAAAAATATTTATCAACTACCGAAAATTCCGCCGCTGTGAGAGCTATACTTTAGGAGTTATGGCAGAAATTAGAAAACAATTTTGCATCGACTCTTGCGCCAAGAAGGTGATAGCTAGAACTATCCGACTAACGACAGAATATTCGCCATAAAAATATCTAACAACTACCGGAAATTCCGACGCTGTGAGTTCTATACTTTAGGAGTTATGGCAGAAATTAGAAAACAATTTTGCATCGACTCTAGCGGCAAAACGGCGATGGTTAGAACTATCCCACTAACGACAAAAAATTTGCCATAAAAATACATAACAACTGCCGAAAATTCCGACGCTGTGAGTGCTATACCTTAGGAGTTATGGCAGAAATTAGAAAACAATATTGCATCGACTCTAGCGCCAAGACCATGATAGCTAGAACTATCCGACCAACGTCAGAATATTCGCCATAAAAATATATATCAACTACCGAAAATTCCGACGCTGTGAGTGCTCTACTTTAGGAGTTATGGGAGAAACTAGAAAACAATATTGCATCGATTCTCGCACCAAAACGGTGATAGTTAGAACTATCCGACTAACGGCAAAATATTCGCCATAAAAATATCTAACAACTACCGAAAAGTCCGACGCTGTGAGTGCTCTACTTTAGGAGTTATGGGAGAAACTAGAAAACAATATTGCATCGACTCAACAGGCAAAACGGTGATAGGTAGAACTATCAGACTAACGGCAGAATATTCGCTATAAAAGTGTCTAACAAATGCCCAAAATTCCAATTATATCAGTGCTATACTTTAGGAGTTATGGCAGAAATAAGAAAACAATATTGCATCGACTCTATCGCCAAAACGGTGATAGTTAGAATTATACGACTAACGGCAGGATATTCTCCATAAAAATACATAACAACTGCCGAAAATTCCGACGCTGTGAGTGCTATACCTTAGGAGTTATGGCAGAAATTAGAAAACAATATTGCATCGACTCTAGCGCCAAGACCGTGATAGCTAGAACTATCCGACCAACGGCAGAATATTCGCCATAAAAATATATATCAACTACCGGAAATTCCGACGCTGTGAGTTCTATACTTTAGGAGTTATGGCAGAAACTAGAAAACAATATTGCATCGATTCTCGCACCAAAACGGTGATAGTTAGAACTATCCGACTAACGACAGAATATTTGCCATAAAAATATCTAACAACTGCCGAAAAGTCCGACGCTGTGAATGCTACACCTTAGGAGTTATGGCAGAAATTAGAAAACAATTTTGCATCGACTCTTGCGCCAAGAAGGTGATAGCTAGAACTATCCGACTAACGACAGAATATTCGCCATAAAAATATCTAACAACTACCGGAAATTCCGACGCTGTGAGTTCTATACTTTAGGAGTTATGGCAGAAACTAGAAAACAATATTGCATCGATTCTCGCACCAAAACGGTGATAGTTAGAACTATCCGACTAACGACAGAATATTTGCCATAAAAATATCTAACAACTGCCGAAAAGTCCGACGCTGTGAATGCTACACCTTAGGAGTTATGGCAGAAATTAGAAAACAATATTGCATCGACTCTAGCGCCAAGACTGTGATAGCTAGAACTATCCGACCAACGGCACAATTTTTGCCATAAAAATATTTATCAACTACCGAAAATTCCGACACTGTCAGTGCTCTACTTTAGGAGTTATGGCAGAAATTAGAAAACAATATTGCATCGACTCTAGCGCCAAGACGGTGATAATTAGAACTATCCGACTAACGGCAGGATATTCGCCATAAAAATATGAAACAGCCGCCGAAAAGTCCGACGCTGTGAGTGCTCTACTTTAGGAGTTATGGGAGAAACTAGAAAACAATATTGCATCGAGTCAACCGGCAAAACGGTGATAGTTAGAACTATCAGACTAACGGCAGAATATTCGCTATAAAAGTGTCTAACAATTGCCCAAAATTCCAATTATATCAGTGCTATACTTTAGGAGTTATGGCAGAAATAAGAAAACAATATTGCATCGACTCTATCGCCAAAACGGTGATAGTTAGAATTATACGACTAACGGCAGGATATTCTCCATAAAAATATCTACCAACTACCGAAAATTCCGCCACTGTGAGAGCTATACTTTAGGAGTTATGGCAGAAATTAGGAAAGAATATTGCATCGACTCTAGCGCCAAGAGGGTGAAAGCTAGAACTATCCGACTAACGGCAGAATATTCGCCATAAAAATATTTATCAACTACCGAAAATTCCGACACTGTGAGTGCTCTACTTTAGGAGTTATGGCAGAAATTAGAAAACAATATTGCATCGACTCTAGCGCCAAGACGGTGATAGTTAGAACTATCCGACTAACGGCAGGATATTCGCCATAAAAATATCTAACAACCGCCGAAAAGTCCGACGCTGTGAGTGCTCTACTTTAGGAGCTATGGGAGAAACTAGAAAACAATATTGCATCGACTCAACCACAAAACGGTGATAGTTAGAACTATCTGACTAACGGCAGAATATTCGCTATAAAAGTGTCTAACAATTGCCCAAAATTCCAATTATATCAATGCTATACTTTAGGAGTTGTGGCAGAAATTACAAAAAAATTTTTCATCGACTTTAGCGACAAAACGGCGACAGGTAGAATTATCTGACTAACGGCAGAATATACGCCGTACAAATTTCTAACAATTGCCGCCAAATTCGCCTCTGTGAGTGCTCTACTTTAGGAGTTAGAGCAGAAATTATATACCAATATTGCATCGACTCTAGCGCCAAAACGGCAATAGTTAGAACTATCTGACTAACGGCAGAATATGCGCCATACAAATTTCTAACAACCGCCGCCAAGTCCGACTCTGTGAGTGCTCTACTTTAGGAGTTAGGGCTGAAATTAGATAACAATATTGCATCGACTCTAGCGCCAAAACGGCGATAGTTAGAACTATCCCACTAACGGCAGAATATGCGCTATACAAATGTCGAACAACTGCCGCAGAGTCCGACTCTGTGAGTGCTCTACTTTAGGAGTTAGGGCAGAAATTAGATACCAACATTGCATCGACTCTAGCGCCAAAACGGCGATAGTTAGGACTATCTGACTAACGGCAGAATATGCGCTATACAAATATCTAACAACTGCCGCAACGTTTTAGTCTGTGAGTGTTCTGCTTTAGGAGTTACGGCAGAAATTAGAAAACAATATTGCCTCGACTCTAGCGCCAAAACGGCGATACTTAGAGCTAGCTGACTAACGGCAGAATATGCGCCATACAAATTTCTAAGAACTGGCGCCAAGTCCGACTGTGTGAGTGTTCTACTTTAGGAGTTACGGCAGAAATTAGATACCAATATTGCATCGAATCTAGCGCCAAAACGGCGATAGTTAGAATTATCTGACTAACGGCAGAATATACGCCGTACAAATTTCTAACAATTGCCGCCAAATTCGCCTCTGTGAGTGCTCTACTTTAGGAGTTAGGTGCAGGAATTAGATACCAATATTGCATCGACTCTAGCGCCAAAACGGCGATAGTTAGAATTATCTGACTAACGGCAGAATATACGCCGTACAAATTTCTAACAATTGCCGCCAAATTCGCCTCTGTGAGTGCTCTACTTTAGGAGTTAGGGCAGAAATTAGATACCAATATTGCATCGACTCTAGCGCCAAAACGGCAATAGTTAGAACTATCTGACTAACGGTAGAATATGCGCTATACAACTTTCTAACAACCGCCGCCAAGTCCGACGCTGTGAATGCTATACCTTAGGAGTTATGGCAGAAATTAGAAATCAATATTGCATCGACTCTAGCGCCAAGACCGTGATAGCTAGAACTATCCGACCAACGGCAGAATTTTTGCCATAAAAATATTTATCAACTACCGAAAATTCCGACACTGTGAGTGCTCTACTTTAGGAGTTATGGCAGAAATTAGAAAACAACATTTCATCGACTCTAGCGCCAAGACGGTGATAGTTAGAACTATCCGACTAACGGCAGGATATTCGCCATAAAAATATCTAACAACTGCCGAAACTTCCGACGCTGTGAGTGCTATACTTTAGGACTTCTGTCAGAAATTAGAAAACAATATTTCATCGATTCTCGCACCAAAACGGTGATAGTTAGAACTATCCGACTAACCGCATAATATTCGCCATAAAAATATCTAACAGCCGCCGAAAAGTCCGACGCTGTGAGTGCTCTACTTTAGGAGTTATGGGAGAAACTAGAAAACAATATTGCAACGAGTCAACCGGCAAAACGGTGATAGTTAGAACTATCTGACTAACGGCAGAATATTCGCTATAAAAGTGTCTAACAATTGCCCAAAATTCCAATTATATCAGTGCTATACTTTAGGAGTTATGGCAGAAATTAGAAAACAATATTACATCGACTCTATCGCCAAAACGGTGATAGTTAGAACTATCCGACTAACGGCAGAATATTCTCCATAAAAATATCTAACAACTACCGAAAATTCCGCCGCTGTGAGAGCTATACTTTAGGAGTTATGGCAGAAATTAGGGAAGAATATTGCATCGACTCTAGCGCCAAGAGGGTGAAAGCTAGAACTATCCGACTAACGGCAGAATATTCGCCATAAAAATATTTATCAACTACCGAAAATTCCGACACTGTGAGTGCTCTACTTTAGGAGTTATGGCAGAAATTAGAAAACAATATTGCATCGACTCTAGCGCCAAGACGGTGATAGTTAGAACTATCCGACTAACGGCAGGATATTCGCCATAAAAATATCTAACAACTGCCGAAACTTCCGACGCTGTGAGTGCTATACTTTAGGACTTCTGGCAGAAATTAGAAAACAATATTTCATCGATTCTCGGACCAAAACGGTGATAGTTAGAACTATCCTACTAACGGCAAAATATTCGCCATAAAAATATCTAACAACCCCCGAAAAGTCCGACGCTGTGAGTGCTCTACTTTAGGAGTTGTGGGAGAAACTAGAAAACAATATTGCATCGACTCAACCGGCAAAACGGTGATAGTTAGAACTATCTGACTAACGGCAGAATATTCGCTATAAAAGTGTCTAACAATTGCCCAAAATTCCAATTATATCAATGCTATACTTTAGGAGTTGTGGCAGAAATTACAAAAAAATTTTTCATCGACTTTAGCGGCAAAACGGCGACAGGTAGAATTACCTGACTAACGGCAGAATACACGCCGTACAAATTTCTAACAATTGCCGCCAAATTCGCCTCTGTGAGTGCTCTACTTTAGGAGTTAGGGCAGAAATTATATACCAATATTGCATCGACTCTAGCGCCAAAACGGCGATAGTTAGAACTATCCCACTAACGGCAGAATATGCGCTATACAAATGTCGAACAACTGCCGCAGAGTCCGACTCTGTGAGTGCTCTACTTTAGGAGTTAGGGCACAAATTAGAAAACAATATTGCATCGACTCTAGCGCCACAACGGCGATAGTTAGAACTATCTGACTAACGGTAGAATATGCGCTATACAAATGTCTAACAACTGCCGAAAATTCCGACACTGTGAGTGCTCTACTTTAGGAGTTATGGTAGAAATTAGATACCAACATTGCATCGACTCTAACGCCAAAACGGCGATAGATAGGACTAGCTGACTAACGGCAGAATATGCGTTATACAAATGTCTAACAACTGCCGCAAAGTTTTAGTCTGTGAGTGCTTTAATTTAGGAGTTATGGCAGAAATTAGAAAACAATATTGCATCGACTCAATCGCCACAACGGCGACAGGTAAAACTATCTGACTAACGGTAGAATATGCGCTATACAGCTTTCTAACAACTGCCGCAGAGTCCGACTCTGTGAGTGCTCTACTTTAGGAGTTAGGGCAGAGATTAGATACCAACATTGCGCCGACTCTAGCGCCCCAACGGCAATAGTTCGAACTATCTGACTAACGGCAGAATATGCGACATACAAATTTCTAACAATTGCCGCCAAATTCGCCTCTGTGAGTACTCTACTTTAGGAGTTAGGGCAGAAATTAGATACCAATATTGCATCGATTCTATCGCCAAAACGGCGATACTTAGAACTATCTGACTAACGGCAGAATATGCGCCATACAAATTTCTAACAACCGCCGCCAAGTCCGACTCTGTGAGTGCTCTACTTCAGGAGTTAGGGCAGAAATTAGATACCAACATTGCGCCGACTCTAGCGCCCCAACGGCAATAGTTCGAACTATCTGACTAACGGCAGAATATGCGACATACAAATTTCTAACAATTGCCGCCAAATTCGCCTCTGTGAGTACTCTACTTTAGGAGTTAGGGCAGAAATTAGATACCAATATTGCATCGATTCTATCGCCAAAACGGCGATACTTAGAACTATCTGACTAACGGCAGAATATGCGCCATACAAATTTCTAACAACCGCCGCAATGTCCGACTCTGTGAGTGCTCTACTTCAGGAGTTATGGCAGAAATTAGAAAACAATATTGCATCGACTCTAGCGCCAAGACGGTGATAGTTAGAACTATCCGACTAACCGCAAAATATTCGCCATAAAAATATCTAACAACTGCCGAAACTTCCGACGCTGTGAGTGCCATACTCTAGGACTTCTGGCAGAAATTAGCAAACAATATTTCATCGATTCTCGCACCAAAACGGTGATAGTTAGAATTATCCGACTAACCGCAAAATATTCGCCATAAAAATATCTAACAACTGCCGAAACTTCCGACGCTGTGAGTGCCATACTCTAGGAGTTATGGCAGAAATAAGAAAACAATATTGCATCGACTCTAGCGGCAAAACGGCGATGGTTAGGACTATCCCACTAACGACAGAATATTTGCCATAAAAATATCTAACAACTGCCGAAAAGTCCGACGCTGTGAGTGCTATACCTTAGGAGTTATGGCAGAAATTAGAAAACAATATTGCATCGACTCTAGCGCCAAGACCGTGATAGCTAGAACTATCCGACTAACGGCAGGATATTCGCCATAAAAATATCTAACAACTGCCGAAACTTCCGACGCTGTGAGTGCTATACTTTAGGACTTCTGGCAGAAATTAGCAAACAATATTTCATCGATTCTCGCACCAAAACGGTGATAGTTAGAATTATCCGAATAACCGCAAAATATTCGCCATAAAAATATCTAACAACCGCCGAAAAGTCCGACGCTGTGCGAGCTCTACTTTAGGAGTTATGGGAGAAACTACAAAACAATATTGCATCGAGTCAACCGGCAAAACGGTGACAGTTATCACTATCTGACTAACGGCAGAATATTCGCTATAAAAGTGTCTAACAATTGCCCAAAATTCCAATTATATCAATGCTATACTTTAGGAGTTGTGGCAGAAATTAGAAAACAATTTTTCATCGACTTTAGCGGCAAAACGGCGATAGTTAGAACTATCCCACTAACGGCAGAATATTCTCCATAAAAATATCTAACAACTAATGAAAAGTCCGACGCTGTGAGTGCTCTACTTTAGGAGTTATGGGAGAAACTAGAAAACAATATTGCATCGATTCTCGCACCAAAACGGTGATAGTTAGAACTATCCGACTAACGGCAAAATATTCGCCATAAAAATATCTAACAACCGCCGAAAAGTCCGACGCTGTGAGTGCTCTACTTTAGGAGTTATGGGAGAAACTAGAAAACAATATTGCATCGACTCAACCGGCAAAACGGTGATAGGTAGAACTATCTGACTAACGGCAGAATATTCGCTATAAAAGTGTCTAACAATTGCCCAAAATTCCAATTATATCAATGCTATACTTTAGGAGTTGTGGCAGAAATTAGAAAACAATTTTACATCGACTTTAGCGGCAAAACGGCGATAGTTAGAACTATCCCACTAACGGCAGAATATTCTCCATAAAAATATCTAACAACTAATGAAAAGTCCGACGCTGTGAGTGCTCTACTTTAGGAGTTATGGGAGAAACTAGAAAACAATATTGCATCGACTCAACCGGCAAAACGGTGATAGGTAGAATTATCTGACTAACGGCAGAATATGCGCTATACAAATGTCGAACAACTGCCGCAGAGTCCGACTCTGTGAGTGCTCTACTTTAGGAGTTAGGGCAGAAATTAGATACCAACATTGCATCGACTCTAGCGCCAAAACGGCGATAGTTAGGACTATCTGACTAACGGCAGAATATGCGCTATACAAATATCTAACAACTGCCGCAACGTTTTAGTCTGTGAGTGTTCTGCTTTAGGAGTTACGGCAGAAATTAGAAAACAATATTGCCTCGACTCTAGCGCCAAAACGGCGATACTTAGAGCTAGCTGACTAACGGCAGAATATGCGCCATACAAATTTCTAAGAACTGGCGCCAAGTCCGACTGTGTGAGTGTTCTACTTTAGGAGTTACGGCAGAAATTAGATACCAATATTGCATCGAATCTAGCGCCAAAACGGCGATAGTTAGAATTATCTGACTAACGGCAGAATATACGCCGTACAAATTTCTAACAATTGCCGCCAAATTCGCCTCTGTGAGTGCTCTACTTTAGGAGTTAGGTGCAGGAATTAGATACCAATATTGCATCGACTCTAGCGCCAAAACGGCGATAGTTAGAATTATCTGACTAACGGCAGAATATACGCCGTACAAATTTCTAACAATTGCCGCCAAATTCGCCTCTGTGAGTGCTCTACTTTAGGAGTTAGGGCAGAAATTAGATACCAATATTGCATCGACTCTAGCGCCAAAACGGCAATAGTTAGAACTATCTGACTAACGGTAGAATATGCGCTATACAACTTTCTAACAACCGCCGCCAAGTCCGACGCTGTGAATGCTATACCTTAGGAGTTATGGCAGAAATTAGAAATCAATATTGCATCGACTCTAGCGCCAAGACCGTGATAGCTAGAACTATCCGACCAACGGCAGAATTTTTGCCATAAAAATATTTATCAACTACCGAAAATTCCGACACTGTGAGTGCTCTACTTTAGGAGTTATGGCAGAAATTAGAAAACAACATTTCATCGACTCTAGCGCCAAGACGGTGATAGTTAGAACTATCCGACTAACGGCAGGATATTCGCCATAAAAATATCTAACAACTGCCGAAACTTCCGACGCTGTGAGTGCTATACTTTAGGACTTCTGTCAGAAATTAGAAAACAATATTTCATCGATTCTCGCACCAAAACGGTGATAGTTAGAACTATCCGACTAACCGCATAATATTCGCCATAAAAATATCTAACAGCCGCCGAAAAGTCCGACGCTGTGAGTGCTCTACTTTAGGAGTTATGGGAGAAACTAGAAAACAATATTGCAACGAGTCAACCGGCAAAACGGTGATAGTTAGAACTATCTGACTAACGGCAGAATATTCGCTATAAAAGTGTCTAACAATTGCCCAAAATTCCAATTATATCAGTGCTATACTTTAGGAGTTATGGCAGAAATTAGAAAACAATATTACATCGACTCTATCGCCAAAACGGTGATAGTTAGAACTATCCGACTAACGGCAGAATATTCTCCATAAAAATATCTAACAACTACCGAAAATTCCGCCGCTGTGAGAGCTATACTTTAGGAGTTATGGCAGAAATTAGGGAAGAATATTGCATCGACTCTAGCGCCAAGAGGGTGAAAGCTAGAACTATCCGACTAACGGCAGAATATTCGCCATAAAAATATTTATCAACTACCGAAAATTCCGACACTGTGAGTGCTCTACTTTAGGAGTTATGGCAGAAATTAGAAAACAATATTGCATCGACTCTAGCGCCAAGACGGTGATAGTTAGAACTATCCGACTAACGGCAGGATATTCGCCATAAAAATATCTAACAACTGCCGAAACTTCCGACGCTGTGAGTGCTATACTTTAGGACTTCTGGCAGAAATTAGAAAACAATATTTCATCGATTCTCGGACCAAAACGGTGATAGTTAGAACTATCCTACTAACGGCAAAATATTCGCCATAAAAATATCTAACAACCCCCGAAAAGTCCGACGCTGTGAGTGCTCTACTTTAGGAGTTGTGGGAGAAACTAGAAAACAATATTGCATCGACTCAACCGGCAAAACGGTGATAGTTAGAACTATCTGACTAACGGCAGAATATTCGCTATAAAAGTGTCTAACAATTGCCCAAAATTCCAATTATATCAATGCTATACTTTAGGAGTTGTGGCAGAAATTACAAAAAAATTTTTCATCGACTTTAGCGGCAAAACGGCGACAGGTAGAATTACCTGACTAACGGCAGAATACACGCCGTACAAATTTCTAACAATTGCCGCCAAATTCGCCTCTGTGAGTGCTCTACTTTAGGAGTTAGGGCAGAAATTATATACCAATATTGCATCGACTCTAGCGCCAAAACGGCGATAGTTAGAACTATCCCACTAACGGCAGAATATGCGCTATACAAATGTCGAACAACTGCCGCAGAGTCCGACTCTGTGAGTGCTCTACTTTAGGAGTTAGGGCACAAATTAGAAAACAATATTGCATCGACTCTAGCGCCACAACGGCGATAGTTAGAACTATCTGACTAACGGTAGAATATGCGCTATACAAATGTCTAACAACTGCCGAAAATTCCGACACTGTGAGTGCTCTACTTTAGGAGTTATGGTAGAAATTAGATACCAACATTGCATCGACTCTAACGCCAAAACGGCGATAGATAGGACTAGCTGACTAACGGCAGAATATGCGTTATACAAATGTCTAACAACTGCCGCAAAGTTTTAGTCTGTGAGTGCTTTAATTTAGGAGTTATGGCAGAAATTAGAAAACAATATTGCATCGACTCAATCGCCACAACGGCGACAGGTAAAACTATCTGACTAACGGTAGAATATGCGCTATACAGCTTTCTAACAACTGCCGCAGAGTCCGACTCTGTGAGTGCTCTACTTTAGGAGTTAGGGCAGAGATTAGATACCAACATTGCGCCGACTCTAGCGCCCCAACGGCAATAGTTCGAACTATCTGACTAACGGCAGAATATGCGACATACAAATTTCTAACAATTGCCGCCAAATTCGCCTCTGTGAGTACTCTACTTTAGGAGTTAGGGCAGAAATTAGATACCAATATTGCATCGATTCTATCGCCAAAACGGCGATACTTAGAACTATCTGACTAACGGCAGAATATGCGCCATACAAATTTCTAACAACCGCCGCCAAGTCCGACTCTGTGAGTGCTCTACTTCAGGAGTTAGGGCAGAAATTAGATACCAACATTGCGCCGACTCTAGCGCCCCAACGGCAATAGTTCGAACTATCTGACTAACGGCAGAATATGCGACATACAAATTTCTAACAATTGCCGCCAAATTCGCCTCTGTGAGTACTCTACTTTAGGAGTTAGGGCAGAAATTAGATACCAATATTGCATCGATTCTATCGCCAAAACGGCGATACTTAGAACTATCTGACTAACGGCAGAATATGCGCCATACAAATTTCTAACAACCGCCGCAATGTCCGACTCTGTGAGTGCTCTACTTCAGGAGTTATGGCAGAAATTAGAAAACAATATTGCATCGACTCTAGCGCCAAGACGGTGATAGTTAGAACTATCCGACTAACCGCAAAATATTCGCCATAAAAATATCTAACAACTGCCGAAACTTCCGACGCTGTGAGTGCCATACTCTAGGACTTCTGGCAGAAATTAGCAAACAATATTTCATCGATTCTCGCACCAAAACGGTGATAGTTAGAATTATCCGACTAACCGCAAAATATTCGCCATAAAAATATCTAACAACTGCCGAAACTTCCGACGCTGTGAGTGCCATACTCTAGGAGTTATGGCAGAAATAAGAAAACAATATTGCATCGACTCTAGCGGCAAAACGGCGATGGTTAGGACTATCCCACTAACGACAGAATATTTGCCATAAAAATATCTAACAACTGCCGAAAAGTCCGACGCTGTGAGTGCTATACCTTAGGAGTTATGGCAGAAATTAGAAAACAATATTGCATCGACTCTAGCGCCAAGACCGTGATAGCTAGAACTATCCGACTAACGGCAGGATATTCGCCATAAAAATATCTAACAACTGCCGAAACTTCCGACGCTGTGAGTGCTATACTTTAGGACTTCTGGCAGAAATTAGCAAACAATATTTCATCGATTCTCGCACCAAAACGGTGATAGTTAGAATTATCCGAATAACCGCAAAATATTCGCCATAAAAATATCTAACAACCGCCGAAAAGTCCGACGCTGTGCGAGCTCTACTTTAGGAGTTATGGGAGAAACTACAAAACAATATTGCATCGAGTCAACCGGCAAAACGGTGACAGTTATCACTATCTGACTAACGGCAGAATATTCGCTATAAAAGTGTCTAACAATTGCCCAAAATTCCAATTATATCAATGCTATACTTTAGGAGTTGTGGCAGAAATTAGAAAACAATTTTTCATCGACTTTAGCGGCAAAACGGCGATAGTTAGAACTATCCCACTAACGGCAGAATATTCTCCATAAAAATATCTAACAACTAATGAAAAGTCCGACGCTGTGAGTGCTCTACTTTAGGAGTTATGGGAGAAACTAGAAAACAATATTGCATCGATTCTCGCACCAAAACGGTGATAGTTAGAACTATCCGACTAACGGCAAAATATTCGCCATAAAAATATCTAACAACCGCCGAAAAGTCCGACGCTGTGAGTGCTCTACTTTAGGAGTTATGGGAGAAACTAGAAAACAATATTGCATCGACTCAACCGGCAAAACGGTGATAGGTAGAACTATCTGACTAACGGCAGAATATTCGCTATAAAAGTGTCTAACAATTGCCCAAAATTCCAATTATATCAATGCTATACTTTAGGAGTTGTGGCAGAAATTAGAAAACAATTTTACATCGACTTTAGCGGCAAAACGGCGATAGTTAGAACTATCCCACTAACGGCAGAATATTCTCCATAAAAATATCTAACAACTAATGAAAAGTCCGACGCTGTGAGTGCTCTACTTTAGGAGTTATGGGAGAAACTAGAAAACAATATTGCATCGACTCAACCGGCAAAACGGTGATAGGTAGAATTATCTGACTAACGGCAGAATATACGCCGTACAAATTTCTAACAATTGCCGCCAAATTCGCCTCTGTGAGTGCTCTACTTTAGGAGTTATGGCAGAAATCAGAAAACAATATTGCATCGACTCTAGCGCCAAAATGGGGATAGTTAGAACTATCCGACTAACGGCAGAATATTCGCCATAAAAATATCTAGCAACTACCGAAAAGTCCGACACTGTGAGTGCTATACTTTAGGAGGTATGGCCGAAACTAGAAAAGAATATTGCATCGACTCTAGCGCCAAGAGCGTGATAGCTAGAACTATCCGACTAACGGCAGAATATTCGCCATAAAAATATCTAACAACCGCCGAAAAGTCCGACGCTGTGAGTGCTCTACTTTAGGAGTTATGGGAGAAACTACAAAACAATATTGCATCGAGTCAACCGGCAAAACGGTGACAGTTATCACTATCTGACTAACGGCAGAATATTCGCAATAAAAGTGTCTAACAATTGCCCAAAATTCCAATTATATCAGTGCTATACTTTAGGAGTTATGGCACAAATTAGAAAACAATATTACATCGACTCTATCGCCAAAACGGTGATAGTTAGAACTATCCGACTAACGGCAGAATATTCTCCATAAAAATATCTAACAACTACCGAAAATTCCGCCGCTGTGAGAGCTATACTTTAGGAGTTATGGCAGAAATTAGGAAAGAATATTGCATCGACTCTAGCGCCAAGAGGGTGATAGCTAGAACTATCCGACTAACGACAGAATATTCGCCATAAAAATATCTAACAACTACCGAAAATTCCGCCGCTGTGAGAGCTATACTTTAGGAGTTATGGCAGAAATTAGAAAACAATTTTGCATCGACTCTTGCGCCAAGAAGGTGATAGCTAGAACTATCCGACTAACGACAGAATATTCGCCATAAAAATATCTAACAACTACCGGAAATTCCGACGCTGTGAGTGCTATACTTTAGGAGTTATGGCAGAAATTAGAAAACAATTTTGCATCGACTCTAGCGGCAAAACGGCGATGGTTAGAACTATCCCACTAACGACAAAAAATTTGCCATAAAAATACATAACAGCTGCCGAAAAGTCCGACGCTGTGAGTGCTATACCTTAGGAGTAATGGCAGAAATTAGAAAACAATATTGCATCGACTCTAGCGCCAAGACCGTGATAGCTAGAACTATCCGACCATCGGCAGAATATTCGCCATGAAAATATTTATCAACTACCGAAAATTCCGACGCTGTGAGTGCTCTACTTTAGGAGTTATGGGAGAAACTAGAAAACAATATTGCATCGATTCTCGCACCAAAACGGTGATAGTTAGAACTATCCGACTAACGTCAGAATATTCGCCATAAAAATATCTAACAACTACCGAAAAGTCCGACGCTGTGAGTGCTCTACTTTAGGAGTTATGGGAGAAACTAGAAAACAATATTGCATCGACTCAACCGGCAAAACGGTGATAGGTAGAACTATCTGACTAACGGCAGAATATTCGCTATAAAAGTGTCTAACAATTGCCCAAAATTCCAATTATATCAATGCTATACTTTAGGAGTTGTGGCAGAAATTAGAAAACAATTTTTCATCGACTTTAGCGGCAAAACGGCGATAGTTAGAACTATCCCACTAACGGCAGAATATTCTCCATAAAAATATCTAACAACTACCGAAAAGTCCGACGCTGTGAGTGCTCTACTTTAGGAGTTATGGGAGAAACTAGAAAACAATATTGCATCGACTCAACCGGCAAAACGGTGATAGGTAGAACTATCCGACTAACGACAGAATATTCGCCATAAAAATATCTAACAACTACCGAAAATTCCGACGCTGTGAGTACCATACTTTAGGAGTTATGGCAGAAATAAGAAAACAATTTTGCATCGACTCTAGCGGCAAAACGGCGATGGTTAGAACTATCCCACTAACGACAGAATATTTGCCATAAAAATATCTAACAACTGCCGAAAAGTCCGACGCTGTGAATGCTATACCTTAGGAGTTATGGCAGAAATTAGAAAACAATATTGCATCGACTCTAGCGCCAAGACCGTGATAGCTAGAACTATCCGACCAACGGCAGAATTTTTGCCATAGAAATATTTATCAACTACCGAAAATTCCGACACTGTGAGTGCTCTACTTTAGGAGTTATGGGAGAAACTAGAAAACAATATTGCATCGAGTCAACCGGCAAAACGGTGATAGTTAGAACTATCCGACTAACGGCAAAATATTCGCCATAAAAATATCTAACAACCGCCGAAAAGTCCGACGCTGTGAGTGCTCTACTTTAGGAGTTATGGGAGAAACTAGAAAACAATATTGCATCGACTCAACGGGCAAAACGATGATAGGTAGAACCATCTGACTAACGGCAGAATATTCGCTATAAAAGTGTCTAACAATTGCCCAAAATTCCAATTATATCAATGCTATACTTTAGGAGTTGTGGCAGAAATTAGGAAAGAATATTGCATCGACTCTAGCGCCAAGAGGGTGAAAGCTAGAACTATCCGACTAACGGCAGAATATTCGCCATAAAAATATTTATCAACTACCGAAAATTCCGCCGCTCTGAGAGCTATACTTTAGGAGTTATGGCAGAAATTAGAAAACAATTTTGCATCGACTCTTGCGCCAAGAAGGTGATAGCTAGAACTATCCGACTAACGACAGAATATTCGCCATAAAAATATCTAACAACTACCGAAAATTCCGACGCTGTGAGTACCATACTTTAGGAGTTATGGCAGAAATAAGAAAACAATTTTGCATCGACTCTACCGGCAAAACGGCGATGGTTAGAACTATCCCACTAACGACAGAATATTTGCCATAGAAATATCTAACAACTGCCGAAAAGTCCGACGCTGTGAATGCTATACCTTAGGAGTTATGGCAGAAATTAGAAAACAATATTGCATCGACTCTAGCGCCAAGAAGGTGATAGCTAGAACTATCCGACTAACGACAGAATATTCGCCATAAAAATATCTAACAACTACCGGAAATTCCGACGCTGTGAGTGCTATACTTTAGGAGTTATGGCAGAAATTAGAAAACAATTTTGCATCGACTCTAGCGGCAAAACGGCGATGGTTAGAACTATCCGACCAACGGCAGAATATTCGCCATAAAAATATTTATCAACTACCGAAAATTCCGACGCTGTGAGTGCTCTACTTTAGGAGTTATGGGAGAAACTAGAAAACAATATTGCATCGATTCTCGCACCAAAACGGTGATAGTTAGAACTATCCGACTAACGGCAAAATATTCGCCATAAAAATATCTAACAACCGCCGAAACGTCCGACGCTGTGAGTGCTCTACTTTAGGAGTTATGGGAGAAACTAGAGAACAATATTGCATCGACTCAACGGGCAAAACGGTGACAGTTATCACTATCTGACTAACGGCAGAATATTCGCAATAAAAGTGTCTAACAATTGCCCAAAATTCCAATTATATCAGTGCTATACTTTAGGAGTTATGGCACAAATTAGAAAACAATATTACATCGACTCTATCGCCAAAACGGTGATAGTTAGAACTATCCGACTAACGGCAGAATATTCTCCATAAAAATATCTAACAACTACCGAAAATTCCGCCGCTGTGAGAGCTATACTTTAGGAGTTATGGCAGAAATTAGGAAAGAATATTGCATCGACTCTAGCGCCAAGAGGGTGATAGCTAGAACTATCCGACTAACGACAGAATATTCGCCATAAAAATATCTAACAACTACCGAAAATTCCGCCGCTGTGAGAGCTATACTTTAGGAGTTATGGCAGAAATTAGAAAACAATTTTGCATCGACTCTTGCGCCAAGAAGGTGATAGCTAGAACTATCCGACTAACGACAGAATATTCGCCATAAAAATATCTAACAACTACCGGAAATTCCGACGCTGTGAGTGCTATACTTTAGGAGTTATGGCAGAAATTAGAAAACAATTTTGCATCGACTCTAGCGGCAAAACGGCGATGGTTAGAACTATCCCACTAACGACAAAAAATTTGCCATAAAAATACATAACAGCTGCCGAAAAGTCCGACGCTGTGAGTGCTATACCTTAGGAGTAATGGCAGAAATTAGAAAACAATATTGCATCGACTCTAGCGCCAAGACCGTGATAGCTAGAACTATCCGACCATCGGCAGAATATTCGCCATGAAAATATTTATCAACTACCGAAAATTCCGACGCTGTGAGTGCTCTACTTTAGGAGTTATGGGAGAAACTAGAAAACAATATTGCATCGATTCTCGCACCAAAACGGTGATAGTTAGAACTATCCGACTAACGTCAGAATATTCGCCATAAAAATATCTAACAACTACCGAAAAGTCCGACGCTGTGAGTGCTCTACTTTAGGAGTTATGGGAGAAACTAGAAAACAATATTGCATCGACTCAACCGGCAAAACGGTGATAGGTAGAACTATCTGACTAACGGCAGAATATTCGCTATAAAAGTGTCTAACAATTGCCCAAAATTCCAATTATATCAATGCTATACTTTAGGAGTTGTGGCAGAAATTAGAAAACAATTTTTCATCGACTTTAGCGGCAAAACGGCGATAGTTAGAACTATCCCACTAACGGCAGAATATTCTCCATAAAAATATCTAACAACTACCGAAAAGTCCGACGCTGTGAGTGCTCTACTTTAGGAGTTATGGGAGAAACTAGAAAACAATATTGCATCGACTCAACCGGCAAAACGGTGATAGGTAGAACTATCCGACTAACGACAGAATATTCGCCATAAAAATATCTAACAACTACCGAAAATTCCGACGCTGTGAGTACCATACTTTAGGAGTTATGGCAGAAATAAGAAAACAATTTTGCATCGACTCTAGCGGCAAAACGGCGATGGTTAGAACTATCCCACTAACGACAGAATATTTGCCATAAAAATATCTAACAACTGCCGAAAAGTCCGACGCTGTGAATGCTATACCTTAGGAGTTATGGCAGAAATTAGAAAACAATATTGCATCGACTCTAGCGCCAAGACCGTGATAGCTAGAACTATCCGACCAACGGCAGAATTTTTGCCATAAAAATATTTATCAACTACCGAAAATTCCGACACTGTGAGTGCTCTACTTTAGGAGTTATGGGAGAAACTAGAAAACAATATTGCATCGAGTCAACCGGCAAAACGGTGATAGTTAGAACTATCCGACTAACGGCAAAATATTCGCCATAAAAATATCTAACAACCGCCGAAAAGTCCGACGCTGTGAGTGCTCTACTTTAGGAGTTATGGGAGAAACTAGAAAACAATATTGCATCGACTCAACGGGCAAAACGATGATAGGTAGAACCATCTGACTAACGGCAGAATATTCGCTATAAAAGTGTCTAACAATTGCCCAAAATTCCAATTATATCAATGCTATACTTTAGGAGTTGTGGCAGAAATTAGGAAAGAATATTGCATCGACTCTAGCGCCAAGAGGGTGAAAGCTAGAACTATCCGACTAACGGCAGAATATTCGCCATAAAAATATTTATCAACTACCGAAAATTCCGCCGCTCTGAGAGCTATACTTTAGGAGTTATGGCAGAAATTAGAAAACAATTTTGCATCGACTCTTGCGCCAAGAAGGTGATAGCTAGAACTATCCGACTAACGACAGAATATTCGCCATAAAAATATCTAACAACTACCGAAAATTCCGACGCTGTGAGTACCATACTTTAGGAGTTATGGCAGAAATAAGAAAACAATTTTGCATCGACTCTACCGGCAAAACGGCGATGGTTAGAACTATCCCACTAACGACAGAATATTTGCCATAGAAATATCTAACAACTGCCGAAAAGTCCGACGCTGTGAATGCTATACCTTAGGAGTTATGGCAGAAATTAGAAAACAATATTGCATCGACTCTAGCGCCAAGAAGGTGATAGCTAGAACTATCCGACTAACGACAGAATATTCGCCATAAAAATATCTAACAACTACCGGAAATTCCGACGCTGTGAGTGCTATACTTTAGGAGTTATGGCAGAAATTAGAAAACAATTTTGCATCGACTCTAGCGGCAAAACGGCGATGGTTAGAACTATCCGACCAACGGCAGAATATTCGCCATAAAAATATTTATCAACTACCGAAAATTCCGACGCTGTGAGTGCTCTACTTTAGGAGTTATGGGAGAAACTAGAAAACAATATTGCATCGATTCTCGCACCAAAACGGTGATAGTTAGAACTATCCGACTAACGGCAAAATATTCGCCATAAAAATATCTAACAACCGCCGAAACGTCCGACGCTGTGAGTGCTCTACTTTAGGAGTTATGGGAGAAACTAGAGAACAATATTGCATCGACTCAACGGGCAAAACCGTGACAGTTATCACTATCTGACTAACGGCAGAATATTCGCAATAAAAGTGTCTAACAATTGCCCAAAATTCCAATTATATCAGTGCTATACTTTAGGAGTTATGGCACAAATTAGAAAACAATATTACATCGACTCTATCGCCAAAACGGTGATAGTTAGAACTATCCGACTAACGGCAGAATATTCTCCATAAAAATATCTAACAACTACCGAAAATTCCGCCGCTGTGAGAGCTATACTTTAGGAATTATGGCAGAAATTAGGAAAGAATATTGCATCGACTCTAGCGCCAAGAGGGTGATAGCTAGAACTATCCGACTAACGACAGAATATTCGCCATAAAAATATCTAACAACTACCGAAAATTCCGCCGCTGTGAGAGCTATACTTTAGGAGTTATGGCAGAAATTAGAAAACAATTTTGCATCGACTCTTGCGCCAAGAAGGTGATAGCTAGAACTATCCGACTAACGACAGAATATTCGCCATAAAAATATCTAACAACTACCGGAAATTCCGACGCTGTGAGTGCTATACTTTAGGAGTTATGGCAGAAATTAGAAAACAATTTTGCATCGACTCTAGCGGCAAAACGGCGATGGTTAGAACTATCCCACTAACGACAAAAAATTTGCCATAAAAATACATAACAGCTGCCGAAAAGTCCGACGCTGTGAGTGCTATACCTTAGGAGTAATGGCAGAAATTAGAAAACAATATTGCATCGACTCTAGCGCCAAGACCGTGATAGCTAGAACTATCCGACCATCGGCAGAATATTCGCCATGAAAATATTTATCAACTACCGAAAATTCCGACGCTGTGAGTGCTCTACTTTAGGAGTTATGGGAGAAACTAGAAAACAATATTGCATCGATTCTCGCACCAAAACGGTGATAGTTAGAACTATCCGACTAACGTCAGAATATTCGCCATAAGAATATCTAACAACTACCGAAAAGTCCGACGCTGTGAGTGCTCTACTTTAGGAGTTATGGGAGAAACTAGAAAACAATATTGCATCGACTCAACCGGCAAAACGGTGATAGGTAGAACTATCTGACTAACGGCAGAATATTCGCTATAAAAGTGTCTAACAATTGCCCAAAATTCCAATTATATCAATGCTATACTTTAGGAGTTGTGGCAGAAATTAGAAAACAATTTTTCATCGACTTTAGCGGCAAAACGGCGATAGTTAGAACTATCCCACTAACGGCAGAATATTCTCCATAAAAATATCTAACAACTACCGAAAAGTCCGACGCTGTGAGTGCTCTACTTTAGGAGTTATGGGAGAAACTAGAAAACAATATTGCATCGACTCAACCGGCAAAACGGTGATAGGTAGAACTATCCGACTAACGACAGAATATTCGCCATAAAAATATCTAACAACTACCGAAAATTCCGACGCTGTGAGTACCATACTTTAGGAGTTATGGCAGAAATAAGAAAACAATTTTGCATCGACTCTAGCGGCAAAACGGCGATGGTTAGAACTATCCCACTAACGACAGAATATTTGCCATAAAAATATCTAACAACTGCCGAAAAGTCCGACGCTGTGAATGCTATACCTTAGGAGTTATGGCAGAAATTAGAAAACAATATTGCATCGACTCTAGCGCCAAGACCGTGATAGCTAGAACTATCCGACCAACGGCAGAATTTTTGCCATAAAAATATTTATCAACTACCGAAAATTCCGACACTGTGAGTGCTCTACTTTAGGAGTTATGGGAGAAACTAGAAAACAATATTGCATCGAGTCAACCGGCAAAACGGTGATAGTTAGAACTATCCGACTAACGGCAAAATATTCGCCATAAAAATATCTAACAACCGCCGAAAAGTCCGACGCTGTGAGTGCTCTACTTTAGGAGTTATGGGAGAAACTAGAAAACAATATTGCATCGACTCAACGGGCAAAACGATGATAGGTAGAACCATCTGACTAACGGCAGAATATTCGCTATAAAAGTGTCTAACAATTGCCCAAAATTCCAATTATATCAATGCTATACTTTAGGAGTTGTGGCAGAAATTAGGAAAGAATATTGCATCGACTCTAGCGCCAAGAGGGTGAAAGCTAGAACTATCCGACTAACGGCAGAATATTCGCCATAAAAATATTTATCAACTACCGAAAATTCCGCCGCTCTGAGAGCTATACTTTAGGAGTTATGGCAGAAATTAGAAAACAATTTTGCATCGACTCTTGCGCCAAGAAGGTGATAGCTAGAACTATCCGACTAACGACAGAATATTCGCCATAAAAATATCTAACAACTACCGAAAATTCCGACGCTGTGAGTACCATACTTTAGGAGTTATGGCAGAAATAAGAAAACAATTTTGCATCGACTCTACCGGCAAAACGGCGATGGTTAGAACTATCCCACTAACGACAGAATATTTGCCATAGAAATATCTAACAACTGCCGAAAAGTCCGACGCTGTGAATGCTATACCTTAGGAGTTATGGCAGAAATTAGAAAACAATATTGCATCGACTCTAGCGCCAAGAAGGTGATAGCTAGAACTATCCGACTAACGACAGAATATTCGCCATAAAAATATCTAACAACTACCGGAAATTCCGACGCTGTGAGTGCTATACTTTAGGAGTTATGGCAGAAATTAGAAAACAATTTTGCATCGACTCTAGCGGCAAAACGGCGATGGTTAGAACTATCCGACCAACGGCAGAATATTCGCCATAAAAATATTTATCAACTACCGAAAATTCCGACGCTGTGAGTGCTCTACTTTAGGAGTTATGGGAGAAACTAGAAAACAATATTGCATCGATTCTCGCACCAAAACGGTGATAGTTAGAACTATCCGACTAACGGCAAAATATTCGCCATAAAAATATCTAACAACCGCCGAAACGTCCGACGCTGTGAGTGCTCTACTTTAGGAGTTATGGGAGAAACTAGAGAACAATATTGCATCGACTCAACGGGCAAAACGGTGATAGGTAGAACCATCTGACTAACGGCAGAATATTCGCTATAAAAGTGTCTAACAATTGCCCAAAATTCCAATTATATCAATGCTATACTTTAGGAGTTGTGGCAGAAATTAGGAAAGAATATTGCATCGACTCTAGCGCCAAGAGGGTGAAAGCTAGAACTATCCGACTAACGGCAGAATATTCGCCATAAAAATATTTATCAACTACCGAAAATTCCGCCGCTGTGAGAGCTATACTTTAGGAGTTATGGCAGAAATTAGAAAACAATTTTGCATCGACTCTTGCGCCAAGAAGGTGATAGCTAGAACTATCCGACTAACGACAGAATATTCGCCATAAAAATATCTAACAACTACCGGAAATTCCGACGCTGTGAGTGCTCTACTTTAGGAGTTATGGGAGAAACTACAAAACAATATTGCATCGAGTCAACCGGCAAAACGGTGACAGTTATCACTATCTGACTAACGGCAGAATATTCGCTATAAAAGTGTCTAACAATTGCCCAAAATTCCAATTATATCAGTGCTATACTTTAGGAGTTATGGCACAAATTAGAAAACAATATTACATCGACTCTATCGCCAAAACGGTGATAGTTAGAACTATCCGACTAACGGCAGAATATTCTCCATAAAAATATCTAACAACTACCGAAAATTCCGCCGCTGTGAGAGCTATACTTTAGGAGTTATGGCAGAAATTAGGAAAGAATATTGCATCGACTCTAGCGCCAAGAGGGTGATAGCTAGAACTATCCGACTAACGACAGAATATTCGCCATAAAAATATCTAACAACTACCGAAAATTCCGCCGCTGTGAGAGCTATACTTTAGGAGTTATGGCAGAAATTAGAAAACAATTTTGCATCGACTCTTGCGCCAAGAAGGTGATAGCTAGAACTATCCGACTAACGACAGAATATTCGCCATAAAAATATCTAACAACTACCGGAAATTCCGACGCTGTGAGTGCTATACTTTAGGAGTTATGGCAGAAATTAGAAAACAATTTTGCATCGACTCTAGCGGCAAAACGGCGATGGTTAGAACTATCCCACTAACGACAAAAAATTTGCCATAAAAATACATAACAGCTGCCGAAAAGTCCGACGCTGTGAGTGCTATACCTTAGGAGTAATGGCAGAAATTAGAAAACAATATTGCATCGACTCTAGCGCCAAGACCGTGATAGCTAGAACTATCCGACCATCGGCAGAATATTCGCCATGAAAATATTTATCAACTACCGAAAATTCCGACGCTGTGAGTGCTCTACTTTAGGAGTTATGGGAGAAACTAGAAAACAATATTGCATCGATTCTCGCACCAAAACGGTGATAGTTAGAACTATCCGACTAACGTCAGAATATTCGCCATAAAAATATCTAACAACTACCGAAAAGTCCGACGCTGTGAGTGCTCTACTTTAGGAGTTATGGGAGAAACTAGAAAACAATATTGCATCGACTCAACCGGCAAAACGGTGATAGGTAGAACTATCTGACTAACGGCAGAATATTCGCTATAAAAGTGTCTAACAATTGCCCAAAATTCCAATTATATCAATGCTATACTTTAGGAGTTGTGGCAGAAATTAGAAAACAATTTTTCATCGACTTTAGCGGCAAAACGGCGATAGTTAGAACTATCCCACTAACGGCAGAATATTCTCCATAAAAATATCTAACAACTACCGAAAAGTCCGACGCTGTGAGTGCTCTACTTTAGGAGTTATGGGAGAAACTAGAAAACAATATTGCATCGACTCAACCGGCAAAACGGTGATAGGTAGAACTATCCGACTAACGACAGAATATTCGCCATAAAAATATCTAACAACTACCGAAAATTCCGACGCTGTGAGTACCATACTTTAGGAGTTATGGCAGAAATAAGAAAACAATTTTGCATCGACTCTAGCGGCAAAACGGCGATGGTTAGAACTATCCCACTAACGACAGAATATTTGCCATAAAAATATCTAACAACTGCCGAAAAGTCCGACGCTGTGAATGCTATACCTTAGGAGTTATGGCAGAAATTAGAAAACAATATTGCATCGACTCTAGCGCCAAGACCGTGATAGCTAGAACTATCCGACCAACGGCAGAATTTTTGCCATAAAAATATTTATCAACTACCGAAAATTCCGACACTGTGAGTGCTCTACTTTAGGAGTTATGGGAGAAACTAGAAAACAATATTGCATCGAGTCAACCGGCAAAACGGTGATAGTTAGAACTATCCGACTAACGGCAAAATATTCGCCATAAAAATATCTAACAACCGCCGAAAAGTCCGACGCTGTGAGTGCTCTACTTTAGGAGTTATGGGAGAAACTAGAAAACAATATTGCATCGACTCAACGGGCAAAACGATGATAGGTAGAACCATCTGACTAACGGCAGAATATTCGCTATAAAAGTGTCTAACAATTGCCCAAAATTCCAATTATATCAATGCTATACTTTAGGAGTTGTGGCAGAAATTAGGAAAGAATATTGCATCGACTCTAGCGCCAAGAGGGTGAAAGCTAGAACTATCCGACTAACGGCAGAATATTCGCCATAAAAATATTTATCAACTACCGAAAATTCCGCCGCTCTGAGAGCTATACTTTAGGAGTTATGGCAGAAATTAGAAAACAATTTTGCATCGACTCTTGCGCCAAGAAGGTGATAGCTAGAACTATCCGACTAACGACAGAATATTCGCCATAAAAATATCTAACAACTACCGAAAATTCCGACGCTGTGAGTACCATACTTTAGGAGTTATGGCAGAAATAAGAAAACAATTTTGCATCGACTCTACCGGCAAAACGGCGATGGTTAGAACTATCCCACTAACGACAGAATATTTGCCATAGAAATATCTAACAACTGCCGAAAAGTCCGACGCTGTGAATGCTATACCTTAGGAGTTATGGCAGAAATTAGAAAACAATATTGCATCGACTCTAGCGCCAAGAAGGTGATAGCTAGAACTATCCGACTAACGACAGAATATTCGCCATAAAAATATCTAACAACTACCGGAAATTCCGACGCTGTGAGTGCTATACTTTAGGAGTTATGGCAGAAATTAGAAAACAATTTTGCATCGACTCTAGCGGCAAAACGGCGATGGTTAGAACTATCCGACCAACGGCAGAATATTCGCCATAAAAATATTTATCAACTACCGAAAATTCCGACGCTGTGAGTGCTCTACTTTAGGAGTTATGGGAGAAACTAGAAAACAATATTGCATCGATTCTCGCACCAAAACGGTGATAGTTAGAACTATCCGACTAACGGCAAAATATTCGCCATAAAAATATCTAACAACCGCCGAAACGTCCGACGCTGTGAGTGCTCTACTTTAGGAGTTATGGGAGAAACTAGAGAACAATATTGCATCGACTCAACGGGCAAAACGGTGATAGGTAGAACCATCTGACTAACGGCAGAATATTCGCTATAAAAGTGTCTAACAATTGCCCAAAATTCCAATTATGTCAATGCTATACTTTAGGAGTTGTGGCAGAAATTAGGAAAGAATATTGCATCGACTCTAGCGCCAAGAGGGTGAAAGCTAGAACTATCCGACTAACGGCAGAATATTCGCCATAAAAATATTTGTCAACTACCGAAAATTCCGCCGCTGTGAGAGCTATACTTTAGGAGTTATGGCAGAAATTAGAAAACAATTTTGCATCGACTCTTGCGCCAAGAAGGTGATAGCTAGAACTATCCGACTAACGACAGAATATTCGCCATAAAAATATCTAACAACTACCGGAAATTCCGACGCTGTGAGTGCTATACTTTAGGAGTTATGGCAGAAATTAGAAAACAATTTTGCATCGACTCTAGCGGCAAAACGGCGATGGTTAGAACTATCCCACTAACGACAAAAAATTTGCCATAAAAATACATAACAACTGCCGAAAATTCCGACGCTGTGAGTGCTATACCTTAGGAGTTAATGCAGAAATTAGAAAACAATATTGCATCGACTCTAGCGCCAAGACCGTGATAGCTAGAACTATCCGACCAACGGCAGAATATTCGCCATAAAAATATTTATCAACTACCGAAAATTCCGACGCTGTGAGTGCTCTACTTTAGGAGTTATGGGAGAAACTAGAAAACAATATTGCATCGATTCTCGCACCAAAACGGTGATAGTTAGAACTATCCGACTAACGGCAAAATATTCGCCATAAAAATATCTCACAACTACCGAAAAGTCCGACGCTGTGAGTGCTCTACTTTAGGAGTTATGGGAGAAACTAGAAAACAATATTGCATCGACTCAACAGGCAAAACGGTGATAGGTAGAACTATCTGACTAACGGCAGAATATTCGCTATAAAAGTGTCTAACAATTGCCCAAAATTCCAATTATATCAATGCTATACTTTAGGAGTTGTGGCAGAAATTAGAAAACAATTTTTCATCGACTTTAGCGGCAAAACGGCGATGGTTAGAACTATCCCACTAACGACAGAATATTTGCCATAAAAATATCTAACAACTGCCGAAAAGTCCGACGCTGTGAATGCTACACCTTAGGAGTTATGGCAGAAATTAGAAAACAATATTGCATCGACTCTAGCGCCAAGACTGTGATAGCTAGAACTATCCGACCAACGGCAGAATTTTTGCCATGAAAATATTTATCAACTACCGAAAATTCCGACACTGTCAGTGCTCTACTTTAGGAGTTATGGCAGAAATTAGAAAACAATATTGCATCGACTCTAGCGCCAAGACGGTGATAGTTAGAACTATCCGATTAACGGCAGGATATTCGCCATAAAAATATCTAACAGCCGCCGAAAAGTCCGACGCTGTGAGTGCTCTACTTTAGGAGTTATGGGAGAAACTAGAAAACAATATTGCATCGAGTCAACCGGCAAAACGGTGATAGTTAGAACTATCAGACTAACGGCAGAATATTCGCTATAAAAGTGTCTAACAATTGCCCAAAATTCCAATTATATCAGTGCTATACTTTAGGAGTTATGGCAGAAATAAGAAAACAATATTACATCGACTCTATCGCCAAAACGGTGATAGTTAGAATTATCCGACTAACGGCAGGATATTCTCCATAAAAATATCTAACAACTACCGAAAATTCCGCCACTGTGAGAGCTATACTTTAGGAGTTATGGCAGAAATTAGGAAAGAATATTGCATCGACTCTAGCGCCAAGAGGGTGAAAGCTAGAACTATCTGACTAACGGGAGAATATTCGCTACAAAAGTGTCTAACAATTGCCCAAAATTCCAATTATATGAGTGCTATACTTTAGCAGTTATGGCAGAAATTAGAAAAACAATATTGCATCGATTCTAGTGGCAAAACGGCGATACCTAGAACTATCTGACTCACGGCAGAATATTCGCTATGAAAGTGTCTAGCAATAGCCGAAAATTCCGATTATATGTGTGCTATACTTTAGGAGTTGTGGAAGAAATTAGAAAAGAATATTGCATCGACTCTAGCGCCAAAATGGGGATAGTTAGAACTATCCGACTAACGGCAGAATATTCGCCATAAAAATATTTATCCACTACCGAAAATTCCGACACTGCGAGTGCTCTACCTTAGGAATTATGCCAGAAATTAGAAAACAATATTGCATCGATTCTAGTGGCAAAACGGCGATACCTAGAACTATCTAACTCACGGCAGAATATTCGCTATGAAAGTGTCTAGCAATAGCCGAAAATTCCGATTATATGTGTGCTATACTTTAGGAGTTGTGGAAGAAATTAGAAAAGAATATTGCATCGACTCTAGCGCCAAAATGGGGATAGTTAGAACTATCCGACTAGCGGCAGAATATTCGCCATAAAAATATTTATCAACTACCGAAAATTCCGACACTGCGAGTGCTCTACCTTAGGAATTATGGCAGAAATTAGAAAACAATATTGCATCGACTCTAGCGCGAAGACGGTGATAGTTAGAACTATCCGACTAACGGCAGGATATTCGCCATAAAAATATCTAACAACTGCCGAAACTTCGGACGCTGTGAGTGCTATACCTTAGGAGTTATGGCAGAAATTAGAAAACAATATTGCATCGACTCTAGCGCCAAAATGGGGATAGTTAGAACTATCCGACTAACGGCAGAATATTCGCCATAAAAATGTCTAACAACTGCCGAAAAGTCCGACGCTGTGAGTGCTATACCTTAGGAGTTATAGCAGAAACTAGGAAAGAATATTGCATCGACTCTAGCGCCAAGAGGGTGATAGCTAGAACTATCCGACTAACGACAGAATATTCGCCATAAAAATATCTAACAACTACCGAAGATTCCGCCGCTGTGAGTGCTATACTTTAGGAGTTATGGCAGAAATTAGAAAACAATTTTGCATCGACTCTAGCGCCAAAACGGGGATACTTAGAACTATCCGACTAACGGCAGAATATTCGCCATAAAAATATCTAACAACCGCCGAAAAGTCCGACACTATGAGTGCTATACTTTAGGAGTTATGGCAGAAATTAGAAAACTATTTTGCATCGACTCTAGCGGCAAAACGGCGATGGTTAGAACTATCCCACTAACGACAGAATATTTGCCATAAAAATATCTAACAACTGCCGAAAAGTCCGACGCTGTGAGTGCTATACCTTAGGAGTTATAGCAGAAACTAGGAAAGAATATTGCATCGACTCTAGCGCCAAGAGGGTGATAGCTAGAACTATCCGACTAACGACAGAATATTCGCCATAAAAATATCTAACAACTACCGAAAATTCCGCCGCTGTGAGTGCTATACTTTAGGAGTTATGGCAGAAATTAGAAAACAATTTTGCATCGACTCTAGCGGCAAAACGGCGATGGTTAGAACTATCCCACTAACGACAGAATATTTGCCATAAAAATATCTAACAACTGCCGAAAAGTCCGATGCTGTGAGTGCTATACCTTAGGAGTTATGGCAGAAATTAGGAAACAATATTGCATCGACTCTAGCGCCAAGAGGGTGATGGTTAGAACTATCCCACTAACGGCAGAATATTCGCCATAAAAATGTCTAACAACTGCCGAAAAGTCCGACGCTGTGAGTGCTATACCTTAGCAGTTATAGCAGAAACTAGGAAAGAATATTGCATCGACTCTAGCGCCAAGAGGGTGATAGCTAGAACTATCCGACTAACTACAGAATATTCGCCATAAAAATATCTAACAACTACCGAAGATTCCGCCGCTGTGAGTGCTATACTTTAGGAGTTATGGCAGAAATTAGGAAACAATATTGCATCGACTCTAGCGCCAAGAGGGTGATGGTTAGAACTATCCGACTAACGGCAGAATATTCGCCATAAAAATGTCTAACAACTGCCGAAAAGTCCGACGCTGTGAGTGCTATACCTTAGCAGTTATAGCAGAAACTAGGAAAGAATATTGCATCGACTCTAGCGCCAAGAGGGTGATAGCTAGAACTATCCGACTAACGACAGAATATTCGCCATAAAAATATCTAACAACTACCGAAGATTCCGCCGCTGTGAGTGCTATACTTTAGGAGTTATGGCAGAAATTAGAAAACAATTTTGCATCGACTCTAGCGCCAAAACGGGGATACTTAGAACTATCCGACTAACGGCAGAATATTCGCCATAAAAATATCTAACAACCGCCGAAAAGTCCGACACTATGAGTGCTATACTTTAGGAGTTATGGCAGAAATTAGAAAACTATTTTGCATCGACTCTAGCGGCAAAACGGCGATGGTTAGAACTATCCCACTAACGACAGAATATTTGCCATAAAAATATCTAACAACTGCCGAAAAGTCCGACGCTGTGAGTGCTATACCTTAGGAGTTATAGCAGAAACTAGGAAAGAATATTGCATCGACTCTAGCGCCAAGAGGGTGATAGCTAGAACTATCCGACTAACGACAGAATATTCGCCATAAAAATATCTAACAACTACCGAAGATTCCGCCGCTGTGAGTGCTCTACCTTAGGAATTATGGCAGAAATTAGAAAACAATATTGCATCGATTCTAGTGGCAAAACGGCGATACCTAGAACTATCTGACTCATGGCAGAATATTCGCTATGAAAGTGTCTAGCAATAGCCGAAAATTCCGATTATATGTGTGCTATACTTTAGGAGTTGTGGCAGAAATTAGAAAAGAATATTGCATCGACTCTAGCGCCAAAATGGGGATAGTTAGAACTATCCGACTAACGGCAGAATATTCGCCATAAAAATATTTATCAACTACCGAAAATTCCGACACTGCGAGTGCTCTACTTTAGGAGTTATGGCAGAAATTAGAAAACAATATTGCATCGACTCTAGCGCGAAGACGGTGATAGTTAGAACTATCCGACTAACGGCAGAATATTCGCCATAAAAATATTTATCAACTACCGAAAATTCCGACACTGTGAGTGCTCTACTTTAGGAGTTATGGGAGAAAGTAGAAAACAATATTGCATCGACTCAACCGGCAAAACGGTGATAGTTAGAACTATCTGACTAATGGCAGAATATTCGCTGTAAAAGTGTCTAACAATTGCCCAAAATTCCAATTATATCATTGCTATACTTTAGGAGTTGTGGCAGAAATTAGAAAACAATTTTTGACCGACTTTAGCGGCAAAACGGCGATAGTTAGGACTATCTGACTAACGGGAGAATATTCGCTACAAAAGTGTCTAACAATTGCCCAAAATTCCAATTATATGAGTGCTATACTTTAGCAGTTATGGCAGAAATTAGAAAAACAATATTGCATCGATTCTAGTGGCAAAACGGCGATACCTAGAACTATCTGACTCACGGCAGAATATTCGCTATGAAAGTGTCTAGCAATAGCCGAAAATTCCGATTATATGTGTGCTATACTTTAGGAGTTGTGGAAGAAATTAGAAAAGAATATTGCATCGACTCTAGCGCCAAAATGGGGATAGTTAGAACTATCCGACTAACGGCAGAATATTCGCCATAAAAATATTTATCCACTACCGAAAATTCCGACACTGCGAGTGCTCTACCTTAGGAATTATGGCAGAAATTAGAAAACAATATTGCATCGATTCTAGTGGCAAAACGGCGATACCTAGAACTATCTAACTCACGGCAGAATATTCGCTATGAAAGTGTCTAGCAATAGCCGAAAATTCCGATTATATGTGTGCTATACTTTAGGAGTTGTGGAAGAAATTAGAAAAGAATATTGCATCGACTCTAGCGCCAAAATGGGGATAGTTAGAACTATCCGACTAGCGGCAGAATATTCGCCATAAAAATATTTATCAACTACCGAAAATTCCGACACTGCGAGTGCTCTACCTTAGGAATTATGGCAGAAATTAGAAAACAATATTGCATCGACTCTAGCGCGAAGACGGTGATAGTTAGAACTATCCGACTAACGGCGGGATATTCGCCATAAAAATATCTAACAACTGCCGAAACTTCGGACGCTGTGAGTGCTATACCTTAGGAGTTATGGCAGAAATTAGAAAACAATATTGCATCGACTCTAGCGCCAAAATGGGGATAGTTAGAACTATCCGACTAACGGCAGAATATTCGCCATAAAAATGTCTAACAACTGCCGAAAAGTCCGACGCTGTGAGTGCTATACCTTAGGAGTTATAGCAGAAACTAGGAAAGAATATTGCATCGACTCTAGCGCCAAGAGGGTGATAGCTAGAACTATCCGACTAACGACAGAATATTCGCCATAAAAATATCTAACAACTACCGAAGATTCCGCCGCTGTGAGTGCTATACTTTAGGAGTTATGGCAGAAATTAGAAAACAATTTTGCATCGACTCTAGCGCCAAAACGGGGATACTTAGAACTATCCGACTAACGGCAGAATATTCGCCATAAAAATATCTAACAACCGCCGAAAAGTCCGACACTATGAGTGCTATACTTTAGGAGTTATGGCAGAAATTAGAAAACTATTTTGCATCGACTCTAGCGGCAAAACGGCGATGGTTAGAACTATCCCACTAACGACAGAATATTTGCCATAAAAATATCTAACAACTGCCGAAAAGTCCGACGCTGTGAGTGCTATACCTTAGGAGTTATAGCAGAAACTAGGAAAGAATATTGCATCGACTCTAGCGCCAAGAGGGTGATAGCTAGAACTATCCGACTAACGACAGAATATTCGCCATAAAAATATCTAACAACTACCGAAAATTCCGCCGCTGTGAGTGCTATACTTTAGGAGTTATGGCAGAAATTAGAAAACAATTTTGCATCGACTCTAGCGGCAAAACGGCGATGGTTAGAACTATCCCACTAACGACAGAATATTTGCCATAAAAATATCTAACAACTGCCGAAAAGTCCGATGCTGTGAGTGCTATACCTTAGGAGTTATGGCAGAAATTAGGAAACAATATTGCATCGACTCTAGCGCCAAGAGGGTGATGGTTAGAACTATCCCACTAACGGCAGAATATTCGCCATAAAAATATCTAACAACCGCCGAAAAGTCCGACACTATGAGTGCTATACTTTAGGAGTTATGGCAGAAATTAGAAAACTATTTTGCATCGACTCTAGCGGCAAAACGGCGATGGTTAGAACTATCCCACTAACGACAGAATATTTGCCATAAAAATATCTAACAACTGCCGAAAAGTCCGACGCTGTGAGTGCTATACCTTAGGAGTTATAGCAGAAACTAGGAAAGAATATTGCATCGACTCTAGCGCCAAGAGGGTGATAGCTAGAACTATCCGACTAACTACAGAATATTCGCCATAAAAATATCTAACAACTACCGAAGATTCCGCCGCTGTGAGTGCTATACTTTAGGAGTTATGGCAGAAATTAGGAAACAATATTGCATCGACTCTAGCGCCAAGAGGGTGATGGTTAGAACTATCCGACTAACGGCAGAATATTCGCCATAAAAATGTCTAACAACTGCCGAAAAGTCCGACGCTGTGAGTGCTATACCTTAGCAGTTATAGCAGAAACTAGGAAAGAATATTGCATCGACTCTAGCGCCAAGAGGGTGATAGGTAGAACTATCCGACTAACGACAGAATATTCGCCATAAAAATATCTAACAACTACCGAAGATTCCGCCGCTGTGAGTGCTATACTTTAGGAGTTATGGCAGAAATTAGAAAACAATTTTGCATCGACTCTAGCGCCAAAACGGGGATACTTAGAACTATCCGACTAACGGCAGAATATTCGCCATAAAAATATCTAACAACCGCCGAAAAGTCCGACACTATGAGTGCTATACTTTAGGAGTTATGGCAGAAATTAGAAAACTATTTTGCATCGACTCTAGCGGCAAAACGGCGATGGTTAGAACTATCCCACTAACGACAGAATATTTGCCATAAAAATATCTAACAACTGCCGAAAAGTCCGACGCTGTGAGTGCTATACCTTAGGAGTTATAGCAGAAACTAGGAAAGAATATTGCATCGACTCTAGCGCCAAGAGGGTGATAGCTAGAACTATCCGACTAACGACAGAATATTCGCCATAAAAATATCTAACAACTACCGAAGATTCCGCCGCTGTGAGTGCTCTACCTTAGGAATTATGGCAGAAATTAGAAAACAATATTGCATCGATTCTAGTGGCAAAACGGCGATACCTAGAACTATCTGACTCATGGCAGAATATTCGCTATGAAAGTGTCTAGCAATAGCCGAAAATTCCGATTATATGTGTGCTATACTTTAGGAGTTGTGGCAGAAATTAGAAAAGAATATTGCATCGACTCTAGCGCCAAAATGGGGATAGTTAGAACTATCCGACTAACGGCAGAATATTCGCCATAAAAATATTTATCAACTACCGAAAATTCCGACACTGCGAGTGCTCTACTTTAGGAGTTATGGCAGAAATTAGAAAACAATATTGCATCGACTCTAGCGCGAAGACGGTGATAGTTAGAACTATCCGACTAACGGCAGGATATTCGCCATAAAAATATCTAACAACTGCCGAAACTTCCGACGCTGTGAGTGCTATACCTTAGGAGTTATGGCAGAAATTAGAAAACAATATTGCATCGACTCTAGCGCCAAAATGGGGATAGTTAGAACTATCCGACTAACGGCAGAATATTCGCCATAAAAATGTCTAACAACTACAGAAAAGTCCGACGCTGTGAGTGCTATACTTTAGGAGTTATGGCAGAAATTAGAAAACAATATTGCATCGACTCTAGCGCCAAAGCGAGGATAGTTAGAACTATCCGACTAACGGCAGAATATTCGCCATAAAAATGTCTAACAACTGCCGAAAAGTCCGACGCTGTGAGTGCTATACTTTAGGAGTTATGGCAGAAATTAGAAAACAATTTTGCATCGACACTAGCGGCAAAACGGCGATGGTTAGAACTATCCCACTAACGACAGAATATTTGCCATAAAAATATCTAACAACTGCCGAAAAGTCCGATGCTGTGAGTGCTATACCTTAGGAGTTATGGCAGAAATTAGAAAACAATATTGCATCGACTCTAGCGCCAAAATGGGGATAGTTAGAACTATCCGACTAACGGCAGAATATTCGCCATAAAAATGTCTAACAACTGCCGAAAAGTCCGACGCTGTGAGTGCTATACCTTAGGAGTTATAGCAGAAACTAGGAAAGAATATTGCAAACGACTCTAGCGCCAAGAGGGTAATAGCTAGAACTATCCGACTAACGACAGAATATTCGCCATAAAAATATCTAACAACTACCGAAGATTCCGCCGCTGTGAGTGCTATACTTTAGGAGTTATGGCAGAAATTAGAAAACAATTTTGCATCGACTCTAGCGCCAAAACGGGGATACTTAGAACTATCCGACTAACGGCAGAATATTCGCCATAAAAATATCTAACAACCGCCGAAAAGTCCGACACTATGAGTGCTATACTTTAGGAGTTATGGCAGAAATTAGAAAACTATTTTGCATCGACTCTAGCGGCAAAACGGCGATGGTTAGAACTATCCCACTAACGACAGAATATTTGCCATAAAAATATCTAACAACTGCCGAAAAGTCCGACGCTGTGAGTGCTATACCTTAGGAGTTATAGCAGAAACTAGGAAAGAATATTGCATCGACTCTAGCGCCAAGAGGGTGATAGCTAGAACTATCCGACTAACGACAGAATATTCGCCATAAAAATATCTAACAACTACCGAAAATTCCGCCGCTGTGAGTGCTATACTTTAGGAGTTATGGCAGAAATTAGAAAACAATTTTGCATCGACTCTAGCGCCAAAATGGGGATAGTTAGAACTATCCGACTAACGGCAGAATATTCGCCATAAAAATATTTATCCACTACCGAAAATTCCGACACTGCGAGTGCTCTACCTTAGGAATTATGGCAGAAATTAGAAAACAATATTGCATCGATTCTAGTGGCAAAACGGCGATACCTAGAACTATCTAACTCACGGCAGAATATTCGCTATGAAAGTGTCTAGCAATAGCCGAAAATTCCGATTATATGTGTGCTATACTTTAGGAGTTGTGGAAGAAATTAGAAAAGAATATTGCATCGACTCTAGCGCCAAAATGGGGATAGTTAGAACTATCCGACTAGCGGCAGAATATTCGCCATAAAAATATTTATCAACTACCGAAAATTCCGACACTGCGAGTGCTCTACCTTAGGAATTATGGCAGAAATTAGAAAACAATATTGCATCGACTCTAGCGCGAAGACGGTGATAGTTAGAACTATCCGACTAACGGCAGGATATTCGCCATAAAAATATCTAACAACTGCCGAAACTTCGGACGCTGTGAGTGCTATACCTTAGGAGTTATGGCAGAAATTAGAAAACAATATTGCATCGACTCTAGCGCCAAAATGGGGATAGTTAGAACTATCCGACTAACGGCAGAATATTCGCCATAAAAATGTCTAACAACTGCCGAAAAGTCCGACGCTGTGAGTGCTATACCTTAGGAGTTATAGCAGAAACTAGGAAAGAATATTGCATCGACTCTAGCGCCAAGAGGGTGATAGCTAGAACTATCCGACTAACGACAGAATATTCGCCATAAAAATATCTAACAACTACCGAAGATTCCGCCGCTGTGAGTGCTATACTTTAGGAGTTATGGCAGAAATTAGAAAACAATTTTGCATCGACTCTAGCGCCAAAACGGGGATACTTAGAACTATCCGACTAACGGCAGAATATTCGCCATAAAAATATCTAACAACCGCCGAAAAGTCCGACACTATGAGTGCTATACTTTAGGAGTTATGGCAGAAATTAGAAAACTATTTTGCATCGACTCTAGCGGCAAAACGGCGATGGTTAGAACTATCCCACTAACGACAGAATATTTGCCATAAAAATGTCTAACAACTGCCGAAAAGTCCGACGCTGTGAGTGCTATACCTTAGGAGTTATAGCAGAAACTAGGAAAGAATATTGCATCGACTCTAGCGCCAAGAGGGTGATAGCTAGAACTATCCGACTAACGACAGAATATTCGCCATAAAAATATCTAACAACTACCGAAAATTCCGCCGCTGTGAGTGCTATACTTTAGGAGTTATGGCAGAAATTAGAAAACAATTTTGCATCGACTCTAGCGGCAAAACGGCGATGGTTAGAACTATCCCACTAACGACAGAATATTTGCCATAAAAATATCTAACAACTGCCGAAAAGTCCGATGCTGTGAGTGCTATACCTTAGGAGTTATGGCAGAAATTAGGAAACAATATTGCATCGACTCTAGCGCCAAGAGGGTGATGGTTAGAACTATCCCACTAACGGCAGAATATTCGCCATAAAAATATCTAACAACCGCCGAAAAGTCCGACACTATGAGTGCTATACTTTAGGAGTTATGGCAGAAATTAGAAAACTATTTTGCATCGACTCTAGCGGCAAAACGGCGATGGTTAGAACTATCCCACTAACGACAGAATATTTGCCATAAAAATATCTAACAACTGCCGAAAAGTCCGACGCTGTGAGTGCTATACCTTAGGAGTTATAGCAGAAACTAGGAAAGAATATTGCATCGACTCTAGCGCCAAGATGGTGATAGCTAGAACTATCCGACTAACTACAGAATATTCGCCATAAAAATATCTAACAACTACCGAAGATTCCGCCGCTGTGAGTGCTATACTTTAGGAGTTATGGCAGAAATTAGGAAACAATATTGCATCGACTCTAGCGCCAAGAGGGTGATGGTTAGAACTATCCGACTAACGGCAGAATATTCGCCATAAAAATGTCTAACAACTGCCGAAAAGTCCGACGCTGTGAGTGCTATACCTTAGCAGTTATAGCAGAAACTAGGAAAGAATATTGCATCGACTCTAGCGCCAAGAGGGTGATAGCTAGAACTATCCGACTAACGACAGAATATTCGCCATAAAAATATCTAACAACTACCGAAGATTCCGCCGCTGTGAGTGCTATACTTTAGGAGTTATGGCAGAAATTAGAAAACAATTTTGCATCGACTCTAGCGCCAAAACGGGGATACTTAGAACTATCCGACTAACGGCAGAATATTCGCTATAAAAATATCTAACAACCGCCGAAAAGTCCGACACTATGAGTGCTATACTTTAGGAGTTATGGCAGAAATTAGAAAACTATTTTGCATCGACTCTAGCGGCAAAACGGCGATGGTTAGAACTATCCCACTAACGACAGAATATTTGCCATAAAAATATCTAACAACTGCCGAAAAGTCCGACGCTGTGAGTGCTATACCTTAGGAGTTATAGCAGAAACTAGGAAAGAATATTGCATCGACTCTAGCGCCAAGAGGGTGATAGCTAGAAATATCCGACTAACGACAGAATATTCGCCATAAAAATATCTAACAACTACCGAAGATTCCGCCGCTGTGAGTGCTCTACCTTAGGAATTATGGCAGAAATTAGAAAACAATATTGCATCGATTCTAGTGGCAAAACGGCGATACCTAGAACTATCTGACTCATGGCAGAATATTCGCTATGAAAGTGTCTAGCAATAGCCGAAAATTCCGATTATATGTGTGCTATACTTTAGGAGTTGTGGCAGAAATTAGAAAAGAATATTGCATCGACTCTAGCGCCAAAATGGGGATAGTTAGAACTATCCGACTAACGGCAGAATATTCGCCATAAAAATATTTATCAACTACCGAAAATTCCGACACTGCGAGTGCTCTACTTTAGGAGTTATGGCAGAAATTAGAAAACAATATTGCATCGACTCTAGCGCGAAGACGGTGATAGTTAGAACTATCCGACTAACGGCAGGATATTCGCCATAAAAATATCTAACAACTGCCGAAACTTCCGACGCTGTGAGTGCTATACCTTAGGAGTTATGGCAGAAATTAGAAAACAATATTGCATCGACTCTAGCGCCAAAATGGGGATAGTTAGAACTATCCGACTAACGGCAGAATATTCGCCATAAAAATGTCTAACAACTACAGAAAAGTCCGACGCTGTGAGTGCTATACTTTAGGAGTTATGGCAGAAATTAGAAAACAATATTGCATCGACTCTAGCGCCAAAGCGAGGATAGTTAGAACTATCCGACTAACGGCAGAATATTCGCCATAAAAATGTCTAACAACTGCCGAAAAGTCCGACGCTGTGAGTGCTATACTTTAGGAGTTATGGCAGAAATTAGAAAACAATTTTGCATCGACTCTAGCGGCAAAACGGCGATGGTTAGAACTATCCCACTAACGACAGAATATTTGCCATAAAAATATCTAACAACTGCCGAAAAGTCCGATGCTGTGAGTGCTATACCTTAGGAGTTATGGCAGAAATTAGAAAACAATATTGCATCGACTCTAGCGCCAAAATGGGGATAGTTAGAACTATCCGACTAACGGCAGAATATTCGCCATAAAAATGTCTAACAACTGCCGAAAAGTCCGACGCTGTGAGTGCTATACCTTAGGAGTTATAGCAGAAACTAGGAAAGAATATTGCAAACGACTCTAGCGCCAAGAGGGTAATAGCTAGAACTATCCGACTAACGACAGAATATTCGCCATAAAAATATCTAACAACTACCGAAGATTCCGCCGCTGTGAGTGCTATACTTTAGGAGTTATGGCAGAAATTAGAAAACAATTTTGCATCGACTCTAGCGCCAAAACGGGGATACTTAGAACTATCCGACTAACGGCAGAATATTCGCCATAAAAATATCTAACAACCGCCGAAAAGTCCGACACTATGAGTGCTATACTTTAGGAGTTATGGCAGAAATTAGAAAACTATTTTGCATCGACTCTAGCGGCAAAACGGCGATGGTTAGAACTATCCCACTAACGACAGAATATTTGCCATAAAAATATCTAACAACTGCCGAAAAGTCCGACGCTGTGAGTGCTATACCTTAGGAGTTATAGCAGAAACTAGGAAAGAATATTGCATCGACTCTAGCGCCAAGAGGGTGATAGCTAGAACTATCCGACTAACGACAGAATATTCGCCATAAAAATATCTAACAACTACCGAAAATTCCGCCGCTGTGAGTGCTATACTTTAGGAGTTATGGCAGAAATTAGAAAACAATTTTGCATCGACTCTAGCGGCAAAACGGCGATGGTTAGAACTATCCCACTAACGACAGAATATTTGCCATAAAAATATCTAACAACTGCCGAAAAGTCCGATGCTGTGAGTGCTATACCTTAGGAGTTATGGCAGAAATTAGGAAACAATATTGCATCGACTCATCCAAGAGGGTGATGGTTAGAACTATCCCACTAACGGCAGAATATTCGCCATAAAAATATCTAACAACCGCCGAAAAGTCCGACACTATGAGTGCTATACTTTAGGAGTTATGGCAGAAATTAGAAAACTATTTTGCATCGACTCTAGCGGCAAAACGGCGATGGTTAGAACTATCCCACTAACGACAGAATATTTGCCATAAAAATATCTAACAACTGCCGAAAAGTCCGACGCTGTGAGTGCTATACCTTAGGAGTTATAGCAGAAACTAGGAAAGAATATTGCATCGACTCTAGCGCCAAGAGGGTGATAGCTAGAACTATCCGACTAACGACAGAATATTCGCCATAAAAATATCTAACAACTACCGAAGATTCCGCCGCTGTGAGTGCTATACTTTAGGAGTTATGGCAGAAATTAGGAAACAATATTGCATCGACTCTAGCGCCAAGAGGGTGATGGTTAGAACTATCCGACTAACGGCAGAATATTCGCCATAAAAATGTCTAACAACTGCCGAAAAGTCCGACGCTGTGAGTGCTATACCTTAGGAGTTATAGCAGAAACTAGGAAAGAATATTGCATCGACTCTAGCGCCAAGAGGGTGATAGCTAGAACTATCCGACTAACGACAGAATATTCGCCATAAAAATATCTAACAACTACCGAAGATTCCGCCGCTGTGAGTGCTATACTTTAGGAGTTATGGCAGAAATTAGAAAACAATTTTGCATCGACTCTAGCGCCAAAACGGGGATACTTAGAACTATCCGACTAACGGCAGAATATTCGCCATAAAAATATCTAACAACCGCCGAAAAGTCCGACACTATGAGTGCTATACTTTAGGAGTTATGGCAGAAATTAGAAAACTATTTTGCATCGACTCTAGCGGCAAAACGGCGATGGTTAGAACTATCCCACTAACGACAGAATATTTGCCATAAAAATATCTAACAACTGCCGAAAAGTCCGACGCTGTGAGTGCTATACCTTAGGAGTTATAGCAGAAACTAGGAAAGAATATTGCATCGACTCTAGCGCCAAGAGGGTGATAGCTAGAACTATCCGACTAACGACAGAATATTCGCCATAAAAATATCTAACAACTGCCGAAAAGTCCGACGCTGTGAGTGCTATACCTTAGGAGTTATAGCAGAAACTAGGAAAGAATATTGCATCGACTCTAGCGCCAAGAGGGTGATAGCCATAAAAATATCTAACAACTACCGAAGATTCCGCCGCTGTGAGTGCTCTACCTTAGGAATTATGGCAGAAATTAGAAAACAATATTGCATCGATTCTAGTGGCAAAACGGCGATACCTAGAACTATCTGACTCACGGCAGAATATTCGCTATGAAAGTGTCTAGCAATAGCCGAAAATTCCGATTATATGTGTGCTATACTTTAGGAGTTGTGGCAGAAATTAGAAAAGAATATTGCATCGACTCTAGCGCCAAAATGGGGATAGTTAGAACTATCCGACTAACGGCAGAATATTCGCCATAAAAATATTTATCAACTACCGAAAATTCCGACACTGCGAGTGCTCTACTTTAGGAGTTATGGCAGAAATTAGAAAACAATATTGCATCGACTCTAGCGCGAAGGCGGTGATAGTTAGAACTATCCGACTAACGGCAGGATATTCGCCATAAAAATATCTAACAACTGCCGAAACTTCCGACGCTGTGAGTGCTATACCTTAGGAGTTATGGCAGAAATTAGAAAACAATATTGCATCGACTCTAGCGCCAAAATGGGGATAGTTAGAACTATCCGACTAACGGCAGAATATTCGCCATGAAAATGTCTAACAACTACAGAAAAGTCCGACGCTGTGAGTGCTATACTTTAGGAGTTATGTCAGAAATTAGAAAACAATATTGCATCGACTCTAGCGCCAAAGCGAGGATAGTTAGAACTATCCGACTAACGGCAGAATATTCGCCATAAAAATATCTAGCAACTACCGAAAAGTCCGACACTGTGAGTGCTATACTTTAGGAGGTATGGCCGAAACTAGAAAAGAATATTGAATCGACTCTAGCGCCAAGAGCGTGATAGCTAGAACTATCCGACTAACGGCAGAATATTCGCCATAAATATATCTAACAACTACCGAAAATTCCGACGGTGTGAGTACTATACTTTAGGAGTTATGGCAGAAATTAGAAAACAATTTTGCATCGACTCTAGCGGCAAAACGGCGATGGTTAAAACTATCCCACTAACGACAGAATATTTGCCATAAAAATATCTAACAACTGCCGAAAAGTCCGACGCTGTGAGTGCTATACCTTAGGAGTTATAGCAGAAACTAGGAAAGAATATTGCATCGACTCTAGCGCCAAGAGGGTGATAGCTAGAACTATCCGACTAACGACAGAATATTCGCCATAAAAATATCTAACAACTACCGAAGATTCCGCCGCTGTGAGTGCTATACTTTAGGAGTTATGGCAGAAATTAGAAAACAATTTTGCATCGACTCTAGCGCCAAAACGGGGATACTTAGAACTATCCGACTAACGGCAGAATATTCGCCATAAAAATATCTAACAACCGCCGAAAAGTCCGACACTATGAGTGCTATACTTTAGGAGTTATGGCAGAAATTAGAAAACTATTTTGCATCGACTCTAGCGGCAAATCGGCGATGGTTAGAACTATCCCACTAACGACAGAATATTTGCCATAAAAATATCTAACAACTGCCGAAAAGTCCGACGCTGTGAGTGCTATACCTTAGGAGTTATGGCAGAAACTAGCAAAGAATATTGCATCGACTCTAGCGCCAAGAGGGTGATAGCTAGAACTATCCGACTAACGACAGAATATTCGCCATAAAAATATCTAACAACTACCGAAAATTCCGCCGCTGTGAGTGCTATACTTTAGGAGTTATGGCAGAAATTAGAAAACAATTTTGCATCGACTCTAGCGGCAAAACGGCGATGGTTAGAACTATCCCACTAACGACAGAATATTTGCCATAAAAATATCTAACAACTGCCGAAAAGTCCGACGCTGTGAGTGCTATACCTTAGGAGTTATGGCAGAAATTAGGAAACAATATTGCATCGACTCTAGCGCCAAGACCGTGATAGCTAGAACTATCCGACCAACGGCAGAATATTCGCCATAAAAATATTTATCAACTACCGAAAATTCCGACACTGTGAGTGCTCTACTTTAGGAGTTATGGGAGAAAGTAGAAAACAATATTGCATCGACTCAACCGGCAAAACGGTGATAGTTAGAACTATCTGACTAATGGCAGAATATTCGCTGTAAAAGTGTCTAACAATTGCCCAAAATTCCAATTATATCATTGCTATACTTTAGGAGTTGTGGCAGAAATTAGAAAACAATTTTTGACCGACTTTAGCGGCAAAACGGCGATAGTTAGGACTATCTGACTAACGGGAGAATATTCGCTACAAAAGTGTCTAACAATAGCCGAAAATTCCGATTATATGTTGTTGTTGTGGCAGAAATTAGAAAAGAATATTGCATCGACTCTAGCGCCAAAATGGGTATAGTTAGAACTATCCGACTAACGGCAGAATATTCGCCATAAAAATATTTATCAACTACCGAAAATTCCGACACTGCGAGTGCTCTACTTTAGGAGTTATGGCAGAAATTAGAAAACAATATTGCATCGACTCTAGCGCGAAGACGGTGATAGTTAGAACTATCCGACTAACGGCAGTATATTCGCCATAAAAATGTCTAACAACTACAGAAAAGTCCGACGCTGTGAGTGCTATACTTTAGGAGTTATGGCAGAAATTAGAAAACAATATTGCATCGACTCTAGCGCCAAAACGAGGATAGTTAGAACTATCCGACTAACGGCAGAATATTCGCCATAAAAATATCTAGCAACTACCGAAAAGTCCGACACTGTGAGTGCTATACTTTAGGAGGTATGGCCGAAACTAGAAAAGAATATTGAATCGACTCTAGCGCCAAGAGCGTGATAGCTAGAACTATCCGACTAACGGCAGAATATTCGCCATAAATATATCTAACAACTACCGAAAATTCCGACGGTGTGAGTACTATACTTTAGGAGTTATGGCAGAAATTAGAAAACAATTTTGCATCGACTCTAGCGCAAAACGGCGATGGTTAGAACTATCCCACTAACGACAGAATATTTGCCATAAAAATGTCTAACAACTGCCGAAAAGTCCAACGCTGTGAGTGCTATACCTTAGGAGTTATGGCAGAAACTAGGAAAGAATATTGCATCGACTCTAGCGCCAAGAGGGTGATAGCTAGAACTATCCGACTAACGACAGAATATTCGCCATAAAAATATCTAACAACTACCGAAGATTCCGCCGCTGTGAGTGCTATACTTTAGGAGTTATGGCAGAAATTAGAAAACAATTTTGCATCGACTCTAGCGCCAAAACGGGGATACTTAGAACTATCCGACTAACGGCAGAATATTCGCCATAAAAATATCTAACAACCGCCGAAAAGTAAGACACTATGAGTGCTATACTTTAGGAGTTATGGCAGAAATTAGAAAACTATTTTGCATCGACTCTAGCGGCAAAACGGCGATGGTTAGAACTATCCCACTAACGACAGAATATTTGCCATAAAAATATCTAACAACTGCCGAAAAGTCCGACGCTGTGAGTGCTATACCTTAGGAGTTATGGCAGAAACTAGGAAAGAATATTGCATCGACTCTAGCGCCAAGAGGGTGATAGCTAGAACTATCCGACTAACGACAAAATATTCGCCATAAAAATATCTAACAACTACCGAAAATTCCGCCGCTGTGAGTGCTATACTTTAGGAGTTATGGCAGAAATTAGAAAACAATTTTGCATCGACTCTAGCGGCAAAACGGCGATGGTTAGAACTATCCCACTAACGACAGAATATTTGCCATAAAAATATCTAACAACTGCCGAAAAGTCCGACGCTGTGAGTGCTATACCTTAGGAGTTATGGCAGAAATTAGGAAACAATATTGCATCGACTCTAGCGCCAAGACCGTGATAGCTAGAACTATCCGACCAACGGCAGAATATTCGCCATAAAAATATTTATCAACTACCGAAAATTCCGACACTGTGAGTGCTCTACTTTAGGAGTTATGGGAGAAAGTAGAAAACAATATTGCATCGACTCAACCGGCAAAACGGTGATAGTTAGAACTATCTGACTAACGGCAGAATATTCGCTGTAAAAGTGTCTAACAATTGCCCAAAATTCCAATTATATCATTGCTATACTTTAGGAGTTGTGGCAGAAATTAGAAAACAATTTTTGACCGACTTTAGCGGCAAAACGGCGATAGTTAGGACTATCTGACTAACGGGAGAATATTCGCTACAAAAGTGTCTAACAATTGCCCAAAATTCCAATTATATGAGTGCTATACTTTAGCAGTTATGGCAGAAATTAGAAAAACAATATTGCATCGATTCTAGTGGCAAAACGGCGATACCTAGAACTATCTGACTCACGGCAGAATATTCGCTATGAAAGTGTCTAGCAATAGCCGAAAATTCCGATTATATGTGTGCTATACTTTAGGAGTTGTGGGAGAAATTAGAAAAGAATATTGCATCGACTCTAGCGCCAAAATGGGGATAGTTAGAACTATCCGACTAACGGCAGAATATTCGCCATAAAAATATTTATCAACTACCGAAAATTCCGACACTGCGAGTGCTCTACTTTAGGAGTTAAGGCAGAAATTAGAAAACAATATTGCATCGACTCTAGCGCGAAGACGGTGATAGTTAGAACTATCCGACTAACGGCAGAATATTCGCCATAAAAATATTTATCAACTACCGAAAATTCCGACACTGTGAGTGCTCTACTTTAGGAGTTATGGGAGAAAGTAGAAAACAATATTGCATCGACTCAACCGGCAAAACGGCGATAGTTAGGACTATCTGACTAACGGGAGAATATTCGCTACAAAAGTGTCTAACAATTGCCCAAAATTCCAATTATATGAGTGCTATACTTTAGCAGTTATGGCAGAAATTAGAAAAACAATATTGCATCGATTCTAGTGGCATAACGGCGATACCTAGAACTATCTGACTCACGGCAGAATATTCGCTATGAAAGTGTCTAGCAATAGCCGAAAATACCGATTATATGTGTGCTATACTTTAGGAGTTGTGGCAGAAATTAGAAAAGAATATTGCATCGACTCTAGCGCCAAAATGGGGATAGTTAGAACTATCCGACTAACGGCAGAATATTCGCCATAAAAATATTTATCAACTACCGAAAATTCCGACACTGCGAGTGCTCTACTTTAGGAGTTATGGCAGAAATTAGAAAACAATATTGCATCGATCCTAGCGCGAAGACGGTGATAGTTAGAACTATCCGACTAACGGCAGTATATTCGCCATAAAAATATCTAACAACTGCCGAAACTTCCGACGCTGTGAGTGCTATACCTTAGGAGTTATGGCAGAAATTAGAAAACAATATTGCATCGACTCTAGCGCCAAAATGGGGATAGTTAGAACTATCCGACTAACGGCAGAATATTCGCCATAAAAATGTCTAACAACTACAGAAAAGTCCGACGCTGTGAGTGCTATACTTTAGGAGTTATGGCAGAAATTAGAAAACAATATTGCATCGACTCTAGCGCCAAAACGAGGATAGTTAGAACTATCCGACTAACGGCAGAATATTCGCCATAAAAATATCTAGCAACTACCGAAAAGTCCGACACTGTGAGTGCTATACTTTAGGAGGTATGGCCGAAACTAGAAAAGAATATTGAATCGACTCTAGCGCCAAGAGCGTGATAGCTAGAACTATCCGACTAACGGCAGAATATTCGCCATAAATATATCTAACAACTACCGAAAATTCCGACGGTGTGAGTACTATACTTTAGGAGTTATGGCAGAAATTAGAAAACAATTTTGCATCGACTCTAGCGGCAAAACGGCGATGGTTAGAACTATCCCACTAACGACAGAATATTTGCCATAAAAATGTCTAACAACTGCCGAAAAGTCCGACGCTGTGAGTGCTATACCTTAGGAGTTATGGCAGAAACTAGGAAAGAATATTGCATCGACTCTAGCGCCAAGAGGGTGATAGCTAGAACTATCCGACTAACGACAGAATATTCGCCATAAAAATATCTAACAACTACCGAAAATTCCGCCGCTGTGAGTGCTATACTTTAGGAGTTATGGCAGAAATTAGAAAACAATTTTGCATCGACTCTAGCGCCAAAACGGGGATACTTAGAACTATCCGACTAATGGCAGAATATTCGCCATAAAAATATCTAACAACCGCCGAAAAGTCCGACACTATGAGTGCTATACTTTAGGAGTTATGGCAGAAATTAGAAAACTATTTTGCATCGACTCTAGCGGCAAAACGGCGATGGTTAGAACTATCCCACTAACGACAGAATATTTGCCATAAAAATATCTAACAACTGCCGAAAAGTCCGACGCTGTGAGTGCTATACTTTAGGAGTTATGGCAGAAACTAGCAAAGAATATTGCATCGACTCTAGCGCCAAGAGGGTGATAGCTAGAACTATCCGACTAACGACAGAATATTTGCCATAAAAATATCTAACAACTACCGAAAATTCCGCCGCTGTGAGTGCTATACTTTAGGAGTTATGGCAGAAATTAGAAAACAATTTTGCATCCACTCTAGCGGCAAAACGGCGATGGTTAGAACTATCCCACTAACGACAGAATATTTGCCATAAAAATATCTAACAACTGCCGAAAAGTCCGACGCTGTGAGTGCTATACCTTAGGAGTTATGGCAGAAATTAGGAAACAATATTGCATCGACTCTAGCGCCAAGACCGTGATAGCTAGAACTATCCGACCAACGGCAGAATATTCGCCATAAAAATATTTATCAACTACCGAAAATTCCGACACTGTGAGTGCTCTACTTTAGGAGTTATGGGAGAAAGTAGAAAACAATATTGCATCGACTCAACCGGCAAAACGGTGATAGTTAGAACTATCTGACTAACGGCAGAATATTCGCTGTAAAAGTGTCTAACAATTGCCCAAAATTCCAATTATATCATTGCTATACTTTAGGAGTTGTGGCAGAAATTAGAAAACAATTTTTGACCGACTTTAGCGGCAAAACGGCGATAGTTAGGACTATCTGACTAACGGGAGAATATTCGCTACAAAAGTATCTAACAATTGCCCAAAATTCCAATTATATGAGTGCTATACTTTAGCAGTTATGGCAGAAATTAGAAAAACAATATTGCATCGATTCTAGTGGCAAAACGGCGATACCTAGAACTATCTGACTCACGGCAGAATATTCGCTATGAAAGTGTCTAGCAATAGCCGAAAATTCCGATTATATGTGTGCTATACTTTAGGAGTTGTGGAAGAAATTAGAAAAGAATATTGCATCGACTCTAGCGCCAAAATGGGGATAGTTAGAACTATCCGACTAACGGCAGAATATTCGCCATAAAAATATTTATCAACTACCGAAAATTCCGACACTGCGAGTGCTCTACCTTAGGAGTTATGGCAGAAATTAGAAAACAATATTGCATCGACTCTAGCGCGAAGACGGTGATAGTTAGAACTATCCGACTAACGGCAGGATATTCGCCATAAAAATATCTAACAACTGCCGAAACTTCGGACGCTGTGAGTTCTACACCTTAGGAGTTATGGCAGAAATTAGAAAACAATATTGCATCGACTCTAGCGCCAAAATGGGGATAGTTAGAACTATCCGACTAACGGCAGAATATTCGCCATAAAAATGTCTAACAACTACAGAAAAGTCCGACGCTGTGAGTGCTATACTTTAGGAGTTATGGCAGAAATTAGAAAACAATATTGCATCGACTCTAGCGCCAAAACCGGGATAGTTAGAACTATCCGACTAACGGCAGAATATTCGCCATAAAAATATCTAGCAACTACCGAAAAGTCCGACACTGTGAGTGCTATACTTTAGGAGGTATGGGAGAAACTAGAAAACAATATTGCATCGACTCAACGGGCAAAACGGTGATAGGTAGAACCATCTGACTAACGGCAGAATATTCGCTATAAAAGTGTCTAACAATTGCCCAAAATTCCAATTATATCAATGCTATACTTTAGGAGTTGTGGCAGAAATTAGGAAACAATTTTTCATCGACTTTAGCGGCAAAACGGCGATAGTTAGAACTATCCCACTAACGGCAGAATATTCTCCATAAAAATATCTAACAACTACCGAAAAGTCCGACGCTGTGAGTGCTCTACTTTAGGAAAACAATTTTGCATCGACTCAACCGGCAAAACGGTGATAGGTAGAACTATCCGACTAACGACAGAATATTCACCATAAAAATATCTAACAACTACCGAAAATTCCGACGCTGTGAGTACCATACTTTAGGAGGTTTGGCAGAAATTAGGAAAGAATATTGCATCGACTCTAGCGCCAAGAGGGTGAAAGCTAGAACTATCCGACTAACGGCAGAATATTCGCCATAAAAATATTTATCAACTACCGAAAATTCCGACACTGTGAGTGCTCTACTTTAGGAGTTATGGCAGAAATTAGAAAACAATATTGCATCGACTCTAGCGCCAAGACGGTGATAGTTAGAACTATCCGACTAACGGCAGGATATTCGCCATAAAAATATCTAACAACTGCCGAAACTTCCGACGCTGTGAGTGCTATACTTTAGGACTTCTGGCAGAAATTAGAAAACAATATTTCATCGATTCTAGCACCAAAACGGTGATAGTTAGAACTATCCTACTAACGGCAAAATATTCGCCATAAAAATATCTAACAACCGCCGAAAAGTCCGACGCTGTGAGTGCTCTACTTTAGGAGTTATGGGAGAAACTAGAAAACAATATTGCATCGACTCAACCACAAAACGGTGATAGTTAGAACTATCTGACTAACGGCAGAATATTCGCTATAAAAGTGTCTAACAATTGCCCAAAATTCCAATTATATCAATGCTATACTTTAGGAGTTGTGGCAGAAATTACAAAAAAATTTTTCATCGACTTTAGCGACAAAACGGCGACAGGTAGAATTATCTGACTAACGGCAGAATATACGCCGTACAAATTTCTAACAATTGCCGCCAAATTCGCCTCTGTGAGTGCTCTACTTTAGGAGTTAGAGCAGAAATTATATACCAATATTGCATCGCCTCTAGCGCCAAAACGGCAATAGTTAGAACTATCTGACTAACGGCAGAATATGCGCCATACAAATTTCTAACAACCGGCGCCAAGTCCGACTCTGTGAGTGCTCTACTTTAGGAGTTAGGGCAGAAATTAGATAACAATATTGCATCGACTCTAGCGCCAAAACGGCGATAGTTAGAACTATCCCACTAACGGCAGAATATGCGCTATACAAATGTCGAACAACTGCCGCAGAGTCCGACTCTGTGAGTGCTCTACTTTAGGAGTTAGGGCAGAAATTAGATACCAACATTGCATCGACTCTAGCGCCAAAACGGCGATAGTTAGGACTATCTGACTAACGGCAGAATATGCGCTATACAAATATCTAACAACTGCCGCAACGTTTTAGTCTGTGAGTGCTTTGCTTTAGGAGTTAGGGCAGAAATTAGAAAACAATATTGCATCGACTCTAGCGCCACAACGGCGATACTTAGAACTATCTGGATAACGGCAGAATATGCGCCATACAAATTTCTAACAACTGGCGCCAAGTCCGACTCTGTGAGTGTTCTGCTTTAGGAGTTACGGCAGAAATTAGAAAACAATATTGCCTCGACTCTAGCGCCAAAACGGCGATACTTAGAGCTAGCTGACTAACGGCAGAATATGCGCCATACAAATTTCTAAGAACTGGCGCCAAGTCCGACTGTGTGAGTGTTCTACTTTAGGAGTTACGGCAGAAATTAGATACCAATATTGCATCGAATCTAGCGCCAAAACGGCGATAGTTAGAATTATCTGACTAACGGCAGAATATACGCCGTACAAATTTCTAACAATTGCCGCCAAATTCGCCTCTGTGAGTGCTCTACTTTAGGAGTTAGGTGCAGGAATTAGATACCAATATTGCATCGACTCTAGCGCCAAAACGGCGATAGTTAGAATTATCTGACTAACGGCAGAATATACGCCGTACAAATTTCTAACAATTGCCGCCAAATTCGCCTCTGTGAGTGCTCTACTTTAGGAGTTAGGGCAGAAATTAGATACCAATATTGCATCGACTCTAGCGCCAAAACGGCAATAGTTAGAACTATCTGACTAACGGTAGAATATGCGCTATACAACTTTCTAACAACCGCCGCCAAGTCCGACGCTGTGAATGCTATACCTTAGGAGTTATGGCAGAAATTAGAAATCAATATTGCATCGACTCTAGCGCCAAGACCGTGATAGCTAGAACTATCCGACCAACGGCAGAATTTTTGCCATAAAAATATTTATCAACTACCCAAAATTCCGACACTGTGAGTGCTCTACTTTAGGAGTTATGGCAGAAATTAGAAAACAACATTGCATCGACTCTAGCGCCAAGACGGTGATAGTTAGAACTATCCGACTAACGGCAGGATATTCGCCATAAAAATATCTAACAACTGCCGAAACTTCCGACGCTGTGAGTGCTATACTTTAGGACTTCTGTCAGAAATTAGAAAACAATATTTCATCGATTCTCGCACCAAAACGGTGATAGTTAGAACTATCCGACTAACCGCAAAATATTCGCCATAAAAATATCTAACAGCCGCCGAAAAGTCCGACGCTGTGAGTGCTCTACTTTAGGAGTTATGGGAGAAACTAGAAAACAATATTGCATCGAGTCAACCGGCAAAACGGTGATAGTTAGAACTATCTGACTAACGGCAGAATATTCGCTATAAAAGTGTCTAACAATTGCCCAAAATTCCAATTATATCAGTGCTATACTTTAGGAGTTATGGCAGAAATTAGAAAAGAATATTACATCGACTCTATCGCCAAAACGGTGATAGTTAGAACTATCCGACTAACGGCAGAATATTCTCCATAAAAATATCTAACAACTACCGAAAATTCCGCCGCTGTGAGAGCTATACTTTAGGAGTTATGGCAGAAATTGGGGAAGAATATTGCATCGACTCTAGCGCCAAGAGGGTGAAAGCTAGAACTATCCGACTAACGGCAGAATATTCGCCATAAAAATATTTATCAACTACCGAAAATTCCGACACTGTGAGTGCTCTACTTTAGGAGTTATGGCAGAAATTAGAAAACAATATTGCATCGACTCTAGCGCCAAGACGGTGATAGTTAGAACTATCCGACTAACGGCAGGATATTCGCCATAAAAATATCTAACAACTGCCGAAACTTCCGACGCTGTGAGTGCTATACTTTAGGACTTCTGGCAGAAATTAGAAAACAATATTTCATCGATTCTCGGACCAAAACGGTGATAGTTAGAACTATCCTACTAACGGCAAAATATTCGCCATAAAAATATCTAACAACCGCCGAAAAGTCCGACGCTGTGAGTGCTCTACTTTAGGAGTTGTGGGAGAAACTAGAAAACAATATTGCATCGACTCAACCGGCAAAACGGTGATAGTTAGAACTATCTGACTAACGGCAGAATATTCGCTATAAAAGTGTCTAACAATTGCCCAAAATTCCAATTATATCAATGCTATACTTTAGGAGTTGTGGCAGAAATTACAAAAAAATTTTTCATCGACTTTAGCGGCAAAACGGCGACAGGTAGAATTATCTGACTAACGGCAGAATATACGCCGTACAAATTTCTAACAATTGCCGCCAAATTCGCCTCTGTGAGTGCTCTACTTTAGGAGTTAGGGCAGAAATTATATACCAATATTGCATCGACTCTAGCGCCAAAACGGCGATAGTTAGAACTATCCCACTAACGGCAGAATATGCGCTATACAAATGTCGAAGAACTGCCGCAGAGTCCGACTCTGTGAGTGCTCTACTTTAGGAGTTAGGGCACAAATTAGAAAACAATATTGCATCGACTCTAGCGCCACAACGGCGATAGTTAGAACTATCTGACTAACGGTAGAATATGCGCTATACAAATGTCTAACAACTGCCGAAAATTCCGACACTGTGAGTGCTCTACTTTAGGAGTTAGGGTAGAAATTAGATACCAACATTGCATCGACTCTAACGCCAAAACGGCGATAGATAGGACTAGCTGACTAACGGCAGAATATGCGTTATACAAATGTCTAACAACTGCCGCAAAGTTTTAGTCTGTGAGCGCTTTAATTTAGGAGTTATGGCAGAAATTAGAAAACAATATTGCATCGACTCAATCGCCACAACGGCGACAGGTAAAACTATCTGACTAACGGTAGAATATGCGCTATACAGCTTTCTAACAACTGCCGCAGAGTCCGACTCTGTGAGTGCTCTACTTTAGGAGTTAGGGCAGAGATTAGATACCAACATTGCGCCGACTCTAGCGCCCCAACGGCAATAGTTCGAACTATCTGACTAACGGCAGAATATGCGACATACAAATTTCTAACAATTGCCGCCAAATTCGCCTCTGTGAGTACTCTACTTTAGGAGTTAGGGCAGAAATTAGATACCAATATTGCATCGATTCTATCGCCAAAACGGCGATACTTAGAACTATCTGACAAACGGCAGAATATGCGCCATACAAATTTCTAACAACCGCCGCCAAGTCCGACTCTGTGAGTGCTCTACTTCAGGAGTTAGGGCAGAAATTAGATAACAATATTGCATCGACTCTAGCGCCAAAACGGCGATAGTTAGTACTATCCCACTAACGGCAGAATATGCGCTATACAATTGTCTAACAACTGCCGCAATGTCCGACGCTGTGAGTGCTCTACTTTAGGAGTTATGGGAGAAACTAGAAAACAATATTGCATCGATTCTCGCACCAAAACGGTGATAGTTAGAACTATCCGACTAACGGCAAAATATTCGCCATAAAAATATCTAACAACTACCGAAAAGTCCGACGCTGTGAGTGCTCTACTTTAGGAGTTATGGGAGAAACTAGAAAACAATATTGCATCGACTCAACAGGCAAAACGGTGATAGGTAGAACTATCTGACTAACGGCAGAATATTCGCTATAAAAGTGTCTAACAATTGCCCAAAATTCCAATTATATCAATGCTATACTTTAGGAGTTGTGGCAGAAATTAGAAAACAATATTTCATCGACTTTAGCGGCAAAACGGCGATAGTTAGAACTATCCCACTAACGGCAGAATATTCTCCATAAAAATATCTAACAACTACCGAAAAGTCCGACGCTGTGAGTGCTCTACTTTAGGAGTTATGGGAGAAACTAGAAAACAATTTTGCATCGACTCAACCGGCAAAACGGTGATAGGTAGAACTATGCGACTAACGACAGAATATTCACCATAAAAATATCTAACAACTACCGAAAATTCCGACGCTGTGAGTACCATACTTTAGGAGTTATGGCAGAAATAAGAAAACAATTTTGCATCGACTCTAGCGGCAAAACGGCGATGGTTAGAACTATCCCACTAACGACAGAATATTTGCCATAAAAATATCTAACAACTGCCGAAAAGTCCGACGCTGTGAATGCTACACCTTAGGAGTTATGGCAGAAATTAGAAAACAATATTGCATCGACTCTAGCGCCAAGACTGTGATAGCTAGAACTATCCGACCAACGGCACAATTTTTGCCATAAAAATATTTATCAACTACCGAAAATTCCGACACTGTCAGTGCTCTACTTTAGGAGTTATGGCAGAAATTAGAAAACAATATTGCATCGACCCTAGCGCCAAGACGGTGATAATTAGAACTATCCGACTAACGGCAGGATATTCGCCATAAAAATATCTAACAGCCGCCGAAAAGTCCGACGCTGTGAGTGCTCTACTTTAGGAGTTATCGGAGAAACTAGAAAACAATATTGCATCGAGTCAACCGGCAAAACGGTGATAGTTAGAACTATCAGACTAACGGCAGAATATTCGCTATAAAAGTGTCTAAGAATTGCCCAAAATTCCAATTATATCAGTGCTATACTTTAGGAGTTATGGCAGAAATAAGAAAACAATATTGCATCGACTCTATCGCCAAAACGGTGATAGTTAGAATTATACGACTAACGGCAGGATATTCTCCATAAAAATATCTACCAACTACCGAAAATTCCGCCACTGTGAGAGCTATACTTTAGGAGTTATGGCAGAAATTAGGAAAGAATATTGCATCGACTCTAGCGCCAAGAGGGTGAAAGCTAGAACTATCCGACTAACGGCAGAATATTCGCCATAAAAATATTTATCAACTACCGAAAATTCCGACACTGTGAGTGCTCTACTTTAGGAGTTATGGCAGAAATTAGAAAACAATATTGCATCGACTCTAGCGCCAAGACGGTGATAGTTAGAACTATCCGACTAACGGCAGGATATTCGCCATAAAAATATCTAACAACCGCCGAAAAGTCCGACGCTGTGAGTGCTCTACTTTAGGAGTTATGGGAGAAACTAGAAAACAATATTGCATCGACTCAACCACAAAACGGTGATAGTTAGAACTATCTGACTAACGGCAGAATATTCGCTATAAAAGTGTCTAACAATTGCCCAAAATTCCAATTATATCAATGCTATACTTTAGGAGTTGTGGCAGAAATAACAAAAAAATTTTTCATCGACTTTAGCGACAAAACGGCGACAGGTAGAATTATCTGACTAACGGCAGAATATACGCCGTACAAATTTCTAACAATTGCCGCCAAATTCGCCTCTGTGAGTACTCTACTTTAGGAGTTAGGGCAGAAATTAGATACCAATATTGCATCGATTCTATCGCCAAAACGGCGATACTTAGAACTATCTGACTAACGGCAGAATATGCGCCATACAAATTTCTAACAACCGCCGCCAAGTCCGACTCTGTGAGTGCTCTACTTCAGGAGTTAGGGCAGAAATTAGATAACAATATTGCATCGACTCTAGCGCCAAAACGGCGATAGTTAGTACTATCCCACTAACGGCAGAATATGCGCTATACAATTGTCTAACAACTGCCGCAATGTCCGACTCTGTGAGTGCTCTACTTCAGGAGTTATGGCAGAAATTAGAAAACAATATTGCATCGACTCAACAGGCAAAACGGTGATAGGTAGAACTATCTGACTAACGGCAGAATATTCGCTATAAAAGTGTCTAACAATTGCCCAAAATTCCAATTATATCAATGCTATACTTTAGGAGTTGTGGCAGAAATTAGAAAACAATATTTCATCGACTTTAGCGGCAAAACGGCGATAGTTAGAACTATCCCACTAACGGCAGAATATTCTCCATAAAAATATCTAACAACTACCGAAAAGTCCGACGCTGTGAGTGCTCTACTTTAGGAGTTATGGGAGAAACTAGAAAACAATTTTGCATCGACTCAACCGGCAAAACGGTGATAGGTAGAACTATGCGACTAACGACAGAATATTCACCATAAAAATATCTAACAACTACCGAAAATTCCGACGCTGTGAGTACCATACTTTAGGAGTTATGGCAGAAATAAGAAAACAATTTTGCATCGACTCTAGCGGCAAAACGGCGATGGTTAGAACTATCCCACTAACGACAGAATATTTGCCATAAAAATATCTAACAACTGCCGAAAAGTCCGACGCTGTGAATGCTACACCTTAGGAGTTATGGCAGAAATTAGAAAACAATATTGCATCGACTCTAGCGCCAAGACTGTGATAGCTAGAACTATCCGACCAACGGCACAATTTTTGCCATAAAAATATTTATCAACTACCGAAAATTCCGACACTGTCAGTGCTCTACTTTAGGAGTTATGGCAGAAATTAGAAAACAATATTGCATCGACCCTAGCGCCAAGACGGTGATAATTAGAACTATCCGACTAACGGCAGGATATTCGCCATAAAAATATCTAACAGCCGCCGAAAAGTCCGACGCTGTGAGTGCTCTACTTTAGGAGTTATCGGAGAAACTAGAAAACAATATTGCATCGAGTCAACCGGCAAAACGGTGATAGTTAGAACTATCAGACTAACGGCAGAATATTCGCTATAAAAGTGTCTAAGAATTGCCCAAAATTCCAATTATATCAGTGCTATACTTTAGGAGTTATGGCAGAAATAAGAAAACAATATTGCATCGACTCTATCGCCAAAACGGTGATAGTTAGAATTATACGACTAACGGCAGGATATTCTCCATAAAAATATCTACCAACTACCGAAAATTCCGCCACTGTGAGAGCTATACTTTAGGAGTTATGGCAGAAATTAGGAAAGAATATTGCATCGACTCTAGCGCCAAGAGGGTGAAAGCTAGAACTATCCGACTAACGGCAGGATATTCGCCATAAAAATATCTAACAACTGCCGAAACTTCGGACGCTGTGAGTTCTACACCTTAGGAGTTATGGCAGAAATTAGAAAACAATATTGCATCGACTCTAGCGCCAAAATGGGGATAGTTAGAACTATCCGACTAACGGCAGAATATTCGCCATAAAAATGTCTAACAACTACAGAAAAGTCCGACGCTGTGAGTGCTATACTTTAGGAGTTATGGCAGAAATTAGAAAACAATATTGCATCGACTCTAGCGCCAAAACCGGGATAGTTAGAACTATCCGACTAACGGCAGAATATTCGCCATAAAAATATCTAGCAACTACCGAAAAGTCCGACACTGTGAGTGCTATACTTTAGGAGGTATGGGAGAAACTAGAAAACAATATTGCATCGACTCAACGGGCAAAACGGTGATAGGTAGAACCATCTGACTAACGGCAGAATATTCGCTATAAAAGTGTCTAACAATTGCCCAAAATTCCAATTATATCAATGCTATACTTTAGGAGTTGTGGCAGAAATTAGGAAACAATTTTTCATCGACTTTAGCGGCAAAACGGCGATAGTTAGAACTATCCCACTAACGGCAGAATATTCTCCATAAAAATATCTAACAACTACCGAAAAGTCCGACGCTGTGAGTGCTCTACTTTAGGAAAACAATTTTGCATCGACTCAACCGGCAAAACGGTGATAGGTAGAACTATCCGACTAACGACAGAATATTCACCATAAAAATATCTAACAACTACCGAAAATTCCGACGCTGTGAGTACCATACTTTAGGAGGTTTGGCAGAAATTAGGAAAGAATATTGCATCGACTCTAGCGCCAAGAGGGTGAAAGCTAGAACTATCCGACTAACGGCAGAATATTCGCCATAAAAATATTTATCAACTACCGAAAATTCCGACACTGTGAGTGCTCTACTTTAGGAGTTATGGCAGAAATTAGAAAACAATATTGCATCGACTCTAGCGCCAAGACGGTGATAGTTAGAACTATCCGACTAACGGCAGGATATTCGCCATAAAAATATCTAACAACTGCCGAAACTTCCGACGCTGTGAGTGCTATACTTTAGGACTTCTGGCAGAAATTAGAAAACAATATTTCATCGATTCTAGCACCAAAACGGTGATAGTTAGAACTATCCTACTAACGGCAAAATATTCGCCATAAAAATATCTAACAACCGCCGAAAAGTCCGACGCTGTGAGTGCTCTACTTTAGGAGTTATGGGAGAAACTAGAAAACAATATTGCATCGACTCAACCACAAAACGGTGATAGTTAGAACTATCTGACTAACGGCAGAATATTCGCTATAAAAGTGTCTAACAATTGCCCAAAATTCCAATTATATCAATGCTATACTTTAGGAGTTGTGGCAGAAATTACAAAAAAATTTTTCATCGACTTTAGCGACAAAACGGCGACAGGTAGAATTATCTGACTAACGGCAGAATATACGCCGTACAAATTTCTAACAATTGCCGCCAAATTCGCCTCTGTGAGTGCTCTACTTTAGGAGTTAGAGCAGAAATTATATACCAATATTGCATCGCCTCTAGCGCCAAAACGGCAATAGTTAGAACTATCTGACTAACGGCAGAATATGCGCCATACAAATTTCTAACAACCGGCGCCAAGTCCGACTCTGTGAGTGCTCTACTTTAGGAGTTAGGGCAGAAATTAGATAACAATATTGCATCGACTCTAGCGCCAAAACGGCGATAGTTAGAACTATCCCACTAACGGCAGAATATGCGCTATACAAATGTCGAACAACTGCCGCAGAGTCCGACTCTGTGAGTGCTCTACTTTAGGAGTTAGGGCAGAAATTAGATACCAACATTGCATCGACTCTAGCGCCAAAACGGCGATAGTTAGGACTATCTGACTAACGGCAGAATATGCGCTATACAAATATCTAACAACTGCCGCAACGTTTTAGTCTGTGAGTGCTTTGCTTTAGGAGTTAGGGCAGAAATTAGAAAACAATATTGCATCGACTCTAGCGCCACAACGGCGATACTTAGAACTATCTGGATAACGGCAGAATATGCGCCATACAAATTTCTAACAACTGGCGCCAAGTCCGACTCTGTGAGTGTTCTGCTTTAGGAGTTACGGCAGAAATTAGAAAACAATATTGCCTCGACTCTAGCGCCAAAACGGCGATACTTAGAGCTAGCTGACTAACGGCAGAATATTCGCTATAAAAGTGTCTAACAATTGCCCAAAATTCCAATTATATCAGTGCTATACTTTAGGAGTTATGGCAGAAATTAGAAAAGAATATTACATCGACTCTATCGCCAAAACGGTGATAGTTAGAACTATCCGACTAACGGCAGAATATTCTCCATAAAAATATCTAACAACTACCGAAAATTCCGCCGCTGTGAGAGCTATACTTTAGGAGTTATGGCAGAAATTGGGGAAGAATATTGCATCGACTCTAGCGCCAAGAGGGTGAAAGCTAGAACTATCCGACTAACGGCAGAATATTCGCCATAAAAATATTTATCAACTACCGAAAATTCCGACACTGTGAGTGCTCTACTTTAGGAGTTATGGCAGAAATTAGAAAACAATATTGCATCGACTCTAGCGCCAAGACGGTGATAGTTAGAACTATCCGACTAACGGCAGGATATTCGCCATAAAAATATCTAACAACTGCCGAAACTTCCGACGCTGTGAGTGCTATACTTTAGGACTTCTGGCAGAAATTAGAAAACAATATTTCATCGATTCTCGGACCAAAACGGTGATAGTTAGAACTATCCTACTAACGGCAAAATATTCGCCATAAAAATATCTAACAACCGCCGAAAAGTCCGACGCTGTGAGTGCTCTACTTTAGGAGTTGTGGGAGAAACTAGAAAACAATATTGCATCGACTCAACCGGCAAAACGGTGATAGTTAGAACTATCTGACTAACGGCAGAATATTCGCTATAAAAGTGTCTAACAATTGCCCAAAATTCCAATTATATCAATGCTATACTTTAGGAGTTGTGGCAGAAATTACAAAAAAATTTTTCATCGACTTTAGCGGCAAAACGGCGACAGGTAGAATTATCTGACTAACGGCAGAATATACGCCGTACAAATTTCTAACAATTGCCGCCAAATTCGCCTCTGTGAGTGCTCTACTTTAGGAGTTAGGGCAGAAATTATATACCAATATTGCATCGACTCTAGCGCCAAAACGGCGATAGTTAGAACTATCCCACTAACGGCAGAATATGCGCTATACAAATGTCGAAGAACTGCCGCAGAGTCCGACTCTGTGAGTGCTCTACTTTAGGAGTTAGGGCACAAATTAGAAAACAATATTGCATCGACTCTAGCGCCACAACGGCGATAGTTAGAACTATCTGACTAACGGTAGAATATGCGCTATACAAATGTCTAACAACTGCCGAAAATTCCGACACTGTGAGTGCTCTACTTTAGGAGTTAGGGTAGAAATTAGATACCAACATTGCATCGACTCTAACGCCAAAACGGCGATAGATAGGACTAGCTGACTAACGGCAGAATATGCGTTATACAAATGTCTAACAACTGCCGCAAAGTTTTAGTCTGTGAGCGCTTTAATTTAGGAGTTATGGCAGAAATTAGAAAACAATATTGCATCGACTCAATCGCCACAACGGCGACAGGTAAAACTATCTGACTAACGGTAGAATATGCGCTATACAGCTTTCTAACAACTGCCGCAGAGTCCGACTCTGTGAGTGCTCTACTTTAGGAGTTAGGGCAGAGATTAGATACCAACATTGCGCCGACTCTAGCGCCCCAACGGCAATAGTTCGAACTATCTGACTAACGGCAGAATATGCGACATACAAATTTCTAACAATTGCCGCCAAATTCGCCTCTGTGAGTACTCTACTTTAGGAGTTAGGGCAGAAATTAGATACCAATATTGCATCGATTCTATCGCCAAAACGGCGATACTTAGAACTATCTGACAAACGGCAGAATATGCGCCATACAAATTTCTAACAACCGCCGCCAAGTCCGACTCTGTGAGTGCTCTACTTCAGGAGTTATGGCAGAAATTAGAAAACAATATTGCATCGACTCTAGCGCCAAGACGGTGATAGTTAGAACTATCCGACTAACGGCAGGATATTCGCCATAAAAATATCTAACAACTGCCGAAACTTCCGACGCTGTGAGTGCTATACTTTAGGACTTCTGGCAGAAATTAGCAAACAATATTTCATCGATTCTCGCACCAAAACGGTGATAGTTAGAATTATCCGACTAACCGCAAAATATTCGCCATAAAAATATCTAACAACTGCCGAAACTTCCGACGCTGTGAGTGCCATACTCTAGGAGTTATGGCAGAAATAAGAAAACAATTTTGCATCGACTCTAGCGGCAAAACGGCGATGGTTAGGACTATCCCACTAACGACAGAATATTTGCCATAAAAATATCTAAGAACTGCCGAAAAGTCCGACGCTGTGAGTGCTATACCTTAGGAGTTATGGCAGAAATTAGAAAACAATATTGCATCGACTCTAGCGCCAAGACCGTGATAGCTAGAACTATCCGACTAACGGCAGGATATTCGCCATAAAAATATCTAACAACTGCCGAAACTTCCGACGCTGTGAGTGCTATACTTTAGGACTTCTGGCAGAAATTAGCAAACAATATTTCATCGATTCTCGCACCAAAACGGTGATAGTTAGAATTATCCGACTAACCGCAAAATATTCGCCATAAAAATATCTAACAACCGCCGAGAAGTCCGACGCTGTGAGTGCTCTACTTTAGGAGTTATGGGAGGAACTAGAAAACAATATTGCATCGAGTCAACCGGCAAAACGGTGACAGTTATTACTATCTGACTAACGGCAGAATATTCGCTATAAAAGTGTCTAACAATTGCCCAAAATTCCAATTATATCAGTGCTATACTTTAGGAGTTATGGCACAAATTAGAAAACAATATTACATCGACTCTATCGCCAAAACGGTGATAGTTAGAACTATCCGACTAACGGCAGAATATTCTCCATAAAAATATCTAACAACTACCGAAAATTCCGCCGCTGTGAGAGCTATACTTTAGGAGTTATGGCAGAAATTAGAAAACAATTTTGCATCGACTCTTGCGCCAAGAAGGTGATAGCTAGAACTATCCGACTAACGACAGAATATTCGCCATAAAAATATCTAACAACTACCGGAAATTCCGACGCTGTGAGTTCTATACTTTAGGAGTTATGGCAGAAATTAGAAAACAATTTTGCATCGACTCTAGCGGCAAAACGGCGATGGTTAGAACTATCCCACTAACGACAAAAAATTTGCCATAAAAATACATAACAACTGCCGAAAATTCCGACGCTGTGAGTGCTATACCTTAGGAGTTATGGCAGAAATTAGAAAACAATATTGCATCGACTCTAGCGCCAAGACCGTGATAGCTAGAACTATCCGACCAACGGCAGAATATTCGCCATAAAAATATATATCAACTACCGAAAATTCCGACGCTGTGAGTGCTCTACTTTAGGAGTTATGGGAGAAACTAGAAAACAATATTGCATCGATTCTCGCACCAAAACGGTGATAGTTAGAACTATCCGACTAACGGCAAAATATTCGCCATAAAAATATCTAACAACTACCGAAAAGTCCGACGCTGTGAGTGCTCTACTTTAGGAGTTATGGGAGAAACTAGAAAACAATATTGCATCGACTCAACAGGCAAAACGGTGATAGGTAGAACTATCTGACTAACGGCAGAATATTCGCTATAAAAGTGTCTAACAATTGCCCAAAATTCGAATTATATCAATGCTATACTTTAGGAGTTGTGGCAGAAATTAGAAAACAATATTTCATCGACTTTAGCGGCAAAACGGCGATAGTTAGAACTATCCCACTAACGGCAGAATATTCTCCATAAAAATATCTAACAACTACCGAAAAGTCCGACGCTGTGAGTGCTCTACTTTAGGAGTTATGGGAGAAACTAGAAAACAATTTTGCATCGACTCAACCGGCAAAACGGTGATAGGTAGAACTATGCGACTAACGACAGAATATTCACCATAAAAATATCTAACAACTACCGAAAATTCCGACGCTGTGAGTACCATACTTTAGGAGTTATGGCAGAAATAAGAAAACAATTTTGCATCGACTCTAGCGGCAAAACGGCGATGGTTAGAACTATCCCACTAACGACAGAATATTTGCCATAAAAATATCTAACAACTGCCGAAAAGTCCGACGCTGTGAATGCTACACCTTAGGAGTTATGGCAGAAATTAGAAAACAATATTGCATCGACTCTAGCGCCAAGACTGTGATAGCTAGAACTATCCGACCAACGGCACAATTTTTGCCATAAAAATATTTATCAACTACCGAAAATTCCGACACTGTCAGTGCTCTACTTTAGGAGTTATGGCAGAAATTAGAAAACAATATTGCATCGACCCTAGCGCCAAGACGGTGATAATTAGAACTATCCGACTAACGGCAGGATATTCGCCATAAAAATATCTAACAGCCGCCGAAAAGTCCGACGCTGTGAGTGCTCTACTTTAGGAGTTATCGGAGAAACTAGAAAACAATATTGCATCGAGTCAACCGGCAAAACGGTGATAGTTAGAACTATCAGACTAACGGCAGAATATTCGCTATAAAAGTGTCTAAGAATTGCCCAAAATTCCAATTATATCAGTGCTATACTTTAGGAGTTATGGCAGAAATAAGAAAACAATATTGCATCGACTCTATCGCCAAAACGGTGATAGTTAGAATTATACGACTAACGGCAGGATATTCTCCATAAAAATATCTACCAACTACCGAAAATTCCGCCACTGTGAGAGCTATACTTTAGGAGTTATGGCAGAAATTAGGAAAGAATATTGCATCGACTCTAGCGCCAAGAGGGTGAAAGCTAGAACTATCCGACTAACGGCAGAATATTCGCCATAAAAATATTTATCAACTACCGAAAATTCCGACACTGTGAGTGCTCTACTTTAGGAGTTATGGCAGAAATTAGAAAACAATATTGCATCGACTCTAGCGCCAAGACGGTGATAGTTAGAACTATCCGACTAACGGCAGGATATTCGCCATAAAAATATCTAACAACCGCCGAAAAGTCCGACGCTGTGAGTGCTCTACTTTAGGAGTTATGGGAGAAACTAGAAAACAATATTGCATCGACTCAACCACAAAACGGTGATAGTTAGAACTATCTGACTAACGGCAGAATATTCGCTATAAAAGTGTCTAACAATTGCCCAAAATTCCAATTATATCAATGCTATACTTTAGGAGTTGTGGCAGAAATAACAAAAAAATTTTTCATCGACTTTAGCGACAAAACGGCGACAGGTAGAATTATCTGACTAACGGCAGAATATACGCCGTACAAATTTCTAACAATTGCCGCCAAATTCGCCTCTGTGAGTACTCTACTTTAGGAGTTAGGGCAGAAATTAGATACCAATATTGCATCGATTCTATCGCCAAAACGGCGATACTTAGAACTATCTGACTAACGGCAGAATATGCGCCATACAAATTTCTAACAACCGCCGCCAAGTCCGACTCTGTGAGTGCTCTACTTCAGGAGTTAGGGCAGAAATTAGATAACAATATTGCATCGACTCTAGCGCCAAAACGGCGATAGTTAGTACTATCCCACTAACGGCAGAATATGCGCTATACAATTGTCTAACAACTGCCGCAATGTCCGACTCTGTGAGTGCTCTACTTCAGGAGTTATGGCAGAAATTAGAAAACAATATTGCATCGACTCTAGCGCCAAGACGGTGATAGTTAGAACTATCCGACTAACGGCAGGATATTCGCCATAAAAATATCTAACAACTGCCGAAACTTCCGACGCTGTGAGTGCTATACTTTAGGACTTCTGGCAGAAATTAGCAAACAATATTTCATCGATTCTCGCACCAAAACGGTGATAGTTAGAATTATCCGACTAACCGCAAAATATTCGCCATAAAAATATCTAACAACTGCCGAAACTTCCGACGCTGTGAGTGCCATACTCTAGGAGTTATGGCAGAAATAAGAAAACAATTTTGCATCGACTCTAGCGGCAAAACGGCGATGGTTAGGACTATCCCACTAACGACAGAATATTTGCCATAGAAATATCTAAGAACTGCCGAAAAGTCCGACGCTGTGAGTGCTATACCTTAGGAGTTATGGCAGAAATTAGAAAACAATATTGCATCGACTCTAGCGCCAAGACCGTGATAGCTAGAACTATCCTACTAACGGCAGGATATTCGCCATAAAAATATCTAACAACTGCCGAAACTTCCGACGCTGTGAGTGCTATACTTTAGGACTTCTGGCAGAAATTAGCAAACAATATTTCATCGATTCTCGCACCAAAACGGTGATAGTTAGAATTATCCGACTAACCGCAAAATATTCGCCATAAAAATATCTAACAACCGCCGAGAAGTCCGACGCTGTGAGTGCTCTACTTTAGGAGTTATGGGAGAAACTAGAAAACAATATTGCATCGAGTCAACCGGCAAAACGGTGACAGTTATTACTATCTGACTAACGGCAGAATATTCGCTATAAAAGTGTCTAACAATTGCCCAAAATTCCAATTATATCAGTGCTATACTTTAGGAGTTATGGCACAAATTAGAAAACAATATTACATCGACTCTATCGCCAAAACGGTGATAGTTAGAACTATCCGACTAACGGCAGAATATTCTCCATAAAAATATCTAACAACTACCGAAAATTCCGCCGCTGTGAGAGCTATACTTTAGGAGTTATGGCAGAAATTAGGAAAGAATATTGCATCGACTCTAGCGCCAAGAGGGTGATAGCTAGAACTATCCGACTAACGACAGAATATTCGCCATAAAAATATCTAACAACTACCGAAAATTCCGCCGCTGTGAGAGCTATACTTTAGGAGTTATGGCAGAAATTAGAAAACAATATTGCATCGATTCTCGCACCAAAACGGTGATAGTTAGAACTATCCGACTAACGGCAAAATATTCGCCATAAAAATATCTAACAACCGCCGAAAAGTCCGACGCTGTGAGTGCTCTACTTTAGGAGTTATGGGAGAAACTAGAAAACAATATTGCATCGACTCAACGGGCAAAACGGTGATAGGTAGAACCATGTGACTAACGGCAGCATATTCGCTATAAAAGTGTCTAACAATTGCCCAAAATTCCAATTATATCAATGCTATACTTTAGGAGTTGTGGCAGAAATTAGGAAAGAATATTGCATCGACTCTAGCGCCAAGAGGGTGAAAGCTAGAACTATCCGACTAACGGCAGAATATTCGCCATAAAAATATTTATCAACTACCGAAAATTCCGCCGCTGTGAGAGCTATACTTTAGGAGTTATGGCAGAAATTAGAAAACAATTTTGCATCGACTCTTGCGCCAAGAAGGTGATAGCTAGAACTATCCGACTAACGACAGAATATTCGCCATAAAAATATCTAACAACTACCGGAAATTCCGACGCTGTGAGTTCTATACTTTAGGAGTTATGGCAGAAATTAGAAAACAATTTTGCATCGACTCTAGCGGCAAAACGGCGATGGTTAGAACTATCCCACTAACGACAAAAAATTTGCCATAAAAATACATAACAACTGCCGAAAATTCCGACGCTGTGAGTGCTATACCTTAGGAGTTATGGCAGAAATTAGAAAACAATATTGCATCGACTCTAGCGCCAAGACCATGATAGCTAGAACTATCCGACCAACGGCAGAATATTCGCCATAAAAATATATATCAACTACCGAAAATTCCGACGCTGTGAGTGCTCTACTTTAGGAGTTATGGGAGAAACTAGAAAACAATATTGCATCGATTCTCGCACCAAAACGGTGATAGTTAGAACTATCCGACTAACGGCAAAATATTCGCCATAAAAATATCTAACAACTACCGAAAAGTCCGACGCTGTGAGTGCTCTACTTTAGGAGTTATGGGAGAAACTAGAAAACAATATTGCATCGACTCAACAGGCAAAACGGTGATAGGTAGAACTATCAGACTAACGGCAGAATATTCGCTATAAAAGTGTCTAACAAATGCCCAAAATTCCAATTATATCAGTGCTATACTTTAGGAGTTATGGCAGAAATAAGAAAACAATATTGCATCGACTCTATCGCCAAAACGGTGATAGTTAGAATTATACGACTAACGGCAGGATATTCTCCATAAAAATACATAACAACTGCCGAAAATTCCGACGCTGTGAGTGCTATACCTTAGGAGTTATGGCAGAAATTAGAAAACAATATTGCATCGACTCTAGCGCCAAGACCGTGATAGCTAGAACTATCCGACCAACGGCAGAATATTCGCCATAAAAATATATATCAACTACCGGAAATTCCGACGCTGTGAGTTCTATACTTTAGGAGTTATGGCAGAAACTAGAAAACAATATTGCATCGATTCTCGCACCAAAACGGTGATAGTTAGAACTATCCGACTAACGACAGAATATTTGCCATAAAAATATCTAACAACTGCCGAAAAGTCCGACGCTGTGAATGCTACACCTTAGGAGTTATGGCAGAAATTAGAAAACAATTTTGCATCGACTCTTGCGCCAAGAAGGTGATAGCTAGAACTATCCGACTAACGACAGAATATTCGCCATAAAAATATCTAACAACTACCGGAAATTCCGACGCTGTGAGTTCTATACTTTAGGAGTTATGGCAGAAACTAGAAAACAATATTGCATCGATTCTCGCACCAAAACGGTGATAGTTAGAACTATCCGACTAACGACAGAATATTTGCCTTAAAAATATCTAACAACTGCCGAAAAGTCCGACGCTGTGAATGCTACACCTTAGGAGTTATGGCAGAAATTAGAAAACAATATTGCATCGACTCTAGCGCCAAGACTGTGATAGCTAGAACTATCCGACCAACGGCACAATTTTTGCCATAAAAATATTTATCAACTACCGAAAATTCCGACACTGTCAGTGCTCTACTTTAGGAGTTATGGCAGAAATTAGAAAACAATATTGCATCGACTCTAGCGCCAAGACGGTGATAATTAGAACTATCCGACTAACGGCAGGATATTCGCCATAAAAATATGAAACAGCCGCCGAAAAGTCCGACGCTGTGAGTGCTCTACTTTAGGAGTTATGGGAAAAACTAGAAAACAATATTGCATCGAGTCAACCGGCAAAACGGTGATAGTTAGAACTATCAGCCTAACGGCAGAATATTCGCTATAAAAGTGTCTAACAATTGCCCAAAATTCCAATTATATCAGTGCTATACTTTAGGAGTTATGGCAGAAATAAGAAAACAATATTGCATCGACTCTATCGCCAAAACGGTGATAGTTAGAATTATACGACTAACGGCAGGATATTCTCCATAAAAATATCTACCAACTACCGAAAATTCCGCCACTGTGAGAGCTATACTTTAGGAGTTATGGCAGAAATTAGGAAAGAATATTGCATCGACTCTAGCGCCAAGAGGGTGAAAGCTAGAACTATCCGACTAACGGCAGAATATTCGCCATAAAAATATTTATCAACTACCGAAAATTCCGACACTGTGAGTGCTCTACTTTAGGAGTTATGGCAGAAATTAGAAAACAATATTGCATCGACTCTAGCGCCAAGACGGTGATAGTTAGAACTATCCGACTAACGGCAGGATATTCGCCATAAAAATATCTAACAACCGCCGAAAAGTCCGACGCTGTGAGTGCTCTACTTTAGGAGCTATGGGAGAAACTAGAAAACAATATTGCATCGACTCAACCACAAAACGGTGATAGTTAGAACTATCTGACTAACGGCAGAATATTCGCTATAAAAGTGTCTAACAATTGCCCAAAATTCCAATTATATCAATGCTATACTTTAGGAGTTGTGGCAGAAATTACAAAAAAATTTTTCATCGACTTTAGCGACAAAACGGCGACAGGTAGAATTATCTGACTAACGGCAGAATATACGCCGTACAAATTTCTAACAATTGCCGCCAAATTCGCCTCTGTGAGTGCTCTACTTTAGGAGTTAGAGCAGAAATTATATACCAATATTGCATCGACTCTAGCGCCAAAACGGCAATAGTTAGAACTATCTGACTAACGGCAGAATATGCGCCATACAAATTTCTAACAACCGCCGCCAAGTCCGACTCTGTGAGTGCTCTACTTTAGGAGTTAGGGCTGAAATTAGATAACAATATTGCATCGACTCTAGCGCCAAAACGGCGATAGTTAGAACTATCCCACTAACGGCAGAATATGCGCTATACAAATGTCGAACAACTGCCGCAGAGTCCGACTCTGTGAGTGCTCTACTTTAGGAGTTAGGGCAGAAATTAGATACCAACATTGCATCGACTCTAGCGCCAAAACGGCGATAGTTAGGACTATCTGACTAACGGCAGAATATGCGCTATACAAATATCTAACAACTGCCGCAACGTTTTAGTCTGTGAGTGTTCTGCTTTAGGAGTTACGGCAGAAATTAGAAAACAATATTGCCTCGACTCTAGCGCCAAAACGGCGATACTTAGAGCTAGCTGACTAACGGCAGAATATGCGCCATACAAATTTCTAAGAACTGGCGCCAAGTCCGACTGTGTGAGTGTTCTACTTTAGGAGTTACGGCAGAAATTAGATACCAATATTGCATCGAATCTAGCGCCAAAACGGCGATAGTTAGAATTATCTGACTAACGGCAGAATATACGCCGTACAAATTTCTAACAATTGCCGCCAAATTCGCCTCTGTGAGTGCTCTACTTTAGGAGTTAGGTGCAGGAATTAGATACCAATATTGCATCGACTCTAGCGCCAAAACGGCGATAGTTAGAATTATCTGACTAACGGCAGAATATACGCCGTACAAATTTCTAACAATTGCCGCCAAATTCGCCTCTGTGAGTGCTCTACTTTAGGAGTTAGGGCAGAAATTAGATACCAATATTGCATCGACTCTAGCGCCAAAACGGCAATAGTTAGAACTATCTGACTAACGGTAGAATATGCGCTATACAACTTTCTAACAACCGCCGCCAAGTCCGACGCTGTGAATGCTATACCTTAGGAGTTATGGCAGAAATTAGAAATCAATATTGCATCGACTCTAGCGCCAAGACCGTGATAGCTAGAACTATCCGACCAACGGCAGAATTTTTGCCATAAAAATATTTATCAACTACCGAAAATTCCGACACTGTGAGTGCTCTACTTTAGGAGTTATGGCAGAAATTAGAAAACAACATTTCATCGACTCTAGCGCCAAGACGGTGATAGTTAGAACTATCCGACTAACGGCAGGATATTCGCCATAAAAATATCTAACAACTGCCGAAACTTCCGACGCTGTGAGTGCTATACTTTAGGACTTCTGTCAGAAATTAGAAAACAATATTTCATCGATTCTCGCACCAAAACGGTGATAGTTAGAACTATCCGACTAACCGCAGAATATTCGCCATAAAAATATTTATCAACTACCGAAAATTCCGACACTGTGAGTGCTCTACTTTAGGAGTTATGGCAGAAATTAGAAAACAATATTGCATCGACTCTAGCGCCAAGACGGTGATAGTTAGAACTATCCGACTAACGGCAGGATATTCGCCATAAAAATATCTAACAACTGCCGAAACTTCCGACGCTGTGAGTGCTATACTTTAGGACTTCTGGCAGAAATTAGAAAACAATATTTCATCGATTCTCGGACCAAAACGGTGATAGTTAGAACTATCTGACTAACGGCAGAATATTCGCTATAAAAGTGTCTAACAATTGCCCAAAATTCCAATTATATCAGTGCTATACTTTAGGAGTTATGGCAGAAATTAGAAAACAATATTACATCGACTCTATCGCCAAAACGGTGATAGTTAGAACTATCCGACTAACGGCAGAATATTCTCCATAAAAATATCTAACAACTACCGAAAATTCCGCCGCTGTGAGAGCTATACTTTAGGAGTTATGGCAGAAATTAGGGAAGAATATTGCATCGACTCTAGCGCCAAGAGGGTGAAAGCTAGAACTATCCGACTAACGGCAGAATATTCGCCATAAAAATATTTATCAACTACCGAAAATTCCGACACTGTGAGTGCTCTACTTTAGGAGTTATGGCAGAAATTAGAAAACAATATTGCATCGACTCTAGCGCCAAGACGGTGATAGTTAGAACTATCCGACTAACGGCAGGATATTCGCCATAAAAATATCTAACAACTGCCGAAACTTCCGACGCTGTGAGTGCTATACTTTAGGACTTCTGGCAGAAATTAGAAAACAATATTTCATCGATTCTCGGACCAAAACGGTGATAGTTAGAACTATCCTACTAACGGCAAAATATTCGCCATAAAAATATCTAACAACCCCCGAAAAGTCCGACGCTGTGAGTGCTCTACTTTAGGAGTTGTGGGAGAAACTAGAAAACAATATTGCATCGACTCAACCGGCAAAACGGTGATAGTTAGAACTATCTGACTAACGGCAGAATATTCGCTATAAAAGTGTCTAACAATTGCCCAAAATTCCAATTATATCAATGCTATACTTTAGGAGTTGTGGCAGAAATTACAAAAAAATTTTTCATCGACTTTAGCGGCAAAACAGCGACAGGTAGAATTACCTGACTAACGGCAGAATATACGCCGTACAAATTTCTAACAATTGCCGCCAAATTCGCCTCTGTGAGTGCTCTACTTTAGGAGTTAGGGCAGAAATTATATACCAATATTGCATCGACTCTAGCGCCAAAACGGCGATAGTTAGAACTATCCCACTAACGGCAGAATATGCGCTATACAAATGTCGAACAACTGCCGCAGAGTCCGACTCTGTGAGTGCTCTACTTTAGGAGTTAGGGCACAAATTAGAAAACAATATTGCATCGACTCTAGCGCCACAACGGCGATAGTTAGAACTATCTGACTAACGGTAGAATATGCGCTATACAAATGTCTAACAACTGCCGAAAATTCCGACACTGTGAGTGCTCTACTTTAGGAGTTATGGTAGAAATTAGATACCAACATTGCATCGACTCTAACGCCAAAACGGCGATAGATAGGACTAGCTGACTAACGGCAGAATATGCGTTATACAAATGTCTAACAACTGCCGCAAAGTTTTAGTCTGTGAGTGCTTTAATTTAGGAGTTATGGCAGAAATTAGAAAACAATATTGCATCGACTCAATCGCCACAACGGCGACAGGTAAAACTATCTGACTAACGGTAGAATATGCGCTATACAGCTTTCTAACAACTGCCGCAGAGTCCGACTCTGTGAGTGCTCTACTTTAGGAGTTAGGGCAGAGATTAGATACCAACATTGCGCCGACTCTAGCGCCCCAACGGCAATAGTTCGAACTATCTGACTAACGGCAGAATATGCGACATACAAATTTCTAACAATTGCCGCCAAATTCGCCTCTGTGAGTACTCTACTTTAGGAGTTAGGGCAGAAATTAGATACCAATATTGCATCGATTCTATCGCCAAAACGGCGATACTTAGAACTATCTGACTAACGGCAGAATATGCGCCATACAAATTTCTAACAACCGCCGCCAAGTCCGACTCTGTGAGTGCTCTACTTCAGGAGTTAGGGCAGAAATTAGATAACAATATTGCATCGACTCTAGCGCCAAAACGGCGATAGTTAGTACTATCCCACTAACGGCAGAATATGCGCTATACAATTGTCTAACAACTGCCGCAATGTCCGACTCTGTGAGTGCTCTACTTCAGGAGTTATGGCAGAAATTAGAAAACAATATTGCATCGACTCTAGCGCCAAGACGGTGATAGTTAGAACTATCCGACTAACCGCAAAATATTCGCCATAAAAATATCTAACAACTGCCGAAACTTCCGACGCTGTGAGTGCCATACTCTAGGACTTCTGGCAGAAATTAGCAAACAATATTTCATCGATTCTCGCACCAAAACGGTGATAGTTAGAATTATCCGACTAACCGCAAAATATTCGCCATAAAAATATCTAACAACTGCCGAAACTTCCGACGCTGTGAGTGCCATACTCTAGGAGTTATGGCAGAAATAAGAAAACAATATTGCATCGACTCTAGCGGCAAAACGGCGATGGTTAGGACTATCCCACTAACGACAGAATATTTGCCATAAAAATATCTAACAACTGCCGAAAAGTCCGACGCTGTGAGTGCTATACCTTAGGAGTTATGGCAGAAATTAGAAAACAATATTGCATCGACTCTAGCGCCAAGACCGTGATAGCTAGAACTATCCGACTAACGGCAGGATATTCGCCATAAAAATATCTAACAACTGCCGAAACTTCCGACGCTGTGAGTGCTATACTTTAGGACTTCTGGCAGAAATTAGCAAACAATATTTCATCGATTCTCGCACCAAAACGGTGATAGTTAGAATTATCCGAATAACCGCAAAATATTCGCCATAAAAATATCTAACAACCGCCGAAAAGTCCGACGCTGTGCGAGCTCTACTTTAGGAGTTATGGGAGAAACTACAAAACAATTTTGCATCGAGTCAACCGGCAAAACGGTGACAGTTATCACTATCTGACTAACGGCAGAATATTCGCTATAAAAGTGTCTAACAATTGCCCAAAATTCCAATTATATCAATGCTATACTTTAGGAGTTGTGGCAGAAATTAGAAAACAATTTTTCATCGACTTTAGCGGCAAAACGGCGATAGTTAGAACTATCCCACTAACGGCAGAATATTCTCCATAAAAATATCTAACAACTAATGAAAAGTCCGACGCTGTGAGTGCTCTACTTTAGGAGTTATGGGAGAAACTAGAAAACAATATTGCATCGATTCTCGCACCAAAACGGTGATAGTTAGAACTATCCGACTAACGGCAAAATATTCGCCATAAAAATATCTAACAACCGCCGAAAAGTCCGACGCTGTGAGTGCTCTACTTTAGGAGTTATGGGAGAAACTAGAAAACAATATTGCATCGACTCAACCGGCAAAACGGTGATAGGTAGAACTATCTGACTAACGGCAGAATATTCGCTATAAAAGTGTCTAACAATTGCCCAAAATTCCAATTATATCAATGCTATACTTTAGGAGTTGTGGCAGAAATTAGAAAACAATTTTACATCGACTTTAGCGGCAAAACGGAGATAGTTAGAACTATCCCACTAACGGCAGAATATTCTCCATAAAAATATCTAACAACTAATGAAAAGTCCGACGCTGTGAGTGCTCTACTTTAGGAGTTATGGGAGAAACTAGAAAACAATATTGCATCGACTCAACCGGCAAAACGGTGATAGGTAGAATTATCTGACTAACGGCAGAATATACGCCGTACAAATTTCTAACAATTGCCGCCAAATTCGCCTCTGTGAGTGCTCTACTTTAGGAGTTATGGCAGAAATCAGAAAACAATATTGCATCGACTCTAGCGCCAAGACGGTGATAGTTAGAACTATCCGAGTAACGGTAGGATATACGCCATAAAAATATCTAACAACTGCCGAAACTTCCGACGCTGTGAGTGCTATACCTTAGGAGTTATGGCAGAAATTAGAAAACAATATTGCATCGACTCTAGCGCCAAAATGGGGATAGTTAGAACTATCCGACTAACGGCAGAATATTCGCCATAAAAATATCTAGCAACTACCGAAAAGTCCGACACTGTGAGTGCTATACTTTAGGAGGTATGGCCGAAACTAGAAAAGAATATTGCATCGACTCTAGCGCCAAGAGCGTGATAGCTAGAACTATCCGACTAACGGCAGAATATTCGCCATAAAAATATCTAACAACCGCCGAAAAGTCCGACGCTGTGAGTGCTCTACTTTAGGAGTTATGGGAGAAACTACAAAACAATATTGCATCGAGTCAACCGGCAAAACGGTGACAGTTATCACTATCTGACTAACGGCAGAATATTCGCAATAAAAGTGTCTAACAATTGCCCAAAATTCCAATTATATCAGTGCTATACTTTAGGAGTTATGGCACAAATTAGAAAACAATATTACATCGACTCTATCGCCAAAACGGTGATAGTTAGAACTATCCGACTAACGGCAGAATATTCTCCATAAAAATATCTAACAACTACCGAAAATTCCGCCGCTGTGAGAGCTATACTTTAGGAGTTATGGCAGAAATTAGGAAAGAATATTGCATCGACTCTAGCGCCAAGAGGGTGATAGCTAGAACTATCCGACTAACGACAGAATATTCGCCATAAAAATATCTAACAACTACCGAAAATTCCGCCGCTGTGAGAGCTATACTTTAGGAGTTATGGCAGAAATTAGAAAACAATTTTGCATCGACTCTTGCGCCAAGAAGGTGATAGCTAGAACTATCCGACTAACGACAGAATATTCGCCATAAAAATATCTAACAACTACCGGAAATTCCGACGCTGTGAGTGCTATACTTTAGGAGTTATGGCAGAAATTAGAAAACAATTTTGCATCGACTCTAGCGGCAAAACGGCGATGGTTAGAACTATCCCACTAACGACAAAAAATTTGCCATAAAAATACATAACAGCTGCCGAAAAGTCCGACGCTGTGAGTGCTATACCTTAGGAGTAATGGCAGAAATTAGAAAACAATATTGCATCGACTCTAGCGCCAAGACCGTGATAGCTAGAACTATCCGACCATCGGCAGAATATTCGCCATGAAAATATTTATCAACTACCGAAAATTCCGACGCTGTGAGTGCTCTACTTTAGGAGTTATGGGAGAAACTAGAAAACAATATTGCATCGATTCTCGCACCAAAACGGTGATAGTTAGAACTATCCGACTAACGTCAGAATATTCGCCATAAAAATATCTAACAACTACCGAAAAGTCCGACGCTGTGAGTGCTCTACTTTAGGAGTTATGGGAGAAACTAGAAAACAATATTGCATCGACTCAACCGGCAAAACGGTGATAGGTAGAACTATCTGACTAACGGCAGAATATTCGCTATAAAAGTGTCTAACAATTGCCCAAAATTCCAATTATATCAATGCTATACTTTAGGAGTTGTGGCAGAAATTAGAAAACAATTTTTCATCGACTTTAGCGGCAAAACGGCGATAGTTAGAACTATCCCACTAACGGCAGAATATTCTCCATAAAAATATCTAACAACTACCGAAAAGTCCGACGCTGTGAGTGCTCTACTTTAGGAGTTATGGGAGAAACTAGAAAACAATATTGCATCGACTCAACCGGCAAAACGGTGATAGGTAGAACTATCCGACTAACGACAGAATATTCGCCATAAAAATATCTAACAACTACCGAAAATTCCGACGCTGTGAGTACCATACTTTAGGAGTTATGGCAGAAATAAGAAAACAATTTTGCATCGACTCTAGCGGCAAAACGGCGATGGTTAGAACTATCCCACTAACGACAGAATATTTGCCATAAAAATATCTAACAACCGCCGAAAAGTCCGACGCTGTGAATGCTATACCTTAGGAGTTATGGCAGAAATTAGAAAACAATATTGCATCGACTCTAGCGCCAAGACCGTGATAGCTAGAACTATCCGACCAACGGCAGAATTTTTGCCATAAAAATATTTATCAACTACCGAAAATTCCGACACTGTGAGTGCTCTACTTTAGGAGTTATGGGAGAAACTAGAAAACAATATTGCATCGAGTCAACCGGCAAAACGGTGATAGTTAGAACTATCCGACTAACGGCAAAATATTCGCCATAAAAATATCTAACAACCGCCGAAAAGTCCGACGCTGTGAGTGCTCTACTTTAGGAGTTATGGGAGAAACTAGAAAACAATATTGCATCGACTCAACGGGCAAAACGATGATAGGTAGAACCATCTGACTAACGGCAGAATATTCGCTATAAAAGTGTCTAACAATTGCCCAAAATTCCAATTATATCAATGCTATACTTTAGGAGTTGTGGCAGAAATTAGGAAAGAATATTGCATCGACTCTAGCGCCAAGAGGGTGAAAGCTAGAACTATCCGACTAACGGCAGAATATTCGCCATAAAAATATTTATCAACTACCGAAAATTCCGCCGCTCTGAGAGCTATACTTTAGGAGTTATGGCAGAAATTAGAAAACAATTTTGCATCGACTCTTGCGCCAAGAAGGTGATAGCTAGAACTATCCGACTAACGACAGAATATTCGCCATAAAAATATCTAACAACTACCGAAAATTCCGACGCTGTGAGTACCATACTTTAGGAGTTATGGCAGAAATAAGAAAACAATTTTGCATCGACTCTACCGGCAAAACGGCGATGGTTACAACTATCCCACTAACGACAGAATATTTGCCATAGAAATATCTAACAACTGCCGAAAAGTCCGACGCTGTGAATGCTATACCTTAGGAGTTATGGCAGAAATTAGAAAACAATATTGCATCGACTCTAGCGCCAAGAAGGTGATAGCTAGAACTATCCGACTAACGACAGAATATTCGCCATAAAAATATCTAACAACTACCGGAAATTCCGACGCTGTGAGTGCTATACTTTAGGAGTTATGGCAGAAATTAGAAAACAATTTTGCATCGACTCTAGCGGCAAAACGGCGATGGTTAGAACTATCCGACCAACGGCAGAATATTCGCCATAAAAATATTTATCAACTACCGAAAATTCCGACGCTGTGAGTGCTCTACTTTAGGAGTTATGGGAGAAACTAGAAAACAATATTGCATCGATTCTCGCACCAAAACGGTGATAGTTAGAACTATCCGACTAACGGCAAAATATTCGCCATAAAAATATCTAACAACCGCCGAAACGTCCGACGCTGTGAGTGCTCTACTTTAGGAGTTATGGGAGAAACTAGAGAACAATATTGCATCGACTCAACGGGCAAAACGGTGACAGTTATCACTATCTGACTAACGGCAGAATATTCGCAATAAAAGTGTCTAACAATTGCCCAAAATTCCAATTATATCAGTGCTATACTTTAGGAGTTATGGCACAAATTAGAAAACAATATTACATCGACTCTATCGCCAAAACGGTGATAGTTAGAACTATCCGACTAACGGCAGAATATTCTCCATAAAAATATCTAACAACTACCGAAAATTCCGCCGCTGTGAGAGCTATACTTTAGGAGTTATGGCAGAAATTAGGAAAGAATATTGCATCGACTCTAGCGCCAAGAGGGTGATAGCTAGAACTATCCGACTAACGACAGAATATTCGCCATAAAAATATCTAACAACTACCGAAAATTCCGCCGCTGTGAGAGCTATACTTTAGGAGTTATGGCAGAAATTAGAAAACAATTTTGCATCGACTCTTGCGCCAAGAAGGTGATAGCTAGAACTATCCGACTAACGACAGAATATTCGCCATAAAAATATCTAACAACTACCGGAAATTCCGACGCTGTGAGTGCTATACTTTAGGAGTTATGGCAGAAATTAGAAAACAATTTTGCATCGACTCTAGCGGCAAAACGGCGATGGTTAGAACTATCCCACTAACGACAAAAAATTTGCCATAAAAATACATAACAGCTGCCGAAAAGTCCGACGCTGTGAGTGCTATACCTTAGGAGTAATGGCAGAAATTAGAAAACAATATTGCATCGACTCTAGCGCCAAGACCGTGATAGCTAGAACTATCCGACCATCGGCAGAATATTCGCCATGAAAATATTTATCAACTACCGAAAATTCCGACGCTGTGAGTGCTCTACTTTAGGAGTTATGGGAGAAACTAGAAAACAATATTGCATCGATTCTCGCACCAAAACGGTGATAGTTAGAACTATCCGACTAACGTCAGAATATTCGCCATAAAAATATCTAACAACTACCGAAAAGTCCGACGCTGTGAGTGCTCTACTTTAGGAGTTATGGGAGAAACTAGAAAACAATATTGCATCGACTCAACCGGCAAAACGGTGATAGGTAGAACTATCTGACTAACGGCAGAATATTCGCTATAAAAGTGTCTAACAATTGCCCAAAATTCCAATTATATCAATGCTATACTTTAGGAGTTGTGGCAGAAATTAGAAAACAATTTTTCATCGACTTTAGCGGCAAAACGGCGATAGTTAGAACTATCCCACTAACGGCAGAATATTCTCCATAAAAATATCTAACAACTACCGAAAAGTCCGACGCTGTGAGTGCTCTACTTTAGGAGTTATGGGAGAAACTAGAAAACAATATTGCATCGACTCAACCGGCAAAACGGTGATAGGTAGAACTATCCGACTAACGACAGAATATTCGCCATAAAAATATCTAACAACTACCGAAAATTCCGACGCTGTGAGTACCATACTTTAGGAGTTATGGCAGAAATAAGAAAACAATTTTGCATCGACTCTAGCGGCAAAACGGCGATGGTTAGAACTATCCCACTAACGACAGAATATTTGCCATAAAAATATCTAACAACTGCCGAAAAGTCCGACGCTGTGAATGCTATACCTTAGGAGTTATGGCAGAAATTAGAAAACAATATTGCATCGACTCTAGCGCCAAGACCGTGATAGCTAGAACTATCCGACCAACGGCAGAATTTTTGCCATAAAAATATTTATCAACTACCGAAAATTCCGACACTGTGAGTGCTCTACTTTAGGAGTTATGGGAGAAACTAGAAAACAATATTGCATCGAGTCAACCGGCAAAACGGTGATAGTTAGAACTATCCGACTAACGGCAAAATATTCGCCATAAAAATATCTAACAACCGCCGAAAAGTCCGACGCTGTGAGTGCTCTACTTTAGGAGTTATGGGAGAAACTAGAAAACAATATTGCATCGACTCAACGGGCAAAACGATGATAGGTAGAACCATCTGACTAACGGCAGAATATTCGCTATAAAAGTGTCTAACAATTGCCCAAAATTCCAATTATATCAATGCTATACTTTAGGAGTTGTGGCAGAAATTAGGAAAGAATATTGCATCGACTCTAGCGCCAAGAGGGTGAAAGCTAGAACTATCCGACTAACGGCAGAATATTCGCCATAAAAATATTTATCAACTACCGAAAATTCCGCCGCTCTGAGAGCTATACTTTAGGAGTTATGGCAGAAATTAGAAAACAATTTTGCATCGACTCTTGCGCCAAGAAGGTGATAGCTAGAACTATCCGACTAACGACAGAATATTCGCCATAAAAATATCTAACAACTACCGAAAATTCCGACGCTGTGAGTACCATACTTTAGGAGTTATGGCAGAAATAAGAAAACAATTTTGCATCGACTCTACCGGCAAAACGGCGATGGTTAGAACTATCCCACTAACGACAGAATATTTGCCATAGAAATATCTAACAACTGCCGAAAAGTCCGACGCTGTGAATGCTATACCTTAGGAGTTATGGCAGAAATTAGAAAACAATATTGCATCGACTCTAGCGCCAAGAAGGTGATAGCTAGAACTATCCGACTAACGACAGAATATTCGCCATAAAAATATCTAACAACTACCGGAAATTCCGACGCTGTGAGTGCTATACTTTAGGAGTTATGGCAGAAATTAGAAAACAATTTTGCATCGACTCTAGCGGCAAAACGGCGATGGTTAGAACTATCCGACCAACGGCAGAATATTCGCCATAAAAATATTTATCAACTACCGAAAATTCCGACGCTGTGAGTGCTCTACTTTAGGAGTTATGGGAGAAACTAGAAAACAATATTGCATCGATTCTCGCACCAAAACGGTGATAGTTAGAACTATCCGACTAACGGCAAAATATTCGCCATAAAAATATCTAACAACCGCCGAAACGTCCGACGCTGTGAGTGCTCTACTTTAGGAGTTATGGGAGAAACTAGAGAACAATATTGCATCGACTCAACGGGCAAAACGGTGATAGGTAGAACCATCTGACTAACGGCAGAATATTCGCTATAAAAGTGTCTAACAATTGCCCAAAATTCCAATTATATCAATGCTATACTTAGGAGTTGTGGCAGAAATTAGGAAAGAATATTGCATCGACTCTAGCGCCAAGAGGGTGAAAGCTAGAACTATCCGACTAACGGCAGAATATTCGCCATAAAAATATTTATCAACTACCGAAAATTCCGCCGCTGTGAGAGCTATACTTTAGGAGTTATGGCAGAAATTAGAAAACAATTTTGCATCGACTCTTGCGCCAAGAAGGTGATAGCTAGAACTATCCGACTAACGACAGAATATTCGCCATAAAAATATCTAACAACTACCGGAAATTCCGACGCTGTGAGTGCTCTACTTTAGGAGTTATGGGAGAAACTACAAAACAATATTGCATCGAGTCAACCGGCAAAACGGTGACAGTTATCACTATCTGACTAACGGCAGAATATTCGCTATAAAAGTGTCTAACAATTGCCCAAAATTCCAATTATATCAGTGCTATACTTTAGGAGTTATGGCACAAATTAGAAAACAATATTACATCGACTCTATCGCCAAAACGGTGATAGTTAGAACTATCCGACTAACGGCAGAATATTCTCCATAAAAATATCTAACAACTACCGAAAATTCCGCCGCTGTGAGAGCTATACTTTAGGAGTTATGGCAGAAATTAGGAAAGAATATTGCATCGACTCTAGCGCCAAGAGGGTGATAGCTAGAACTATCCGACTAACGACAGAATATTCGCCATAAAAATATCTAACAACTACCGAAAATTCCGCCGCTGTGAGAGCTATACTTTAGGAGTTATGGCAGAAATTAGAAAACAATTTTGCATCGACTCTTGCGCCAAGAAGGTGATAGCTAGAACTATCCGACTAACGACAGAATATTCGCCATAAAAATATCTAACAACTACCGGAAATTCCGACGCTGTGAGTGCTATACTTTAGGAGTTATGGCAGAAATTAGAAAACAATTTTGCATCGACTCTAGCGGCAAAACGGCGATGGTTAGAACTATCCCACTAACGACAAAAAATTTGCCATAAAAATACATAACAGCTGCCGAAAAGTCCGACGCTGTGAGTGCTATACCTTAGGAGTAATGGCAGAAATTAGAAAACAATATTGCATCGACTCTAGCGCCAAGACCGTGATAGCTAGAACTATCCGACCATCGGCAGAATATTCGCCATGAAAATATTTATCAACTACCGAAAATTCCGACGCTGTGAGTGCTCTACTTTAGGAGTTATGGGAGAAACTAGAAAACAATATTGCATCGATTCTCGCACCAAAACGGTGATAGTTAGAACTATCCTACTAACGTCAGAATATTCGCCATAAAAATATCTAACAACTACCGAAAAGTCCGACGCTGTGAGTGCTCTACTTTAGGAGTTATGGGAGAAACTAGAAAACAATATTGCATCGACTCAACCGGCAAAACGGTGATAGGTAGAACTATCTGACTAACGGCAGAATATTCGCTATAAAAGTGTCTAACAATTGCCCAAAATTCCAATTATATCAATGCTATACTTTAGGAGTTGTGGCAGAAATTAGAAAACAATTTTTCATCGACTTTAGCGGCAAAACGGCGATAGTTAGAACTATCCCACTAACGGCAGAATATTCTCCATAAAAATATCTAACAACTACCGAAAAGTCCGACGCTGTGAGTGCTCTACTTTAGGAGTTATGGGAGAAACTAGAAAACAATATTGCATCGACTCAACCGGCAAAACGGTGATAGGTAGAACTATCCGACTAACGACAGAATATTCGCCATAAAAATATCTAACAACTACCGAAAATTCCGACGCTGTGAGTACCATACTTTAGGAGTTATGGCAGAAATAAGAAAACAATTTTGCATCGACTCTAGCGGCAAAACGGCGATGGTTAGAACTATCCCACTAACGACAGAATATTTGCCATAAAAATATCTAACAACTGCCGAAAAGTCCGACGCTGTGAATGCTATACCTTAGGAGTTATGGCAGAAATTAGAAAACAATATTGCATCGACTCTAGCGCCAAGACCGTGATAGCTAGAACTATCCGACCAACGGCAGAATTTTTGCCATAAAAATATTTATCAACTACCGAAAATTCCGACACTGTGAGTGCTCTACTTTAGGAGTTATGGGAGAAACTAGAAAACAATATTGCATCGAGTCAACCGGCAAAACGGTGATAGTTAGAACTATCCGACTAACGGCAAAATATTCGCCATAAAAATATCTAACAACCGCCGAAAAGTCCGACGCTGTGAGTGCTCTACTTTAGGAGTTATGGGAGAAACTAGAAAACAATATTGCATCGACTCAACGGGCAAAACGATGATAGGTAGAACCATCTGACTAACGGCAGAATATTCGCTATAAAAGTGTCTAACAATTGCCCAAAATTCCAATTATATCAATGCTATACTTTAGGAGTTGTGGCAGAAATTAGGAAAGAATATTGCATCGACTCTAGCGCCAAGAGGGTGAAAGCTAGAACTATCCGACTAACGGCAGAATATTCGCCATAAAAATATTTATCAACTACCGAAAATTCCGCCGCTCTGAGAGCTATACTTTAGGAGTTATGGCAGAAATTAGAAAACAATTTTGCATCGACTCTTGCGCCAAGAAGGTGATAGCTAGAACTATCCGACTAACGACAGAATATTCGCCATAAAAATATCTAACAACTACCGAAAATTCCGACGCTGTGAGTACCATACTTTAGGAGTTATGGCAGAAATAAGAAAACAATTTTGAATCGACTCTACCGGCAAAACGGCGATGGTTAGAACTATCCCACTAACGACAGAATATTTGCCATAGAAATATCTAACAACTGCCGAAAAGTCCGACGCTGTGAATGCTATACCTTAGGAGTTATGGCAGAAATTAGAAAACAATATTGCATCGACTCTAGCGCCAAGAAGGTGATAGCTAGAACTATCCGACTAACGACAGAATATTCGCCATAAAAATATCTAACAACTACCGGAAATTCCGACGCTGTGAGTGCTATACTTTAGGAGTTATGGCAGAAATTAGAAAACAATTTTGCATCGACTCTAGCGGCAAAACGGCGATGGTTAGAACTATCCGACCAACGGCAGAATATTCGCCATAAAAATATTTATCAACTACCGAAAATTCCGACGCTGTGAGTGCTCTACTTTAGGAGTTATGGGAGAAACTAGAAAACAATATTGCATCGATTCTCGCACCAAAACGGTGATAGTTAGAACTATCCGACTAACGGCAAAATATTCGCCATAAAAATATCTAACAACCGCCGAAACGTCCGACGCTGTGAGTGCTCTACTTTAGGAGTTATGGGAGAAACTAGAGAACAATATTGCATCGACTCAACGGGCAAAACGGTGATAGGTAGAACCATCTGACTAACGGCAGAATATTCGCTATAAAAGTGTCTAACAATTGCCCAAAATTCCAATTATGTCAATGCTATACTTTAGGAGTTGTGGCAGAAATTAGGAAAGAATATTGCATCGACTCTAGCGCCAAGAGGGTGAAAGCTAGAACTATCCGACTAACGGCAGAATATTCGCCATAAAAATATTTATCAACTACCGAAAATTCCGCCGCTGTGAGAGCTATACTTTAGGAGTTATGGCAGAAATTAGAAAACAATTTTGCATCGACTCTTGCGCCAAGAAGGTGATAGCTAGAACTATCCGACTAACGACAGAATATTCGCCATAAAAATATCTAACAACTACCGGAAATTCCGACGCTGTGAGTGCTATACTTTAGGAGTTATGGCAGAAATTAGAAAACAATTTTGCATCGACTCTAGCGGCAAAACGGCGATGGTTAGAACTATCCCACTAACGACAAAAAATTTGCCATAAAAATACATAACAACTGCCGAAAATTCCGACGCTGTGAGTGCTATACCTTAGGAGTTAATGCAGAAATTAGAAAACAATATTGCATCGACTCTAGCGCCAAGACCGTGATAGCTAGAACTATCCGACCAACGGCAGAATATTCGCCATAAAAATATTTATCAACTACCGAAAATTCCGACGCTGTGAGTGCTCTACTTTAGGAGTTATGGGAGAAACTAGAAAACAATATTGCATCGATTCTCGCACCAAAACGGTGATAGTTAGAACTATCCGACTAACGGCAAAATATTCGCCATAAAAATATCTAACAACTACCGAAAAGTCCGACGCTGTGAGTGCTCTACTTTAGGAGTTATGGGAGAAACTAGAAAACAATATTGCATCGACTCAACAGGCAAAACGGTGATAGGTAGAACTATCTGACTAACGGCAGAATATTCGCTATAAAAGTGTCTAACAATTGCCCAAAATTCCAATTATATCAATGCTATACTTTAGGAGTTGTGGCAGAAATTAGAAAACAATTTTTCATCGACTTTAGCGGCAAAACGGCGATGGTTAGAACTATCCCACTAACGACAGAATATTTGCCATAAAAATATCTAACAACTGCCGAAAAGTCCGACGCTGTGAATGCTACACCTTAGGAGTTATGGCAGAAATTAGAAAACAATATTGCATCGACTCTAGCGCCAAGACTGTGATAGCTAGAACTATCCGACCAACGGCAGAATTTTTGCCATGAAAATATTTATCAACTACCGAAAATTCCGACACTGTCAGTGCTCTACTTTAGGAGTTATGGCAGAAATTAGAAAACAATATTGCATCGACTCTAGCGCCAAGACGGTGATAGTTAGAACTATCCGATTAACGGCAGGATATTCGCCATAAAAATATCTAACAGCCGCCGAAAAGTCCGACGCTGTGAGTGCTCTACTTTAGGAGTTATGGGAGAAACTAGAAAACAATATTGCATCGAGTCAACCGGCAAAACGGTGATAGTTAGAACTATCAGACTAACGGCAGAATATTCGCTATAAAAGTGTCTAACAATTGCCCAAAATTCCAATTATATCAGTGCTATACTTTAGGAGTTATGGCAGAAATAAGAAAACAATATTACATCGACTCTATCGCCAAAACGGTGATAGTTAGAATTATCCGACTAACGGCAGGATATTCTCCATAAAAATATCTAACAACTACCGAAAATTCCGCCACTGTGAGAGCTATACTTTAGGAGTTATGGCAGAAATTAGGAAAGAATATTGCATCGACTCTAGCGCCAAGAGGGTGAAAGCTAGAACTATCCGACTAACGGCAGAATATTCGCCATAAAAATATTTATCAACTACCGAAAATTCCGACGCTATGAGTGCTATACTTTAGGAGTTATGGCAGAAATTAGAAAACAATTTTGCATCGACTCTAGCGGCAAAACGGCGATGGTTAGAACTATCCGACCAACGGCAGAATATTCGCCATAAAAATATTTATCAACTACCGAAAATTCCGACGCTGTGAGTGCTCTACTTTAGGAGTTATGGGAGAAACTAGAAAACAATATTGCATCGATTCTCGCACCAAAACGGTGATAGTTAGAACTATCCGACTAACGGCAAAATATTCGCCATAAAAATATCTAACAACCGCCGAAACGTCCGACGCTGTGAGTGCTCTACTTTAGGAGTTATGGGAGAAACTAGAAAACAATATTGCATCGACTCAACCGGCAAAACGGTGATAGTTAGAACTATCTGACTAACGGCAGAATATTCGCTATAAAAGTGTCTAACAATTGCCCAAAATTCCAATTATATCAATGCTATACTTTAGGAGTTGTGGCAGAAATTACAAAAAAATTTTTCATCGACTTTAGCGACAAAACGGCGACAGGTAGAATTATCTGACTAACGGCAGAATATACGCCGTACAAATTTCTAACAATTGCCGCCAAATTCGCCTCTGTGAGTGCTCTACTTTAGGAGTTAGGGCAGAAATTAGATAACAATATTGCATCGACTCTAGCGCCAAAACGGCGATAGTTAGAACTATCCCACTAACGGCAGAATATGCGCTATACAAATGTCGAACAACTGCCACAGAGTCCGACTCTGTGAGTGCTCTACTTTAGGAGTTAGGGCAGAAATTAGATACCAACATTGCATCGACTCTAGCGCCAAAACGGCGATAGTTAGGACTATCTGACTAACGGCAGAATATGCGCTATACAAATATCTAACAACTGCCGCAACCTTTTAGTCTGTGGGTGCTTTACTTTAGGAGTTATGGCAGAAATTAGAAAACAATATTGCATCGACTCTAGCGCCACAACGGCGATACTTAGAACTATCTGGATAACGGCAGAATATGCGCCATGCAAATTTCTAACAACTGGCGCCAAGTCCGACTCTGTGAGTGTTCTGCTTTAGGAGTTACGGCAGAAATTAGAAAACAATATTGCCTCGACTCTAGCGATAAAACGGCGATACTTAGAGCTAGCTGACTAACGGCAGAATATGCGCCATACAAATTTCTAAGAACTGTCGCCAAGTCCGACTGTGTGAGTGTTCTACTTTAGGAGTTACGGCAGAAATTAGATACCAATATTGCATCGAATCTAGCGCCAAAACGGCGATAGTTAGAATTATCTGACTAACGGCAAAATATACGCCGTACAAATTTCTAACAATCGCCGCCAAATTCGCCTCTGTGAGTGCTCTACTTTAGGAGTTAGGTGCAGGAATTAGATACCAATATTGCATCGACTCTAGCGCCAAAACGGCGATAGTTAGAATTATCTGACTAACGGCAGAATATACGCCGTACAAATTTCTAACAATTGCCGCCAAATTCGCCTCTGTGAGTGCTCTACTTTAGGAGTTAGGGCAGAAATTAGATACCAATATTGCATCGACTCTAGCGCCAAAACGGCAATAGTTAGAACTATCTGACTAACGGTAGAATATGCGCTATACAACTTTCTAACAACCGCCGCCAAGTCCGACGCTGTGAATGCTATACCTTAGGAGTTATGGCAGAAATTAGAAATCAATATTGCATCGACTCTAGCGCCAAGAAGGTGATAGCTAGAACTATCCGACTAACGACAGAATATTCGCCATAAAAATATCTAACAACTACCGGAAATTCCGACGCTGTGAGTGCTATACTTTAGGAGTTATGGCAGAAATTAGAAAACAATTTTGCATCGACTCTAGCGGCAAAACGGCGATGGTTAGAACTATCCCACTAACGACAAAAAATTTGCCATAAAAATACATAACAGCTGCCGAAAAGTCCGACGCTGTGAGTGCTATACCTTAGGAGTAATGGCAGAAATTAGAAAACAATATTGCATCGACTCTAGCGCCAAGACCGTGATAGCTAGAACTATCCGACCATCGGCAGAATATTCGCCATGAAAATATTTATCAACTACCGAAAATTCCGACGCTGTGAGTGCTCTACTTTAGGAGTTATGGGAGAAACTAGAAAACAATATTGCATCGATTCTCGCACCAAAACGGTGATAGTTAGAACTATCCGACTAACGTCAGAATATTCGCCATAAAAATATCTAACAACTACCGAAAAGTCCGACGCTGTGAGTGCTCTACTTTAGGAGTTATGGGAGAAACTAGAAAACAATATTGCATCGACTCAACCGGCAAAACGGTGATAGGTAGAACTATCTGACTAACGGCAGAATATTCGCTATAAAAGTGTCTAACAATTGCCCAAAATTCCAATTATATCAATGCTATACTTTAGGAGTTGTGGCAGAAATTAGAAAACAATTTTTCATCGACTTTAGCGGCAAAACGGCGATAGTTAGAACTATCCCACTAACGGCAGAATATTCTCCATAAAAATATCTAACAACTACCGAAAAGTCCGACGCTGTGAGTGCTCTACTTTAGGAGTTATGGGAGAAACTAGAAAACAATATTGCATCGACTCAACCGGCAAAACGGTGATAGGTAGAACTATCCGACTAACGACAGAATATTCGCCATAAAAATATCTAACAACTACCGAAAATTCCGACGCTGTGAGTACCATACTTTAGGAGTTATGGCAGAAATAAGAAAACAATTTTGCATCGACTCTAGCGGCAAAACGGCGATGGTTAGAACTATCCCACTAACGACAGAATATTTGCCATAAAAATATCTAACAACTGCCGAAAAGTCCGACGCTGTGAATGCTATACCTTAGGAGTTATGGCAGAAATTAGAAAACAATATTGCATCGACTCTAGCGCCAAGACCGTGATAGCTAGAACTATCCGACCAACGGCAGAATTTTTGCCATAAAAATATTTATCAACTACCGAAAATTCCGACACTGTGAGTGCTCTACTTTAGGAGTTATGGGAGAAACTAGAAAACAATATTGCATCGAGTCAACCGGCAAAACGGTGATAGTTAGAACTATCCGACTAACGGCAAAATATTCGCCATAAAAATATCTAACAACCGCCGAAAAGTCCGACGCTGTGAGTGCTCTACTTTAGGAGTTATGGGAGAAACTAGAAAACAATATTGCATCGACTCAACGGGCAAAACGATGATAGGTAGAACCATCTGACTAACGGCAGAATATTCGCTATAAAAGTGTCTAACAATTGCCCAAAATTCCAATTATATCAATGCTATACTTTAGGAGTTGTGGCAGAAATTAGGAAAGAATATTGCATCGACTCTAGCGCCAAGAGGGTGAAAGCTAGAACTATCCGACTAACGGCAGAATATTCGCCATAAAAATATTTATCAACTACCGAAAATTCCGCCGCTCTGAGAGCTATACTTTAGGAGTTATGGCAGAAATTAGAAAACAATTTTGCATCGACTCTTGCGCCAAGAAGGTGATAGCTAGAACTATCCGACTAACGACAGAATATTCGCCATAAAAATATCTAACAACTACCGAAAATTCCGACGCTGTGAGTACCATACTTTAGGAGTTATGGCAGAAATAAGAAAACAATTTTGCATCGACTCTACCGGCAAAACGGCGATGGTTAGAACTATCCCACTAACGACAGAATATTTGCCATAGAAATATCTAACAACTGCCGAAAAGTCCGACGCTGTGAATGCTATACCTTAGGAGTTATGGCAGAAATTAGAAAACAATATTGCATCGACTCTAGCGCCAAGAAGGTGATAGCTAGAACTATCCGACTAACGACAGAATATTCGCCATAAAAATATCTAACAACTACCGGAAATTCCGACGCTGTGAGTGCTATACTTTAGGAGTTATTGCAGAAATTAGAAAACAATTTTGCATCGACTCTAGCGGCAAAACGGCGATGGTTAGAACTATCCGACCAACGGCAGAATATTCGCCATAAAAGTATTTATCAACTACCGAAAATTCCGACGCTGTGAGTGCTCTACTTTAGGAGTTATGGGAGAAACTAGAAAACAATATTGCATCGACTCAACCGGCAAAACGGTGATAGTTAGAACTATCTGACTAACGGCAGAATATTCGCTATAAAAGTGTCTAACAATTGCCCAAAATTCCAATTATATCAATGCTATACTTTAGGAGTTGTGGCAGAAATTACAAAAAAATTTTTCATCGACTTTAGCGACAAAACGGCGACAGGTAGAATTATCTGACTAACGGCAGAATATACGCCGTACAAATTTCTAACAATTGCCGCCAAATTCGCCTCTGTGAGTGCTCTACTTTAGGAGTTAGGGCAGAAATTAGATAACAATATTGCATCGACTCTAGCGCCAAAACGGCGATAGTTAGAACTATCCCACTAACGGCAGAATATGCGCTATACAAATGTCGAACAACTGCCACAGAGTCCGACTCTGTGAGTGCTCTACTTTAGGAGTTAGGGCAGAAATTAGATACCAACATTGCATCGACTCTAGCGCCAAAACGGCGATAGTTAGGACTATCTGACTAACGGCAGAATATGCGCTATACAAATATCTAACAACTGCCGCAACCTTTTAGTCTGTGGGTGCTTTACTTTAGGAGTTATGGCAGAAATTAGAAAACAATATTGCATCGACTCTAGCGCCACAACGGCGATACTTAGAACTATCTGGATAACGGCAGAATATGCGCCATGCAAATTTCTAACAACTGGCGCCAAGTCCGACTCTGTGAGTGTTCTGCTTTAGGAGTTACGGCAGAAATTAGAAAACAATATTGCCTCGACTCTAGCGATAAAACGGCGATACTTAGAGCTAGCTGACTAACGGCAGAATATGCGCCATACAAATTTCTAAGAACTGTCGCCAAGTCCGACTGTGTGAGTGTTCTACTTTAGGAGTTACGGCAGAAATTAGATACCAATATTGCATCGAATCTAGCGCCAAAACGGCGATAGTTAGAATTATCTGACTAACGGCAAAATATACGCCGTACAAATTTCTAACAATCGCCGCCAAATTCGCCTCTGTGAGTGCTCTACTTTAGGAGTTAGGTGCAGGAATTAGATACCAATATTGCATCGACTCTAGCGCCAAAACGGCGATAGTTAGAATTATCTGACTAACGGCAGAATATACGCCGTACAAATTTCTAACAATTGCCGCCAAATTCGCCTCTGTGAGTGCTCTACTTTAGGAGTTAGGGCAGAAATTAGATACCAATATTGCATCGACTCTAGCGCCAAAACGGCAATAGTTAGAACTATCTGACTAACGGTAGAATATGCGCTATACAACTTTCTAACAACCGCCGCCAAGTCCGACGCTGTGAATGCTATACCTTAGGAGTTATGGCAGAAATTAGAAATCAATATTGCATCGACTCTAGCGCCAAGAAGGTGATAGCTAGAACTATCCGACTAACGACAGAATATTCGCCATAAAAATATCTAACAACTACCGGAAATTCCGACGCTGTGAGTGCTATACTTTAGGAGTTATGGCAGAAATTAGAAAACAATTTTGCATCGACTCTAGCGGCAAAACGGCGATGGTTAGAACTATCCCACTAACGACAAAAAATTTGCCATAAAAATACATAACAGCTGCCGAAAAGTCCGACGCTGTGAGTGCTATACCTTAGGAGTAATGGCAGAAATTAGAAAACAATATTGCATCGACTCTAGCGCCAAGACCGTGATAGCTAGAACTATCCGACCATCGGCAGAATATTCGCCATGAAAATATTTATCAACTACCGAAAATTCCGACGCTGTGAGTGCTCTACTTTAGGAGTTATGGGAGAAACTAGAAAACAATATTGCATCGATTCTCGCACCAAAACGGTGATAGTTAGAACTATCCGACTAACGTCAGAATATTCGCCATAAAAATATCTAACAACTACCGAAAAGTCCGACGCTGTGAGTGCTCTACTTTAGGAGTTATGGGAGAAACTAGAAAACAATATTGCATCGACTCAACCGGCAAAACGGTGATAGGTAGAACTATCTGACTAACGGCAGAATATTCGCTATAAAAGTGTCTAACAATTGCCCAAAATTCCAATTATATCAATGCTATACTTTAGGAGTTGTGGCAGAAATTAGAAAACAATTTTTCATCGACTTTAGCGGCAAAACGGCGATAGTTAGAACTATCCCACTAACGGCAGAATATTCTCCATAAAAATATCTAACAACTACCGAAAAGTCCGACGCTGTGAGTGCTCTACTTTAGGAGTTATGGGAGAAACTAGAAAACAATATTGCATCGACTCAACCGGCAAAACGGTGATAGGTAGAACTATCCGACTAACGACAGAATATTCGCCATAAAAATATCTAACAACTACCGAAAATTCCGACGCTGTGAGTACCATACTTTAGGAGTTATGGCAGAAATAAGAAAACAATTTTGCATCGACTCTAGCGGCAAAACGGCGATGGTTAGAACTATCCCACTAACGACAGAATATTTGCCATAAAAATATCTAACAACTGCCGAAAAGTCCGACGCTGTGAATGCTATACCTTAGGAGTTATGGCAGAAATTAGAAAACAATATTGCATCGACTCTAGCGCCAAGACCGTGATAGCTAGAACTATCCGACCAACGGCAGAATTTTTGCCATAAAAATATTTATCAACTACCGAAAATTCCGACACTGTGAGTGCTCTACTTTAGGAGTTATGGGAGAAACTAGAAAACAATATTGCATCGAGTCAACCGGCAAAACGGTGATAGTTAGAACTATCCGACTAACGGCAAAATATTCGCCATAAAAATATCTAACAACCGCCGAAAAGTCCGACGCTGTGAGTGCTCTACTTTAGGAGTTATGGGAGAAACTAGAAAACAATATTGCATCGACTCAACGGGCAAAACGATGATAGGTAGAACCATCTGACTAACGGCAGAATATTCGCTATAAAAGTGTCTAACAATTGCCCAAAATTCCAATTATATCAATGCTATACTTTAGGAGTTGTGGCAGAAATTAGGAAAGAATATTGCATCGACTCTAGCGCCAAGAGGGTGAAAGCTAGAACTATCCGACTAACGGCAGAATATTCGCCATAAAAATATTTATCAACTACCGAAAATTCCGCCGCTCTGAGAGCTATACTTTAGGAGTTATGGCAGAAATTAGAAAACAATTTTGCATCGACTCTTGCGCCAAGAAGGTGATAGCTAGAACTATCCGACTAACGACAGAATATTCGCCATAAAAATATCTAACAACTACCGAAAATTCCGACGCTGTGAGTACCATACTTTAGGAGTTATGGCAGAAATAAGAAAACAATTTTGCATCGACTCTACCGGCAAAACGGCGATGGTTAGAACTATCCCACTAACGACAGAATATTTGCCATAGAAATATCTAACAACTGCCGAAAAGTCCGACGCTGTGAATGCTATACCTTAGGAGTTATGGCAGAAATTAGAAAACAATATTGCATCGACTCTAGCGCCAAGAAGGTGATAGCTAGAACTATCCGACTAACGACAGAATATTCGCCATAAAAATATCTAACAACTACCGGAAATTCCGACGCTGTGAGTGCTATACTTTAGGAGTTATGGCAGAAATTAGAAAACAATTTTGCATCGACTCTAGCGGCAAAACGGCGATGGTTAGAACTATCCGACCAACGGCAGAATATTCGCCATAAAAATATTTATCAACTACCGAAAATTCCGACGCTGTGAGTGCTCTACTTTAGGAGTTATGGGAGAAACTAGAAAACAATATTGCATCGATTCTCGCACCAAAACGGTGATAGTTAGAACTATCCGACTAACGGCAAAATATTCGCCATAAAAATATCTAACAACCGCCGAAACGTCCGACGCTGTGAGTGCTCTACTTTAGGAGTTATGGGAGAAACTAGAGAACAATATTGCATCGACTCAACGGGCAAAACGGTGATAGGTAGAACCATCTGACTAACGGCAGAATATTCGCTATAAAAGTGTCTAACAATTGCCCAAAATTCCAATTATGTCAATGCTATACTTTAGGAGTTGTGGCAGAAATTAGGAAAGAATATTGCATCGACTCTAGCGCCAAGAGGGTGAAAGCTAGAACTATCCGACTAACGGCAGAATATTCGCCATAAAAATATTTATCAACTACCGAAAATTCCGCCGCTGTGAGAGCTATACTTTAGGAGTTATGGCAGAAATTAGAAAACAATTTTGCATCGACTCTTGCGCCAAGAAGGTGATAGCTAGAACTATCCGACTAACGACAGAATATTCGCCATAAAAATATCTAACAACTACCGGAAATTCCGACGCTGTGAGTGCTATACTTTAGGAGTTATGGCAGAAATTAGAAAACAATTTTGCATCGACTCTAGCGGCAAAACGGCGATGGTTAGAACTATCCCACTAACGACAAAAAATTTGCCATAAAAATACATAACAACTGCCGAAAATTCCGACGCTGTGAGTGCTATACCTTAGGAGTTAATGCAGAAATTAGAAAACAATATTGCATCGACTCTAGCGCCAAGACCGTGAATGCTAGAACTATCCGACCAACGGCAGAATATTCGCCATAAAAATATTTATCAACTACCGAAAATTCCGACGCTGTGAGTGCTCTACTTTAGGAGTTATGGGAGAAACTAGAAAACAATATTGCATCGATTCTCGCACCAAAACGGTGATAGTTAGAACTATCCGACTAACGGCAAAATATTCGCCATAAAAATATCTAACAACTACCGAAAAGTCCGACGCTGTGAGTGCTCTACTTTAGGAGTTATGGGAGAAACTAGAAAACAATATTGCATCGACTCAACAGGCAAAACGGTGATAGGTAGAACTATCTGACTAACGGCAGAATATTCGCTATAAAAGTGTCTAACAATTGCCCAAAATTCCAATTATATCAATGCTATACTTTAGGAGTTGTGGCAGAAATTAGAAAACAATTTTTCATCGACTTTAGCGGCAAAACGGCGATGGTTAGAACTATCCCACTAACGACAGAATATTTGCCATAAAAATATCTAACAACTGCCGAAAAGTCCGACGCTGTGAATGCTACACCTTAGGAGTTATGGCAGAAATTAGAAAACAATATTGCATCGACTCTAGCGCCAAGACTGTGATAGCTAGAACTATCCGACCAACGGCAGAATTTTTGCCATGAAAATATTTATCAACTACCGAAAATTCCGACACTGTCAGTGCTCTACTTTAGGAGTTATGGCAGAAATTAGAAAACAATATTGCATCGACTCTAGCGCCAAGACGGTGATAGTTAGAACTATCCGATTAACGGCAGGATATTCGCCATAAAAATATCTAACAGCCGCCGAAAAGTCCGACGCTGTGAGTGCTCTACTTTAGGAGTTATGGGAGAAACTAGAAAACAATATTGCATCGAGTCAACCGGCAAAACGGTGATAGTTAGAACTATCAGACTAACGGCAGAATATTCGCTATAAAAGTGTCTAACAATTGCCCAAAATTCCAATTATATCAGTGCTATACTTTAGGAGTTATGGCAGAAATAAGAAAACAATATTACATCGACTCTATCGCCAAAACGGTGATAGTTAGAATTATCCGACTAACGGCAGGATATTCTCCATAAAAATATCTAACAACTACCGAAAATTCCGCCACTGTGAGAGCTATACTTTAGGAGTTATGGCAGAAATTAGGAAAGAATATTGCATCGACTCTAGCGCCAAGAGGGTGAAAGCTAGAACTATCCGACTAACGGCAGAATATTCGCCATAAAAATATTTATCAACTACCGAAAATTCCGACGCTATGAGTGCTATACTTTAGGAGTTATGGCAGAAATTAGAAAACAATTTTGCATCGACTCTAGCGGCAAAACGGCGATGGTTAGAACTATCCGACCAACGGCAGAATATTCGCCATAAAAATATTTATCAACTACCGAAAATTCCGACGCTGTGAGTGCTCTACTTTAGGAGTTATGGGAGAAACTAGAAAACAATATTGCATCGATTCTCGCACCAAAACGGTGATAGTTAGAACTATCCGACTAACGGCAAAATATTCGCCATAAAAATATCTAACAACCGCCGAAACGTCCGACGCTGTGAGTGCTCTACTTTAGGAGTTATGGGAGAAACTAGAAAACAATATTGCATCGACTCAACCGGCAAAACGGTGATAGTTAGAACTATCTGACTAACGGCAGAATATTCGCTATAAAAGTGTCTAACAATTGCCCAAAATTCCAATTATATCAATGCTATACTTTAGGAGTTGTGGCAGAAATTACAAAAAAATTTTTCATCGACTTTAGCGACAAAACGGCGACAGGTAGAATTATCTGACTAACGGCAGAATATACGCCGTACAAATTTCTAACAATTGCCGCCAAATTCGCCTCTGTGAGTGCTCTACTTTAGGAGTTAGGGCAGAAATTAGATAACAATATTGCATCGACTCTAGCGCCAAAACGGCGATAGTTAGAACTATCCCACTAACGGCAGAATATGCGCTATACAAATGTCGAACAACTGCCACAGAGTCCGACTCTGTGAGTGCTCTACTTTAGGAGTTAGGGCAGAAATTAGATACCAACATTGCATCGACTCTAGCGCCAAAACGGCGATAGTTAGGACTATCTGACTAACGGCAGAATATGCGCTATACAAATATCTAACAACTGCCGCAACCTTTTAGTCTGTGGGTGCTTTACTTTAGGAGTTATGGCAGAAATTAGAAAACAATATTGCATCGACTCTAGCGCCACAACGGCGATACTTAGAACTATCTGGATAACGGCAGAATATGCGCCATGCAAATTTCTAACAACTGGCGCCAAGTCCGACTCTGTGAGTGTTCTGCTTTAGGAGTTACGGCAGAAATTAGAAAACAATATTGCCTCGACTCTAGCGATAAAACGGCGATACTTAGAGCTAGCTGACTAACGGCAGAATATGCGCCATACAAATTTCTAAGAACTGTCGCCAAGTCCGACTGTGTGAGTGTTCTACTTTAGGAGTTACGGCAGAAATTAGATACCAATATTGCATCGAATCTAGCGCCAAAACGGCGATAGTTAGAATTATCTGACTAACGGCAAAATATACGCCGTACAAATTTCTAACAATCGCCGCCAAATTCGCCTCTGTGAGTGCTCTACTTTAGGAGTTAGGTGCAGGAATTAGATACCAATATTGCATCGACTCTAGCGCCAAAACGGCGATAGTTAGAATTATCTGACTAACGGCAGAATATACGCCGTACAAATTTCTAACAATTGCCGCCAAATTCGCCTCTGTGAGTGCTCTACTTTAGGAGTTAGGGCAGAAATTAGATACCAATATTGCATCGACTCTAGCGCCAAAACGGCAATAGTTAGAACTATCTGACTAACGGTAGAATATGCGCTATACAACTTTCTAACAACCGCCGCCAAGTCCGACGCTGTGAATGCTATACCTTAGGAGTTATGGCAGAAATTAGAAATCAATATTGCATCGACTCTAGCGCCAAGACCGTGATAGCTAGAACTATCCGACCAACGGCAGAATTTTTGCCATAAAAATATTTATCAACTACCGAAAATTCCGACACTGTGAGTGCTCTACTTTAGGAGTTATGGCAGAAATTAGAAAACAACATTGCATCGACTCTAGCGCCAAGACGGTGATAGTTAGAACTATTCGACTAACGGCAGGATATTCGCCATAAAAATATCTAACAACTGCCGAAACTTCCGACGCTGTGAGTGCTATACTTTAGGACTTCTGTCAGAAATTAGAAAACAATATTTCATCGATTCTCGCACCAAAACGGTGATAGTTAGAACTATCCGACTAACCGCAAAATATTCGCCATAAAAATATCTAACAGCCGCCGAAAAGTCCGACGCTGTGAGTGCTCTACTTTAGGAGTTATGGGAGAAACTAGAAAACAATATTGCATCGAGTCAACCGGCAAAACGGTGATAGTTAGAACTATCTGACTAACGGCAGAATATTCGCTATAAAAGTGTCTAACAATTGCCCAAAATTCCAATTATATCAGTGCTATACTTTAGGAGTTATGGCAGAAATTAGAAAACAATATTACATCGACTCTATCGCCAAAACGGTGATAGTTAGAACTATCCGACTAACGGCAGAATATTCTCCATAAAAATATCTAACAACTACCGAAAATTCCGCCGCTGTGAGAGCTATACTTTAGGAGTTATGGCAGAAATTAGGGAAGAATATTGCATCGACTCTAGCGCCAAGAGGGTGAAAGCTAGAACTATCCGACTAACGGCAGAATATTCGCCATAAAAATATTTATCAACTACCGAAAATTCCGACACTGTGAGTGCTCTACTTTAGGAGTTATGGCAGAAATTAGAAAACAATATTGCATCGACTCTAGCGCCAAGACGGTGATAGTTAGAACTATCCGACTAACGGCAGGATATTCGCCATAAAAATATCTAACAACTGCCGAAACTTCCGACGCTGTGAGTGCTATACTTTAGGACTTCTGGCAGAAATTAGAAAACAATATTTCATCGATTCTCGGACCAAAACGGTGATAGTTAGAACTATCCTACTAACGGCAAAATATTCGCCATAAAAATATCTAACAACCGCCGAAAAGTCCGACGCTGTGAGTGCTCTACTTTAGGAGTTGTGGGAGAAACTAGAAAACAATATTGCATCGACTCAACCGGCAAAACGGTGATAGTTAGAACTATCTGACTAACGGCAGAATATTCGCTATAAAAGTGTCTAACAATTGCCCAAAATTCCAATTATATCAATGCTATACTTTAGGAGTTGTGGCAGAAATTACAAAAAAAATTTTCATCGACTTTAGCGGCAAAACGGCGACAGGTAGAATTATCTGACTAACGGCAGAATATACGCCGTACAAATTTCTAACAATTGCCGCCAAATTCGCCTCTGTGAGTGCTCTACTTTAGGAGTTAGGGCAGAAATTAGATAACAATATTGCATCGACTCTAGCGCCAAAACGGCGATAGTTAGAACTATCCCACTAACGGCAGAATATGCGCTATACAAATGTCGAACAACTGCCACAGAGTCCGACTCTGTGAGTGCTCTACTTTAGGAGTTAGGGCACAAATTAGAAAACAATATTGCATCGACTCTAGCGCCACAACGGCGATAGTTAGAACTATCTGACTAACGGTAGAATATGCGCTATACAAATGTCTAACAACTGCCGAAAATTCCGACACTGTGAGTGCTCTACTTTAGGAGTTATGGTAGAAATTAGATACCAACATTGCATCGACTCTAACGCCAAAACGGCGATAGATAGGACTAGCTGACTAACGGCAGAATATGCGTTATATAAATGTCTAACAACCGCCGCAAAGTTTTAGTCTGTGAGTGCTTTAATTTAGGAGTTATGGCAGAAATTAGAAAACAATATTGCATCGACTCAATCGCCACAACGGCGACAGGTAAAACTATCTGACTAACGGTAGAATATGCGCTATACAGCTTTCTAACAACTGCCGCAGAGTCCGACTCTGTGAGTGCTCTACTTTAGGAGTTAGGGCAGAGATTAGATACCAACATTGCGCCGACTCTAGCGCCCCAACGGCAATAGTTCGAACTATCTGACTAACGGCAGAATATGCGACATACAAATTTCTAACAATTGCCGCCAAATTCGCCTCTGTGAGTACTCTACTTTAGGAGTTAGGGCAGAAATTAGATACCAATATTGCATCGATTCTATCGCCAAAACGGCGATACTTAGAACTATCTGACTAACGGCAGAATATGCGCCATACAAATTTCTAACAACCGCCGCCAAGTCCGACTCTGTGAGTGCTCTACTTCAGGAGTTAGGGCAGAAATTAGATAACAATATTGCATCGACTCTAGCGCCAAAACGGCGATAGTTAGTACTATCCCACTAACGGCAGAATATGCGCTATACAATTGTCTAACAACTGCCGAAAAGTCCGACGCTGTGAGTGCTATACCTTAGGAGTTATGGCAGAAATTAGAAAACAATATTGCATCGACTCTAGCGCCAAGACCGTGATAGCTAGAACTATCCGACTAACGGCAGGATATTCGCCATAAAAATATCTAACAACTGCCGAAACTTCCGACGCTGTGAGTGCTATACTTTAGGACTTCTGGCAGAAATTAGCAAACAATATTTCATCGATTCTCGCACCAAAACGGTGATAGTTAGAATTATCCGACTAACCGCAAAATATTCGCCATAAAAATATCTAACAACTGCCGAAACTTCCGACGCTGTGAGTGCTATACTTTAGGAGTTATGGCAGAAATTAGGAAAGAATATTGCATCGACTCTAGCGCCAAGAGGGTGATAGCTAGAACTATCCGACTAACGACAGAATATTTGCCATAAAAATATATAACAACTGCCGAAAAGTCCGACGCTGTGAGTGCTATACCTTAGGAGTTATGGCAGAAATTAGAAAACAATATTGCATCGACTCTAGCGCCAAGACCGTGATAGCTAGAACTATCCGACCAACGGCAGAATATTCGCCATAAAAATATTTATCAACTACCGAAAATTCCGACGCTGTGAGTGCTCTACTTTAGGAGTTATGGGAGAAACTAGAAAACAATATTGCATCGATTCTCGCACCAAAACGGTGATAGTTAGAACTATCCGACTAACGGCAAAATATTCGCCATAAAAATATCTAACAACCGCCGAAAAGTCCGACGCTGTGAGTGCTCTACTTTAGGAGTTATGGGAGAAACTAGAAAACAATATTGCATCGACTCAACCGGCAAAACGGTGATAGGTAGAACTATCTGACTAACGGCAGAATATTCGCTATAAAAGTGTCTAACAATTGCCCAAAATTCCAATTATATCAATGCTATACTTTAGGAGTTGTGGCAGAAATTAGAAAACAATTTTTCATCGACTTTAGCGGCAAAACGGCGATAGTTAGAACTATCCCACTAACGGCAGAATATTCTCCATAAAAATATCTAACAACTAATGAAAAGTCCGACGCTGTGAGTGCTCTACTTTAGGAGTTATGGGAGAAACTGATAGGTAGAATTATCTGACTAACGGCAGAATATACGCCGTACAAATTTCTAACAATTGCCGCCAAATTCGCCTCTGTGAGTGCTATACCTTAGGAGTTATGGCAGAAATTAGAAAACAATATTGCATCGACTCTAGCGCCAAAATGGGGATAGTTAGAACTATCCGACTAACGGCAGAATATTCGCCATAAAAATATCTAGCAACTACCGAAAAGTCCGACACTGTGAGTGCTATACTTTAGGAGGTATGGCCGAAACTAGAAAAGAATATTGCATCGACTCTAGCGCCAAGAGCGTGATAGCTAGAACTATCCGACTAACGGCAGAATATTCGCCATAAAAATATCTAACAACCGCCGAAAAGTCCGACGCTGTGAATGCTCTACTTTAGGAGTTATGGGAGAAACTACAAAACAATATTGCATCGAGTCAACCGGCAAAACGGTGACAGTTATCACTATCTGACTAACGGCAGAATTGCCCAAAATTCCAATTATATCAGTGCTATACCTTAGGAGTAATGGCAGAAATTAGAAAACAATATTGCATCGACTCTAGCGCCAAGACCGTGATAGCTAGAACTATCCGCCCAACGGCAGAATATTCGCCATAAAAATATTTATCAACTACCCAAAATTCCGACGCTGTGAGTGCTCTACTTTAGGAGTTATGGGAGAAACTAGAAAACAATATTGCATCGATTCTCGCACCAAAACGGTGATAGTTAGAACTATCCGACTAACGGCAAAATATTCGCCATAAAAATATCTAACAACTACCGAAAAGTCCGACGCTGTGAGTGCTCTACTTTAGGAGTTATGGGAGAAACTAGAAAACAATATTGCATCGACTCAACCGGCAAAACGGTGATAGGTAGAACTATCTGACTAACGGCAGAATATTCGCTATAAAAGTGTCTAACAATTGCCCAAAATTCCAATTATATCAATGCTATACTTTAGGAGTTGTGGCAGAAATTAGAAAACAATTTTTCATCGACTTTAGCGGCAAAACGGCGATAGTTAGAACTATCCCACTAACGGCAGAATATTCTCCATAAAAATATCTAACAACTACCGAAAAGCCCGACGCTGTGAGTGCTCTACTTTAGGAGTTATGGGAGAAACTAGAAAACAATATTGCATCGACTCAACCGGCAAAACGGTGATAGGTAGAACTATCCGACTAACGACAGAATATTCGCCATAAAAATATCTAACAACTACCGAAAATTCCGACGCTGTGAGTACCATACTTTAGGAGTTATGGCAGAAATAAGAAAACAATTTTGCATCGACTCTAGCGGCAAAACGGCGATGGTTAGAACTATCCCACTAACGACAGAATATTTGCCATAAAAATATCTAACAACTGCCGAAAAGTCCGACGCTGTGAATGCTATACCTTAGGAGTTATGGCAGAAATTAGAAAACAATATTGCATCGACTCTAGCGCCAAGACCGTGATAGCTAGAACTATCCGACCAACGGCAGAATTTTTGCCATAAAAATATTTATCAACTACCGAAAATTCCGACACTGTGAGTGCTCTACTTTAGGAGTTATGGCAGAAATTAGAAAACAATATTGCATCGACTCTAGCGCGAAGACGGTGATAGTTAGAACTATCCGACTAACGGCAGGATATTCGCCATAAAAATATCTAACAGCCGCCGAAAAGTCCGACGCTGTGAGTGCTCTACTTTAGGAGTTATGGGAGAAACTAGAAAACAATATTGCATCGAGTCAACCGGCAAAACGATGACAGTTAGAACTATCAGACTAACGGCAGAATATTCGCTATAAAAGTGTCTAACAATTGCCCAAAATTCCAATTATATCAGTGCTATACTTTAGGAGTTATGGCAGAAATAAGAAAACAATATTACATCGACTCTATCGCCAAAACGGTGATAGTTGGAACTATCCGACTAACGGCAGGATATTCTCCATAAAAATATCTAACAACTACCGAAAATTCCGCCGCTGTGAGAGCTATAGTTTAGGAGTTATGGCAGAAATTAGGAAAGAATATTGCATCGACTCTAGCGCCAAGAGGGTGAAAGCTAGAACTATCCGACTAACGGCAGAATATTCGCCATAAAAATATTTATCAACTACCGAAAATTCCGACACTGTGAGTGCTCTACTTTAGGAGTTATGGCAGAAATTAGAAAACAATATTGCATCGACTCTAGCGCCAAGACGGTGATAGTTAGAAATATCCGACTAACGGCAGGATATTCGCCATAAAAATATCTAACAACTGCCGAAACTTCCGACGCTGTGAGTGCTATACTTTAGGATTTCTGGCAGAAATTAGAAAACAATATTTCATCGATTCTCGCACCAAAACGGTGATAGTTAGAACTATCCTACTAACGGCAAAATATTCGCCATAAAAATATCTAACAACCGCCGAAAAGTCCGACACTGTGAGTGCTCTACTTTAGGAGTTATGGGAGAAACTAGAAAACAATATTGCATCGACTCAACCGGCAAAACGGTGATAGTTAGAACTATCTGACTAACGGCAGAATATTCGCTATAAAACTGTCTAACAATTGCCCAAAATTCCAATTATATCAATGCTATACTTTAGGAGTTGTGGCAGAAATTACAAAAAAATTTTTCATCGACTTTAGCGACAAAACGGCGACTGGTAGAATTATCTGACTAACGGCAGAATATACGCCGTACAAATTTCTAACAATTGCCGCCAAATTCGCCTCTGTGAGTGCTCTACTTTAGGAGTTAGGGCAGAAATTATATACCAATATTGCATCGACTCTAGCGCCAAAACGGCAATAGTTAGAACTATCTGACTAACGGCAGAATATGCGCCATACAAATTTCTAACAACCGCCGCCAAGTCCGACTCTGTGAGTGCTCTACTTTAGGAGTTAGGGCAGAAATTAGATAACAATATTGCATCGACTCTAGCGCCAAAACGGCGATAGTTAGAACTATCCCACTAACGGCAGAATATGCGCTATACAAATGTCGAACCACTGCCGCAGAGTCCGACTCTGTAAGTGCTCTACTTTAGGAGTTAGGGCAGAAATTAGATACCAACATTGCATCGACTCTAGCGCCAAAACGGCGATAGTTAAGACTATCTGACTAACGGCAGAATATGCGCTATACAAATATCTAACAACTGCCGCAACGTTTTAGTCTGTGAGTGCTTTACTTTAGGAGTTATGGCAGAAATTAGAAAACAATATTGCATCGACTCTAGCGCCACAACGGCGATACTTAGAACTATCTGGATAACGGCAGAATATGCGCCATACAAATTTCTAACAACTGGCGCCAAGTCCGACTCTGTGAGTGTTCTGCTTTAGGAGTTACGGCAGAAATTAGAAAACAATATTGCCTCGACTCTAGCGCCAAAACGGCGATACTTAGAGCTAGCTGACTAACGGCAGAATATGCGCCATACAAATTTCTAAGAACTGGCGCCAAGTCCGACTGTGTGAGTGTTCTACTTTAGGAGTTACGGCAGAAATTAGATACCAATATTGCATCGAATCTAGCGCCAAAACGGCGATAGTTAGAATTATCTGACTAACGGCAGAATATACGCCGTACAAATTTCTAACAATTGCCGCCAAATTCGCCTCTGTGAGCGCTCTACTTTAGGAGTTAGGTGCAGGAATTAGATACCAATATTGCATCGACTCTAGCGCCAAAACGGCGATAGTTAGAATTATCTGACTAACGGCAGAATATACGCCGTACAAATTTCTAACAATTGCCGCCAAATTCGCCTCTGTGAGTGCTCTACTTTAGGAGTTAGGGCGGAAATTAGATACCAATATTGCATCGACTCTAGCGCCAAAACGGCAATAGTTAGAACTATCTGACTAAAGGTAGAATATGCGCTATACAACTTTCTAACAACCGCCGCCAAGTCCGACGCTGTGAATGCTATACCTTAGGAGTTATGGCAGAAATTAGAAATCAATATTGCATCGACTCTAGCGCCAAGACCGTGATAGCTAGAACTATACGACCAACGGCAGAATTTTTGCCATAAAAATATTTATCAACTACCGAAAATTCCGACACTGTGAGTGCTCTACTTTAGGAGTTATGGCAGAAATTAGAAAACAACATTGCATCGACTCTAGCGCCAAGACGGTGATAGTTAGAACTATCCGACTAACGGCAGGATATTCGCCATAAAAATATCTAACAACTGCCGAAACTTCCGACGCTGTGAGTGCTATACCTTAGGACTTCTGGCAGAAATTAGAAAACAATATTTCATCGATTCTCGCACCAAAACGGTGATAGTTAGAACTATCCGACTAACCGCAAAATATTCGCCATAAAAATATCTAACAGCCGCCGAAAAGTCCGACGCTGTGAGTGCTCTACTTTAGGAGTTATGGGAGAAACTAGAAAACAATATTGCATCGAGTCAACCGGCAAAACGGTGATAGTTAGAACTATCTGACTAACGGCAGAATATTCGCTATAAAAGTGTCTAACAATTGCCCAAAATTCCAATTATATCAGTGCTATACTTTAGGAGTTATGGCAGAAATTAGAAAACAATATTACATCGACTCTATCGCCAAAACGGTGATAGTTAGAACTATCCGACTAACGGCAGAATATTCTCCATAAAAATATCTAACAACTACCGAAAATTCCGCCGCTGTGAGAGCTATACTTTAGGAGTTATGGCAGAAATTAGGGAAGAATATTGCATCGACTCTAGCGCCAAGAGGGTGAAAGCTAGAACTATCCGACTAACGGCAGAATATTCGCCATAAAAATATTTATCAACTACCGAAAATTCCGACACTGTGAGTGCTCTACTTTAGGAGTTATGGCAGAAATTAGAAAACAATATTGCATCGACTCTAGCGCCAAGACGGTGATAGTTAGAACTATCCGACTAACGGCAGGATATTCGCCATAAAAATATCTAACAACTGCCGAAACTTCCGACGCTGTGAGTGCTATACTTTAGGACTTCTGGCAGAAATTAGAAAACAATATTTCATCGATTCTCGCACCAAAACGGTGATAGTTAGAACTATCCTACTAACGGCAAAATATTCGCCATAAAAATATCTAACAACCGCCGAAAAGTCCGACGCTGTGAGTGCTCTACTTTAGGAGTTATGGGAGAAACTAGAAAACAATATTGCATCGACTCAACCGGCAAAACGGTGATAGTTAGAACTATCTGACTAACGGCAGAATATTCGCTATAAAAGTGTCTAACAATTGCCCAAAATTCCAATTATATCAATGCTATACTTTAGGAGTTGTGGCAGAAATTACAAAAAAATTTTTCATCGACTTTAGCGGCAAAACGGCGACAGGTAGAATTATCTGACTAACGGCAGAATATACGCCGTACAAATTTCTAACAATTGCCGCCAAATTCGCCTCTGTGAGTGCTCTACTTTAGGAGTTAGGGCAGAAATTATATACCAATATTGCATCGACTCTAGCGCCAAAACGGCGATAGTTAGAACTATCCCACTAACGGCAGAATATGCGCTATACAAATGTCGAACAACTGCCGCAGAGTCCGACTCTGTGAGTGCTCTACTTTAGGAGTTAGGGCACAAATTAGAAAACAATATTGCATCGACTCTAGCGCCACAACGGCGATAGTTAGAACTATCTGACTAACGGTAGAATATGCGCTATACAAATGTCTAAGAACTGCCGAAAATTCCGACACTGTGAGTGCTCTACTTTAGGAGTTAGGGTAGAAATTAGATACCAACATTGCATCGACTCTAACGCCAAAACGGCGATAGATAGGACTATCTGACTAACGGCAGAATATGCGTTATACAAATGTCTAACAACTGCCGCAAAGTTTTAGTCTGTGAGTGCTTTAATTTAGGAGTTATGGCAGAAATTAGAAAACAATATTGCATCGACTCAATCGCCACAACGGCGACAGGTAGAACTATCTGACTAACGGTAGAATATGCGCTATACAGCTTTCTAACAACTGCCGCAGAGTCCGACTCTGTGAGTGCTCTACTTTAGAAGTTAGGGCAGAGATTAGATACCAACATTGCGCCGACCCTAGCGCCCCAACGGCAATAGTTCGAACTATCTGACTAACGGCAGAATATGCGCCATACAAATTTCTAACAACCGCCGCCAAGTCCGACTCTGTGAGTGCTCTACTTCAGGAGTTAGGGCAGAAATTAGATAACAATATTGCATCGACTCTAGCGCCAAAACGGCGATAGTTAGTACTATCCCACTAACGGCAGAATATGCGCTATACAATTGTCTAACAACTGCCGCAATGTCCGACTCTGTGAGTGCTCTACTTCAGGAGTTAGGGCAGAAATTAGATATCAATATTGCATCGACTCTAGCGCCAAAACGGCGATACTTAGAACTATCTGACTAACGGCAGAATATGCGCCATACAAATTTCTAACAACCGCCGCCAAGCCCGACTCTGTGAGTGCTCTACTTTAGGAGTTATGGGAGAAAATAGAAAACAATACTGCATCGAGTCAACCGGCAAAACGGTGATAGTTAGAACTATCTGACTAACGGGAGAATATTCGCTATAAAAGTGTCTAACAATTGGCCAAAATTCCAATTATATCAATGGTATACTTTAGGAGTTGTGGCAGAAATTAGAAAACAATTTTTCATCGACTTTAGCGGCAAAACGGCGACAGGTAGAACTATCTGACTAACGGTAGAATATGCGCTATACAGCTTTCTATAAACTGCCGGAGAGTCCGACTCTGTGAGTACTCTACTTTAGGAGTTAGGGCAGAAATTAGATACCAATATTTCATCGACTCTAGCGCCAAAACGGCGATAGTTAGAACTATCTGACTAACGGCAGAATATGCGCCATACAAATGTCTAACAACTGCCGAAAATTCCGACACTGTGAGTGCTCTACTTTAGGAGTTAGGGTAGAAATTAGATACCAACATTGCATCGACTCTAACGCCAAAACGGCGATAGATAGGACTATCTGACTAACGGCAAAATATGCGCTATACAAATGTCGAACAACTGCCGCAGAGTGCGACTCTGTAGGTGCTCTACTTTAGGAGTTAGGGCAGAAATTAGATACCAACATTGCATCGACTCTAGCGCCAAAACGGCGATAGTTAGAACTATCCCACTAACGGCAGAATATGCGCTATACAAATGTCGTACAACTGCCGCAGAGTCCGACTCTGTGAGTGCTCTACTTTAGGAGTTAGGGCAGAAATTAGATACCAACATGGCATCGACTCTAGCGCCAAAACGGCGAGAGTTAGGACTATCTGACTAACGGCAGAATATGCGCTATACAAATATCTAACAACTGCCGCAAAGTTTTAGTCTGTGAGTGCTTTACTTTAGGAGTTATGACAGAAATTAGAAAACAATATTGCATCGACTCTAGCGCCAAAACGGCGATACTTAGAACTATCTGGATAACGGCAGAATATGCGCCATACAAATTTCTAACAACTGGCGCCAAGTCCGACTCTGTGAGTGTTCTGCTTTAGGAGTTAGGGCAGAAATTAGAAAACAATATTGCATCGACTCTAGCGCCAAAACGGCGATACTTATAACTAGCTGACTAACGGCGGAATATGCGCCATACAAATTTCTAACAACTGGCGCCAAGTCCGACTCTGTGAGTGTTCTACTTTAGGAGTTACAACAGAAATTAAATACCAATATTGCATCGAATCTAGCGCCAAAACGGCGATAGTTAGAATTATCTGACTAACGGCAGAATATACGCCGTACAAATTTCTAACAATTGCCGCCAAATTCGCCTCTGTGAGTGCTCTACTTTAGGAGTTAGGGCAGAAATTAGATACCAACATTGCATCGACTCTAGCGCCAAAACGGCGATAGTTAGAACTATCTGACTAACGGCAGAATATTCGCCATACAAATCTCGAACAACTACCGAAAAGCCCGACTCTGTGAGTGCTTTACTTTAGGAGTTATGGCAGAAATTAGAAAACAATATTGCATCGACTCTAGCGGCAAAACGGCGATAGTTAGGACTATCTGACTAACGGGAGAATATTCGCTATAAAAGTGTCTAGCAATAACCGAAAATTCCGATTATATGTGTGATATACTTTAGTAGTTGTGGCAGAAATTAGAAAAGAATATTGCATCGACTCTAACGCCAAGACGGTGATAGTTAGAACTATTCGACTAATGGTAGAATATTCGCTTTAAAAATATGTAACAAGTGCCGAATATTCCGACGCTGTGTGTGCTATACTTTAGGACTTCTGGCAGTAATTAGAAAACAATATTTCATCGATTCTCGCACCAAAACGGTGATAGTTAGAACTCTCTGACTAGCGGCAGAATATTCGCTATAAAAGTGTCTAAAAATTGCCCAAAATTCCAATTATATCAGTGCTATACTGTAGGAGTTGTGGCAGAAATTAGAAAACAATTTTTCATCGACTTTAGCGCCAAAACGGCGATAGTTAGAACTATCCCACTAACGGCAGAATATGCGCTATACAAATGTCGAACAACTGCCGCAGAGTCCGACTCTGTGAGTGCTCTACTTTAGGAGTTAGGGCAGAAATTAGATACCAACATTGCATCGACTCTAGCACCAAAACGGCGATAGTTAGGACTATCTGACTAACGGCAGAATATGTGCTATACAAATATCTAACAACTGCCGCAACGTTTTAGTCTGTGAGTGCTTTACTTTAGGAGTTATGGCAGAAATTAGAAAACAATATTGCATCGACTCTAGCGCCACAACGGCGATACTTAGAACTATCCGACTAACGGCAGGATATTCGCCATAAAAATATCTAACAACTGCCGAAACTTCCGACGCTGTGAGTGCTATACTTTAGGACTTCTGGCAGAAATTAGAAAACAATATTTCATCGATTCTCGCACCAAAACGGTGATAGTTAGAACTATCCTACTAACGGCAGAATATTCGCCATAAAAATATCTAACAACTACCGAAAATTCCGCCGCTGTGAGAGCTATACTTTAGGAGTTATGGCAGAAATTAGAAAACAATTTTGCATCGACCCTAGCGGCAAAACGGTGATAGTTAGAACTATCTGACTAACGGCAGAATATTCGCTATAAAAGTGTCTAACAATTGCCCAAAATTCCAATTATATCAGTGCTATACTTTAGGAGTTATGGCAGAAATTAGAAAATAATATTACATCGACTCTATCGCCAAAACGGTGATAGTTAGAACTATCCGACTAACGGCAGGATATTCGCCATAAAAATATCTAACAACTGCCGAAACTTCCGACGCTGTGAGTGCTATACTTTAGGACTTCTGGCAGAAATTAGAAAACAATATTTCATCGATTCTCGCACCAAAACGGTGATAGTTAGAACTATCCGACTAACGACAGAATATTCGCCATAAAAATATCTAACAACCGCCGAAAAGTCCGACGCTGTGAGTGCTCTACTTTAGGAGTTATGGGAGAAACTAGAAAACAATATTGCATCGACTCAACCGGCAAAACGGTGATAGTTAGAACTATCTGACTAACGGCAGAATATTCGCTATAAAAGTGTCTAACAATTGCCCAAAATTCCAATTATATCAATGCTATACTTTAGGAGTTGTGGCAGAAATTACAAAAAAATTTTTCATCGACTTTAGCGACAAAACGGCGACAGGTAGAATTATCTGACTAACGGCAGAATATACGCCGTACAAATTTCTAACAATTGCCGCCAAAGTCGCCTCTGTGAGTGCTCTACTTTAGGAGTTAGGGCAGAAATTATATACCAATATTGCATCGACTCTAGCGCCAAAACGGCAATAGTTAGAACTATCTGACTAACGGCAGAATATGCCCCATACAAATTTCTAACAACCGCCGCCAAGTCCGACTCTGTGAGTGCTCTACTTTAGGAGTTAGGGCAGAAATTAGATAACAATATTGCATCGACTCTAGCACCAAAACGGCGATAGTTAGAACTATCCCACTAACGGCAGAATATGCGCTATACCAATGTCGAACAACTGCCGCAGAGTCCGACTCTGTGAGTGCTCTACTTTAGGAGTTAGGGCAGAAATTAGATACCAACATTGCATCGTCTCTAGCGCCAAAACGGCGATAGTTAGGACTATCTGACTAACGGCAGAATATGCGCTATACAAATATCTAACAACTGCCGCAACGTTTTAGTCTGTGAGTGCTTTACTTTAGGAGTTATGGCAGCAATTAGAAAACAATATTGCATCGACTCTAGCGCCACAACGGCGATACTTAGAACTATCTGGATAACGGCAGAATATGCGCCGTACAAATTTCTAACAATTGCCGCCAAATTCGCCTCTGTGAGTGCTCTACTTTAGGAGTTAGGTGCAGGAATTAGATACCAATATTGCTTCGACTCTAGCGCCAAAACGGCGATAGTTAGAATTATCTGACTAACGGCAGAATATACGCCGTACAAATTTCTAACAATTGCCGCCAAATTCGCCTCTGTGAGTGCTCTACTTTAGGAGTTAGGGCAGAAATTAGATACCAATATTGCATCGACTCTAGTGCTAAAACGGCAATAGTTAGAACTATCTGACTAAAGGTAGAATATGCGCTATACAACTTTCTAACAACCGCCGCCAAGTCCGACGCTGTGAATGCTATACCTTAGGAGTTATGGCAGAAATTAGAAATCAATATTGCATCGACTCTAGCGCCAAGACCGTGATAGCTAGAACTATCCGACCAACGGCAGAATTTTTGCCATAAAAATATTTATCAACTACCGAAAATTCCGACACTGTGAGTGCTATACTTTAGGAGTTATGGCAGAAATTAGAAAACAATATTTCATCGATTCTCGCACCAAAACGGTGATAGTTAGAACTATCCGACTAACCGCAAAATATTCGCCATAAAAATATCTAACAGCCGCCGAAAAGTCCGACGCTGTGAGTGCTCTACTTTAGGAGTTATGGGAGAAACTAGAAAACAATATTGCATCGACTCAATCGCCACAACGGCGACAGGTAGAACTATCTGACTAACGGTAGAATATGCGCTATACAGCTTTCTAACAACTGCCGCAGAGTCCGACTCTGTGAGTGCTCTACTTTTGGAGTTAGGGCAGAGATTAGATACCAACATTGCGCCGACCCTAGCGCCCCAACGGCAATAGTTCGAACTATCTGACTAACGGCAGAATATGCGATATACAAGTTTCTAACAACTGCCGCCAAGTCCGACTCTGTGAGTACTCTACTTTAGGAGTTAGGGCAGAAATTAGATACCAATATTGCATCGATTCTATCGCCAAAACGGCGATACTTAGAACTATCTGACTAACGGCAGACTATGCGCCATACAAATTTCTAACAACCGCCGCCAAGTCCGACTCTGTGAGTGCTCTACTTCAGGAGTTAGGGCAGAAATTAGATAACAATATTGCATCGACTCTAGCGCCAAAACGGCGATAGTTGAAGACTCATCAGTATGCTGACCTGAAATTATAAAATTGCATCAGAAAGAAGTTAATAATAATATTGAATGGAACAATACTCACCTATGAACATCACCAGATAATACCTAAAAGAAATAAAACATTAATCCAATTATTTAATATTATTATTTTTTCTTACCAGAATGTTGTTTACATCTGAACTGTCACCCGATATCGATATGAAAACTGATCGTTAATTGAAATGCACAACAGGAAAACTAAAAAAAAAAAAAAACGAAAGTATGGTTTGAAGCTCGGCTCCAACATTCTTTCGACCTTGTAAAGAAATTAGTATATAATCGGTCGACGAACTTAAATAGAACGTTAATTTTCCTGTTTTCTTTTCTTTACATTGGTATTTTATAATTTACAAGAAAAAAAAAGGATTTTTTCTGTGAGTTGAAAGAAAATCTCTAAACCGACAACTATCTCAAAATTCGTTCCGTATTTACCTTAGATCTTATCAAAAGTAAAAAAAAAATAAGTTTTTTTTTGTGTGTTTTTAACGTAGAATCAATTCAATTGCAATTGTAACATAATTAAAAGTAGAATTGATCAAAATTGGATTATTTCAATTTCATAATTATTTGATATATACATATTTTTTTTTTGAATTGTACAATTAGAATTTAAAGTGAATTATCAAATGTATAGAAACAACAAATAAAGTTGTACTTATACATACCAATTGTATGTGATTTGAAATAAAAAACCAATAATAAAACCTAAGTGTTATTATTTTCTATAGCAACTTATTTTTGTTTAAAAATCAAGAAAGTTTTCTTGAAGAAAACTCGAAACCTTTACAGAACAAAACATTGGTCCTTCGAGCCGGATTTAGCCAAATATCAATAGAAAATATCAAAGAAAACGAGTTTTCTTGAAGAAAATTGAAAAGTGAAAATTTCAAGGTTTTATTATCAGTAATATAGTGAAATTTAACGGTTACGGTTACGTGTCGGGAGTGTTTTTTAGACGAAGTCGATTGGTAAGTCCTTTCATATTTCCTTTTTTTTCTTATTATTTATTGTGTGAGTTAAAGATTTTAACAAATTTAAAAGAAAGTTCTTTATTGAAAAATATATATATTGTCAAACGAAATGGAAACATATATTGAACAACAACAGAATGCATATCAAACTATGTGTAAGTCATTCGAAAATTACAAAAAGGACGGAAAGAATCGAAAGGAGAGTCCAACGTATTACCAGTTTCGCATAAACCAATTCAATGAGTATTGGAAAGAGTTCAAAAGAGTGCATGATGAAATTCTTCTATGTAAAGATACAACTTCAGACGCCCTTTCATATTTCACAAAAGATTTCTTCTCTGTCTTTGAATCAGCCTTTATAGATGCTTTGTGTCGTATTAAAGACGATCAAACGAAACAGTTTCCTATTGCAGTATCTACTAAAATAGAAACGAAAGAAATTCCCACTCCAGAGTCACGTGAAGAAGTACAACTTCCACGAATTTCAATACCAAAATTTTCTGGAGATTATTCATCTTGGACATCATTTCATGATTTATTCAAATCATTAATCCATGATAATAAACGCATTCCATCGGTACAAAAATTACATTACCTGAAAACAAGTGTAACGGGACAAGCAGAGCATCTTTTGAGACATTATCCAATTTCCGAAATGAATTATATACCTGCTTGGAATCTTTTGGTGCAGAGATACGAAAATAAAAGAGTACTCGTAAATACGCAATTAAAAAACCTATTGAATCAGCCAATTCTTAATATAGAATCATGTGAGGGAATAAAACAACTTGTGGATACTACATGTGAAAGTCTACATGCGCTGACAAACTTAGGAATAGACACAAGTACTTGAAACTCCATTATTATTTATTTGATAGTTCAAAAATTGCCAACTGAAACTCACCAACAGTGGGAAGCAGCATTAGGTGCGAGTATTGAATTACCAAAACTCTCGCAATTCAAAGAGTTTCTTGAAACTCGGTTTAGCGTATTAGAGGCATTGCTTGATAAAGCTAAAACGACATCTAAAGAATCTAGAATGCCACCAAGAAACAAATTCGAAAATAAGTTTATGCAATCATTTCATTCTGAAACTACATTAATTTGTTCTATTTGCTCAGAACCACATCATCTGCGTAAGTGTCCCATATTTCTTAAAATGGATTATGCCAATAAATTGAATGAAGTTAAAACACATGGTCTGTGCATAAACTGTTTAGGAAGAGGACACATTTTAGCGAGCTGTCCCAGTAAAATGAATTGTTTCCACTGCAAGAAACGACACCACACGCTTCTACACATTCAACACGCTGAACAATCGCATAAACAAAACAATAATAGCAATCTTTCGTTACAAAATACGACATCTGCAACATCTAATGAAGCTTCGACATCAAATCATCATCTCCATGCGGAAGCAACTCCATTTCAAATGAATTCTTTAAGCAGTCAAATCAATAGAAACAAACAAGTTCTTTTGGCCACAGCAGTTATCAAAGCTATTTCGGATAATGGGAATCAAACATATCTTAGAGCTTTGATAGATCAAGGATCACAGGCATCATTTGTATCTGAAACTGTCGTGCAAAAACTTAAACTGAAGAGACAATCAATGTATGCTAATGTTACTGGAGTAGGTGGATGCAATGCAGGTAAAACAAATAGTTGTGTAAATTTCTTCTTAACAACGAGACAATCGAACACACCTAACATTAAGATAGAAGCGTTCATACTGAAGACTCTCACAAATTGGTTACCCAATAACTCAGTTGAACATCATGATTTCAGTCATCTTGATGGTTTGATATTAGCAGATCCATGCTACAAACGACCAGGAAAAATCGACCTTATCTTAGGTGCAGATGTTTATGCCAAAATACTTTGCGGAGGCCTTCGAAGAGGAAACGAAGGAGAACCAATAGCTCAAGAGACTATTTTTGGCTGGATAATATCTGGTGAAGTTCCGAACATTACAACCGCAAATCCGAAAAGAGGTATCGTAAGTTTTCATGCAGCATTTAACTTAGAAGAACAATTGAAGAAATTCTGGGAAATAGAAGAAATGTCAATTCCGATTCCAAAACGACCTGAACATGAAATATGTGAGCAAATTTTCCAGCAAAGTTGTATGAGAGACTCCAACGGACGATATCAAGTGGATTTACCATTCATACATGAACCTAAAAATCGCGGATTGGGAAAATCGCGAGATATTGCAATTTCTAGCCTCCTTCAAATGGAACGCCGTTTTCAAAAGGATCCAACATTCTCTGAAGAATATCATAAATGCATATCAGAATATATTAACCTAGGACATATGCTAGAGGCGAAGACCAAAGAAAATGACAACATAAGGAATACGAATGAAGTCTCGTTCCTGACATGCAACTATTTACCTCATCATGCAGTGAAGAAAGAAACCAGTACTACTACTAAATTTCGAGTTGTTTTCGATGCTTCCAGAAAAACTACAAGCGGTGTCTGTTTAAATGACACTCTTTATACGGGACCCAGCATACAAGATGACCTTGCATCAATTCTATTAAGATGGAGACGTCATAAGATTGCTTTCACTGCAGACATCGAAAAAATGTACCGTCAAATCAAAGTCAAACAACAAGATGCTGAATATCAAAGAATTGTATGGCGAAATTCATACAACGAATCAATTCGCGATTACTACCTTACAACGGTAACATTTGGAGTAACATGTGCCCCATATTTAGCTATTCGAACGCTTCAACAATTAGCTAGAGGTGGAGCCGATAATTTTCCTTCAGCATCAAACATCATATTGAACGACTTTTACGTAGATGATCTCTTATCAGGCAGCGATACTTTAGAAGAAGGCCTCAAACTTCAAAACAATTTGATAAAACTATTGGATTCAGGAGGATTCCAACTTAGAAAATGGTCAGCAAATGACAACAGACTTCTGAATACATTACCAAAAGAATTTCGAGAAATTGATTCGCACCATGAATTCGAAACTAGTTCTGTCAAGACTCTTGGTATTCACTGGTATCCAAACGCAGATTATTTTACATACAAGGTGAATATGGAAGCGGATTTAAGCGATTACAGCAAACGTAAAATACTTGGCGACATAGCACGATTATATGATCCACTGGGATGGCTTGCACCTGTAATAGTTTCAGCAAAGATGTTTCTTCAATCACTGTGGCTTGCAGGTTTAACTTGGGATGAAAATGTACCATCGAACTTAAAACATTTCTGGGAAGAATTTCGTAAAGAGTTACATGTGATCGAAAGTATAAAAATACAAAGATGGCTACACACTGATGCGCAATCTAGAAATTATATACACGGATTTTGTGACGCATCAAATAAGGCATACGCAGCAGTGTTGTATTTGATAAGCATAGATCATCAAAATAGAACACATACTAATTTACTGACTGCCAAAACTAAAGTTTCTCCCATTAAGACCATTTCCATACCAAGATTAGAATTGTGTAGTGCCACTCTCTTAGCCAAGTTGATAAAACGAGTCAAGCAGTCATTACAAATAAATATAGAAGACGTATTTGTTTGGACTGATTCCGAAATAGTAATTTCATGGCTACAAGGTCATCCAACCAAATGGAAAACCTTTGTAGCAAATAGAGTAACGCACATACATGAATTGGTGGGCAATATTCGATGGAGACACGTTCCTTCGAAAGATAATCCCGCTGATTGCGCCTCTAGAGGACTATTAGCACAAGAATTGATATCATTTGATATGTGGTGGAACGGACCAGCTTGGTTGAAAAAATCTAAAGAAAATTGGCCAATTCAGAAAGAAATTATTGACACGACAGTAGAAGTAAAAAAGTTAGTTGTTAGCTGTGCATTAAATGAAGACTATGGCATTGAAATTATGAACAAATTTTCCTCAATGACACAACTAATTTCGGTCATAGCATATTGTCAACGATTTATTTTCAATTGTCAATCAAAGAATAAGTCCAAGGGTAGCCTTCGGCCATCTGAGTTACGTCAGACACACGACACCATCATAAAAATGATCCAAGAAAGAGAGTTTTCAAATGAAATAAATCAAGTTAAGTTAAAACAAAATATAAAAACAAAAAGCAAAATAATCAATTTGAATCCAATGCTTGATAATAACGGATTACTTCGAGTTGGAGGGCGTTTACAAAATTCTGCTCTACCATATAATGAAATACATCCGATTATTTTGCCCGATAAAAATCATTTTGTCACTTCACTAATCAGAAACACTCATAAAGAAAGCCTACATGGTGGAACACAATTGGTATTATCATTAGCAAGACGAAAATACTGGCTTCTTAATGCACGAAATACAATCAAACTAGAACTTCACAAATGTACAGTGTGTTATAGATACAAAACTCAAACGATGAAGCAACTGTTTGGCAATCTTCCGACTCCCAGAGTAAACATAACTCGTCCATTTACTCACACTGGAATTGACTACTGTGGGCCGTTTCAAATACGTATGTCAAAGGGGAGAGCTTCTCGTTCACATAAAGGATATATAGCAGTTTTCATTTGTTTAGCAGTGAAGGCCATTCATCTAGAAGCAGTTTCAGATTTATCATCCGAAGCATTTCTTGCTGCATTCAGAAGATTCACAAGCCGAAGAGGACTATGCTCTGATATATACAGTGATTGCGGTACAAACTTCGTCGGAGCAAATACTACACAAAGGAATTACAACGTACTCTGAAAGAAGTCACGAAGGAATCAGCTGATATACTCACGAAACAGCAAATCACTTGGCATTTCATACCACCAGCATCTCCACATTTTGGAGGTCTATGGGAAGCTGGAGTAAAGTCCGTTAAATTCCATTTGTGCCGTACACTAAGAAACACGACTTTAAATTTCGAAGAGTTCTACACGGTTTTAACGCAAATCGAAGCTGTTTTAAATTCACGGCCTCTAACAGAATTAAGTAGTGATCCAAAAGATATGAATGCTCTTACTCCAGGACATTTTCTAATAGGAGAAGAATTATTATCTATACCAGAACCGTCTCTTTTTGATGACAAGATTCATAGTTTATCTCGATGGAAATATCAACAACAATTGTTTCAAAACTTTTGGACCAGGTGGAGTCATGAATATTTAACCCGCTTACAACAGCGGCCGAAATGGTTGTCACAACATCCGAACATAAAAATTGGACAACTAGTGCTCATCAAAGATGAACGATTACCACCATCCAATTGGTTATTGGGTAGAGTAATAGAAACACACACTGGGAAAGACAGTTTGATACGAGTTGCGACAGTAAAAACACAACACTCTACAATGAAAAGACCTATTACGAAACTATGTTTTTTGCCAATAACTGATAACGAAACAAAACGTGATTCATCAGTTGTAACACACGATTAAACTACACTAAAACTTAAATAAATTTTAAGATCAAATCGATCATCCCAACGACAAAATAAAAAAATCGTGAACCGTAGATAATATGATGCATCCATGGAATATACATATGTGCACTAAAAAGAAAGAAATATTAAAATTATATTAAAAACGAAATGCATCATATTCATACATTACCCATAAACTTTAATACAAAATCACCTTTAAAAGCTAAGGAATCTCACACAGTAAATATTTGAAATTTCTTTCCAACATTCCTTTAATTCCTTAATTCACGGCGAGTCGGAGCGCCCAAACTCCATGTTCGGGGAACATAGCAATTACTGCACGGAGGAAATGCGGCAACAATTACTATGTTTATAGTTTCGTATATATATATTTTGACCCACTTTTTACTGGGTCAAGGCCGGGGAGAATGTTGAAGACTCATCAGTATGCTGATCTGAAATTATAAAATTGCATCAGAAAGAAGTTAATAATAATATTGAATGGAACAATACTCACCTATGAACATCACCAGATAATACCTAAAAGAAATAAAACATTAATCCAATTATTTAATATTATTATTTTTTCTTACCAGAATGTTGTTTACATCTGAACTGTCACCCGATATCGATATGAAAACTGATCGTTAATTGAAATGCACAACAGGAAAACTAAAAAAAAAAAAAAAACGAAAGTATGGTTTGAAGCTCGGCTCCAACATTCTTTCGACCTTGTAAAGAAATTAGTATATAATCGGTCGACGAACTTAAATAGAACGTTAATTTTCCTGTTTTCTTTTCTTTACATTGGTATTTTATAATTTACAAGAAAAAAAAAGGATTTTTTCTGTGAGTTGAAAGAAAATCTCTAAACCGACAACTATCTCAAAATTCGTTCCGTATTTACCTTAGATCTTATCAAAAGTAAAAAAAAAATAAGTTTTTTTTTGTGTGTTTTTAACGTAGAATCAATTCAATTGCAATTGTAACATAATTAAAAGTAGAATTTATCAAAATTGGATTATTTCAATTTCATAATTATTTGATATATACATATTTTTTTTTTGAATTGTACAATTAGAATTTAAAGTGAATTATCAAATGTATAGAAACAACAAATAAAGTTGTACTTATACATACCAATTGTATGTGATTTGAAATAAAAAACCAATAATAAAACCTAAGTGTTATTATTTTCTATAGCAACTTATTTTTGTTTAAAAATCAAGAAAGTTTTCTTGAAGAAAACTCGAAACCTTTACAGAACAAAACAAGTACTATCCCACTAATGGCAGAATATGCGCTATACAATTGTCTTACAACTGCCGCAATGTCTGACGCTGTGAGTGCTCTACTTTAGGAGTTATGGGAGAAACTAGAAAACAATATTGCATCGACTCAACCGGCAAAACGGTGATAGTTAGAACTATCTGACTAACGGCAGAATATTCGCTATAAAAGTGTCTAACAATTGCCCAAAATTCCAATTATATCAATGCTATACTTTAGGAGTTGTGGCTGAAAATACAACAAAATTTTTCATCGACTTTAGCGGCAAAACGGCGACAGGTAGAATTATCTGACTAACGGCAGAATATACGCCGTACAAATTTCTAACAATTGCCGCCAAATTCGCCTCTGTGAGTGCTCTACTTTAGGAGTTAGGTGCAGGAATTAGATACCAATATTGCATCGACTCTAGCGCCAAAACGGCGATAGTTAGAATTATCTGACTAACGGCAGAATATACGCCGTACAAATTTCTAACAATTGCCGCCAAATTCGCCTCTGTGAGTGCTCTACTTTAGGAGTTAGGGCAGAAATTAGATACCAATATTGCATCGACTCTAGCGCCAAAACGGCAATAGTTAGAACTATCTGACTAAAGGTAGAATATGTGCTATACAACTTTCTAACAACCGCCGCCAAGTCCGACGCTGTGAATGCTATACCTTAGGAGTTATGGCAGAAATTAGAAATCAATATTGCATCGACTCTAGCGCCAAGACCGTGATAGCTAGAACTATCCGACCAACGGCAGAATTTTTGCCATAAAAATATTTATCAACTACCGAAAATTCCGACACTGTGAGTGCTATACTTTAGGAGTTATGGCAGAAATTAGAAAACAACATTGCATCGACTCTAGCGCCAAGACGGTGATAGTTAGAACTATCCGACTAACGGCAGGATATTCGCCATAAAAATATCTAACAACTGCCGAAACTTCCGACGCTGTGAGTGCTATACTTTAGGACTTCTGGCAGAAATTAGAAAACAATATTTCATCGATTCTCGCACCAAAACGGTGATAGTTAGAACTATCCGACTAACCGCAAAATATTCGCCATAAAAATATCTAACAGCCGCCGAAAAGTCCGACGCTGTGAGTGCTCTACTTTAGGAGTTATGGGAGAAACTAGAAAACAATATTGCATCGAGTCAACCGGCAAAACGGTGATAGTTAGAACTATCTGACTAACGGCAGAATATTCGCTATAAAAGTGTCTAACAATTGCCCAAAATTCCAATTATATCAGTGCTATACTTTAGGAGTTATCGCAGAAATTAGAAAACAATATTGCATCGACTCTAGCGCCAAGACGGTGATAGTTAGAACTATCCGACTAACGGCAGGATATTCGCCATAAAAATATCTAACAACTGCCGAAACTTCCGACGCTGTGAGTGCTATACTTTAGGACTTCTGGCAGAAATTAGAAAACAATATTTCATCGATTCTCGCACCAAAACGGTGATAGTTAGAACTATCCTACTAACGGCAAAATATTCGCCATAAAAATATCTAACAACCGCCGAAAAGTCCGACGCTGTGAGTGCTCTACTTTAGGAGTTATGGGAGAAACTAGAAAACAATATTGCATCGACTCAACCGGCAAAACGGTGATAGTTAGAACTATCTGACTAACGGCAGAATATTCGCTATAAAAGTGTCTAACAATTGCCCAAAATTCCAATTATATCAATGCTATACTTTAGGAGTTGTGGCAGAAATTACAACAAAATTTTTCATCGACTTTAGCGGCAAAACGGCGACAGGTAGAATTATCTGACTAACGGCAGAATATACGCCGTACAAATTTCTAACAATTGCCGCCAAATTCGCCTCTGTGAGTGCTCTACTTTAGGAGTTAGGGCAGAAATTATATACCAATATTGCATCGACTCTAGCGCCAAAACGGCGATAGTTAGAACTATCCCACTAACGGCAGAATATGCGCTATACAAATGTCGAACAACTGCCGCAGAGTCCGACTCTGTGAGTGCTCTACTTTAGGAGTTAGGGCACAAATTAGAAAACAATATTGCATCGACTCTAGCGCCACAACGGCGATAGTTAGAATTATCTGACTAACGGTAGAATATGCGCTATACAAATGTCTAACAACTGCCGAAAATTCCGACACTGTGAGTGCTCTACTTTAGGAGTTAGGGTAGAAATTAGATACCAACATTGCATCGACTCTAACGCCAAAACGGCGATAGATAGGACTATCTGACTAACGGCAGAATATGCGTTATACAAATGTCTAACAACTGCCGCAAAGTTTTAGTCTGTGAGTGCTTTAATTTAGGAGTTATGGCAGAAATTAGAAAACAATATTGCATCGACTCAATCGCCACAACGGCGACAGGTAGAACTATCTGACTAACGGTAGAATATGCGCTATACAGCTTTCTAACAACTGCCGCAGAGTCCGACTCTGTGAGTGCTCTACTTTAGGAGTTAGGGCAGAGATTAGATACCAACATTGCGCCGACCCTAGCGCCCCAACGGCAATAGTTCGAACTATCTGACTAACGGCAGAATATGCGACATACAAGTTTCTAACAACTGCCGCCAAGTCCGACTCTGTGAGTACTCTACTTTAGGAGTTAGGGCAGAAATTAGATACCAATATTGCATCGATTCTATCGCCAAAACGGCGATAGTTAGTACTATCCCACTAACGGCAGAATATGCGCTATACAATTGTCTAACAACTGCCGCAATGTCCGAATCTGTGAGTGCTCTACTTCAGGAGTTAGGGCAGAAATTAGATATCAATATTGCATCGACTCTAGCGCCAAAACGGCGATACTTAGGACTATCTGACTAACGGCAGAATATGCGCCATACAAATTTCTAACAACCGCCGCCAAGTCCCACTCTGTGAGTGCTCTACTTCAGGAGTTAGGGCAGAAATTAGATAACAATATTGCATCGACTCTAGCGCCAAAACGGCGATAGTTAGTACTATCCCACTAACGGCAGAATATGCGCTATACAATTGTCTAACAACTGCCGCAATGTCCGACTCTGTGAGTGCTCTACTTCAGGAGTTAGGGCAGAAATTAGATATCAATATTGCATCGACTCTAGCGCCAAAACGGCGATACTTAGAACTATCTGACTAACGGCAGAATATGCGCCATACAAATGTCTAACAACCGCCGCCAAGCCCGACTCTGTGAGTGCTGTACTTTAGGAGTTATGGGAGAAACTAGAAAACAATACTGCATCGAGTCAACCGGCAAAACGGTGATAGTTAGAACTATCTGACTAACGGGAGAATATTCGCTATAAAAGTGTCTAACAATTGGCCAAAATTCCAATTATATCAATGCTATACTTTAGGAGTTGTGGCAGAAATTAGAAAACAATTTTTCATCGACTTTAGCGGCAAAACGGCGACAGGTAGAACTATCTGACTAACGGTAGAATATGCGCTATACAGCTTTCTAATAACTGCCGGAGAGTCCGACTCTGTGAGTACTCTACTTTAGGAGTTAGGGCAGAAATTAGATACCAACATTGCATGGACTCTAGCGCCACAACGGCAATAGTTCGAACTATCTTTCTAACGGCAGAATATGCGGCATACAAGTTTCTAACAACTGCCGCCAAGTCCGACTCTGTGAGTACTCTACATTAGGAGTTAGGGCAGAAATTAGATACCAACATTGCATCGACTCTAGCGCAACAACGGCGATAGTTAGAACTATCTGACTAACGGCAGAATATGCGCCATACAAATGTCTAACAACTGCCGAAAATTCCGACACTGTGAGTGCTCTACTTTAGGAGTTAGGGTAGAAATTAGATACCAACATTGCATCGACTCTAACGCCAAAACGGCGATAGATAGGACTATCTGACTAACGGCAAAATATGCGCTATACAAATGTCGAACAACTGCCGCAGAGTGCGACTCTGTAGGTGCTCTACTTTAGGAGTTAGGGCAGAAATTAGATACCAACATTGCATCGACTCTAGCGCCAAAACGGCGATAGTTAGAACTATCCCACTAACGGCAGAATATGCGCTATACAAATGTCGTACAACTGCCGCAGAGTCCGACTCTGTGAGTGCTCTACTTTAGGAGTTAGGGCAGAAATTGGATACCAACATGGCATCGACTCTAGCGCCAAAACGGCGATAGATAGGACTATCTGACTAACGGCAAAATATGCGCTATACAAATGTCGAACAACTGCCGCATAGTGCGACTCTGTAGGTGCTCTACTTTAGGAGTTAGGGCAGAAATTAGATACCAACATTGCATCGACTCTAGCGCCAAAACGGCGATAGTTAGAACTATCCCACTAACGGCAGAATATGCGCTATACAAATGTCGTACAACTGCCGCAGAGTCCGACTCTGTGAGTGCTCTACTTTAGGAGTTAGGGCAGAAATTAGATACCAACATGGCATCGACTCTAGCGCCAAAACGGCGATAGTTAGGACTATCTGACTAACGGCAGAATATGCGCTATACAAATATCTAACAACTGCCGCAAAGTTTTAGTCTGTGAGTGCTTTACTTTAGGAGTTATGACAGAAATTAGAAAACAATATTGCATCGACTCTAGCGCCAAAACGGCGATACTTAGAACTATCTGGATAACGGCAGAATATGCGCCATACAAATTTCTAACAACTGGCGCCAAGTCCGACTCTGTGAGTGTTCTGCTTTAGGAGTTACGGCAGAAATTAGAAAACAATATTGCATCGACTCTAGCGCCAAAACGGCGATACTTAGAACTAGCTGACTAACGGCGGAATATGCGCCATACAAATTTCTAACAACTGGCGCCAAGTCCGACTCTGTGAGTGTTCTACTTTAGGAGTTACAGCAGAAATTAAATACCAATATTGCATCGAATCTAGCGCCAAAACGGCGATAGTTAGAATTATCTGACTAACGGCAGAATATACGCCGTACAAATTTCTAACAATTGCCGCCAAATTCGCCTCTGTGAGTGCTCTACTTTAGGAGCTAGGGCAGAAATTAGATACCAACATTGCATCGACTCTAGCGCCAAAACGGCGATAGTTAGAACTATCTGACTAACGGCAGAATATTCGCCATACAAATCTCGAACAACTACCGAAAACCCCGACTCTGTGAGTGCTTTACTTTAGGAGTTATGGCAGAAATTAGAAAACAATATTGCATCGACTCTAGCGGCAAAACGGCGATAGTTAGGACTATCTGACTAACGGGAGAATATTCGCTATAAAAGTGTCTAGCAATAACCGAAAATTCTGATTATATGTGTGATATACTTTAGTAGTTGTGGCAGAAATTAGAAAAGAATATTGCATCGACTCTAACGCCAAGACGGTGATAGTTAGAACTATTCGACTAATGGTAGAATATTCGCTTTAAAAATATGTAACAAGTGCCGAATATTCCGACGCTGTGTGTGCTATACTTTAGGACTTCTGGCAGTAATTAGAAAACAATATTTCATCGATTCTCGCACCAAAACGGTGATAGTTAGAACTCTCTGACTAGCGGCAGAATATTCGCTATAAAAGTGTCTAACAATTGCCCAAAATTCCAATTATATCAGTGCTATACTTTAGGAGTTGTGGCAGAAATTAGAAAACAATTTTTCATCGACTTTAGCGCCAAAACGGCGATAGTTAGAACTATCCCACTAACGGCAGAATATGCGCTATACAAATGTCGAACAACTGCCGCAGAGTCCGACTCTGTGAGTGCTCTACTTTAGGAGTTAGGGCAGATATTAGATACCAACATTGCATCGACTCTAGCGCCAAAACGGCGATAGTTAGAACTATCTGACTAACGGCAGAATATTCGCCATACAAATCTCGAACAACTACCGAAAACCCCGACTCTGTGAGTGCTCTACTTTAGGAGTTATGGGAGAAACTAGAAAACAATACTGCATCGAGTCAACCGGCAAAACGGTGATAGTTAGAACTATCTGACTAACGGGAGAATATTCGCTATAAAAGTGTCTAACAATTGGCCAAAATTCCAATTATATCAATGCTATACTTTAGGAGTTGTGGCAGAAATTAGAAAACAATTTTTCATCGACTTTAGCGGCAAAACGGCGACAGGTAGAACTATCTGACTAACGGTAGAATATGCGCTATACAGCTTTCTAACAACTGCCGGAGAGTCCGACTCTGTGAGTACTCTACTTTAGGAGTTAGGGCAGAAATTAGATACCAACATTGCATCGACTCTAGCGCCACAACGGCAATAGTTCGAACTATCTGACTAACGGCAGAATATGCGGCATACAAGTTTCTAACAACTGCCGCCAAGTCCGACTCTGTGAGTACTCTACATTAGGAGTTAGGGCAGAAATTAGATACCAACATTGCATCGACTCTAGCGCCACAACGGCGATAGTTAGAACTATCTGACTAACGGCAGAATATGCGCCATACAAATGTCTAACAACTGCCGAAAATTCTGACACTGTGAGTGCTCTACTTTAGGAGTTAGGGTAGAAATTAGATACCAACATTGCATCGACTCTAACGCCAAAACGGCGATAGATAGGACTATCTGACTAACGGCAAAATATGCGCTATACAAATGTCGAACAACTGCCGCAGAGTGCGACTCTGTAGGTGCTCTACTTTAGGAGTTAGGGCAGAAATTAGATACCAACATTGCATCGACTCTAGCGCCAAAACGGCGATAGTTAGAACTATCCCACTAACGGCAGAATATGCGCTATAGAAATGTCGTACAACTGCCGCAGAGTCCGACTCTGTGAGTGCTCTACTTTAGGAGTTAGGGCAGAAATTGGATACCAACATGGCATCGACTCTAGCGCCAAAACGGCGATAGATAGGACTATCTGACTAACGGCAAAATATGCGCTATACAAATGTCGAACAACTGCCGCATAGTGCGACTCTGTAGGTGCTCTACTTTAGGAGTTAGGGCAGAAATTAGATACCAACATTGCATCGACTCTAGCGCCAAAACGGCGATAGTTAGAACTATCCCACTAACGGCAGAATATGCGCTATACAAATGTCGTACAACTGCCGCAGAGTCCGACTCTGTGAGTGCTCTACTTTAGGAGTTAGGGCAGAAATTAGATACCAACATGGCATCGACTCTAGCGCCAAAACGGCGATAGTTAGGACTATCTGACTAACGGCAGAATATGCGCTATACAAATATCTAACAACTGCCGCAAAGTTTTAGTCTGTGAGTGCTTTACTTTAGGAGTTATGACAGAAATTAGAAAACAATATTGCATCGACTCTAGCGCCAAAACGGCGATACTTAGAACTATCTGGATAACGGCAGAATATGCGCCATACAAATTTCTAACAACTGGCGCCAAGTCCGACTCTGTGAGTGTTCTGCTTTAGGAGTTACGGCAGAAATTAGAAAACAATATTGCATCGACTCTAGCGCCAAAACGGCGATACTTAGAACTAGCTGACTAACGGCGGAATATGCGCCATACAAATTTCTAACAACTGGCGCCAAGTCCGACTCTGTGAGTGTTCTACTTTAGGAGTTACAGCAGAAATTAAATACCAATATTGCATCGAATCTAGCGCCAAAACGGCGATAGTTAGAATTATCTGACTAACGGCAGAATATACGCCGTACAAATTTCTAACAATTGCCGCCAAATTCGCCTCTGTGAGTGCTCTACTTTAGGAGTTAGGGCAGAAATTAGATACCAACATTGCATCGACTCTAGCGCCAAAACGGCGATAGTTAGAACTATCTGACTAACGGCAGAATATTCGCCATACAAATCTCGAACAACTACCGAAAACCCCGACTCTGTGAGTGCTTTACTTTAGGAGTTATGGCAGATATTAGAAAACAATATTGCATCGACTCTAGCGGCAAAACGGCGATAGTTAGGACTATCTGACTAACGGGAGAATATTCGCTATAAAAGTGTCTAGCAATAACCGAAAATTCCGATTATATGTGTGATATACTTTAGTAGTTGTGGCAGAAATTAGAAAAGAATATTGCATCGACTCTAACGCCAAGACGGTGATAGTTAGAACTATTCGACTAATGGTAGAATATTCGCTTTAAAAATATGTAACAAGTGCCGAATATTCCGACGCTGTGTGTGCTATACTTTAGGACTTCTGGCAGTAATTAGAAAACAATATTTCATCGATTCTCGCACCAAAACGGTGATAGTTAGAACTCTCTGACTAGCGGCAGAATATTCGCTATAAAAGTGTCTAACAATTGCCCAAAATTCCAATTATATCAGTGCTATACTTTAGGAGTTGTGGCAGAAATTAGAAAACAATTTTTCATCGACTTTAGCGCCAAAACGGCGATAGTTAGAACTATCCCACTAACGGCAGAATATGCGCTATACAAATGTCGAACAACTGCCGCAGAGTCCGACTCTGTGAGTGCTCTACTTTAGGAGTTAGGGCAGAAATTAGATACCAACATTGCATCGACTCTAGCGCCAAAACGGCGATAGTTAGGACTATCTGACTAACGGCAGAATATGCGCTATACAAATATCTAACAACTGCCGCAACGTTTTAGTCTGTGAGTGCTTTACTTTAGGAGTTATGGCAGAAATTAGAAAACAATATTGCATCGACTCTAGCGCCACAACGGCGATACTTAGAACTATCCGACTAACGGCAGGATATTCGCCATAAAAATATCTAACAACTGCCGAAACTTCCGACGCTGTGAGTGCTATACTTTAGGACTTCTGGCAGAAATTAGAAAACAATATTTCATCGATTCTCGCACCAAAACGGTGATAGTTAGAACTATCCTACTAACGGCAGAATATTCGCCATAAAAATATCTAACAACTACCGAAAATTCCGCCGCTGTGAGAGCTATACTTTAGGAGTTATGGCAGAAATTAGAAAACAATTTTGCATCGACCCTAGCGGCAAAACGGTGATAGTTAGAACTATCTGACTAACGGCAGAATATTCGCTATAAAAGTGTCTAACAATTGCCCAAAATTCCAATTATATCAGTGCTATACTTTAGGAGTTATGGCAGAAATTAGAAAATAATATTACATCGACTCTATCGCCAAAACGGTGATAGTTAGAACTATCCGACTAACGGCAGGATATTCGCCATAAAAATATCTAACAACTGCCGAAACTTCCGACGCTGTGAGTGCTATACTTTAGGACTTCTGGCAGAAATTAGAAAACAATATTTCATCGATTCTCGCACCAAAACGGTGATAGTTAGAACTATCCGACTAACGACAGAATATTCGCCATAAAAATATCTAACAACCGCCGAAAAGTCCGACGCTGTGAGTGCTCTACTTTAGGAGTTATGGGAGAAACCAGAAAACAATATTGCATCGACTCAACCGGCAAAACGGTGATAGTTAGAACTATCTGACTAACGGCAGAATATTCGCTATAAAAGTGTCTAACAATTGCCCAAAATTCCAATTATATCAATGCTATACTTTAGGAGTTGTGGCAGAAATTACAAAAAAATTTTTCATCGACTTTAGCGACAAAACGGCGACAGGTAGAATTATCTGACTAACGGCAGAATATACGCCGTACAAATTTCTAACAATTGCCGCCAAAGTCGCCTCTGTGAGTGCTCTACTTTAGGAGTTAGGGCAGAAATTATCTACCAATATTGCATCGACTCTAGCGCCAAAACGGCAATAGTTAGAACTATCTGACTAACGGCAGAATATGTGCCATACAAATTTCTAACAACCGCCGCCAAGTCCGACTCTGTGAGTGCTCTACTTTAGGAGTTAGGGCAGAAATTAGATAACAATATTGCATCGACTCTAGCACCAAAACGGCGATAGTTAGAACTATCCCACTAACAGCAGAATATGCGCTATACCAATATCGAACAACTGCCGCAGAGTCCGACTCTGTGAGTGCTCTACTTTAGGAGTTAGGGCAGAAATTAGATACCAATATTGCATCGACTCTAGCGCCAAAACGGCGATAGTTAGAATTATCTGATTAACGGCAGAATATACGCCGTACAAATTTCTAACAATTGCCGCCAAATTCGCCTCTGTGAGTGCTCTACTTTAGGAGTTAGGGCAGAAATTAGATACCAATATTGCATCGACTCTAGCGCCAAAACGGCAATAGTTAGAACTATCTGACTAAAGGTAGAATATGCGCTATACAACTTTCTAACAACCGCCGCCAAGTCCGACGCTGTGAATGCTCTACTTTAGGAGTTAGGGCAGAAATTAGATAACAATATTGCATCGACTCTAGCACCAAAACGGCGATAGTTAGAACTATCCCACTAACGGCAGAATATGCGCTATACCAATATCGAACAACTGCCGCAGAGTCCGACTCTGTGAGTGCTCTACTTTAGGAGTTAGGGCAGAAATTAGATACCAACATTGCATCGACTCTAGCGCCAAAACGGCGATAGTTAGAACTATCCCACTAACGGCAGAATATGCGCTATACAAATGTCGAACAACTGCCGCAGAGTCCGACTCTGTGAGTGCTCTACTTTAGGAGTTAGGGCACAAATTAGAAAACAATATTGCATCGACTCTAGCGCCACAACGGCGATAGTTAGAATTATCTGACTAACGGTAGAATATGCGCTATACAAATGTCTAACAACTGCCGAAAATTCCGACACTGTGAGTGCTCTACTTTAGGAGTTAGGGTAGAAATTAGATACCAACATTGCATCGACTCTAACGCCAAAACGGCGATAGATAGGACTATCTGACTAACGGCAGAATATGCGTTATACAAATGTCTAACAACTGCCGCAAAGTTTTAGTCTGTGAGTGCTTTAATTTAGGAGTTATGGCAGAAATTAGAAAACAATATTGCATCGACTCAATCGCCACAACGGCGACAGGTAGAACTATCTGACTAACGGTAGAATATGCGCTATACAGCTTTCTAACAACTGCCGGAGAGTCCGACTCTGTGAGTACTCTACTTTAGGAGTTAGGGCAGAAAGTAGATACCAACATTGCATCGACTCTAGCGCCACAACGGCAATAGTTCGAACTATCTGACTAACGGCAGAATATGCGGCATACAAGTTTCTAACAACTGCCGCCAAGTCCGACTCTGTGAGTACTCTACATTAGGAGTTAGGGCAGAAATTAGATACCAATATTTCATCGACTCTAGCGCCAAAACGGCGATAGTTAGAACTATCTGACTAACGGCAGAATATGCGCCATACAAATGTCTAACAACTGCCGAAAATTCCGACACTGTGAGTGCTCTACTTTAGGAGTTAGGGCACAAATTAGAAAACAATATTGCATCGACTCTAGCGCCACAACGGCGATAGTTAGAACTATCCGACTAACGGCAGAATATTCGCCATAAAAATATTTATCAACTACCGAAAATTCCGACACTGTGAGTGCTCTACTTTAGGAGTTATGGCAGAAATTAGAAAACAATATTGCATCGACTCTAGCGCCAAGACGGTGATAGTTAGAACTATCCGACTAACGGCAGGATATTCGCGATAAAAATATCTAACAACTGCCGAAACTTCCGACGCTGTGAGTGCTATACTTTAGGACTTCTGGCAGAAATTAGAAAACAATATTTCATCGATTCTCGCACCAAAACGGTGATAGTTAGAACTATCCTACTAACGGCAAAATATTCGCCATAAAAATATCTAACAACCGCCGCCAAGCCCGACTCTGTGAGTGCTCTACTTTAGGAGTTATGGGAGAAACTAGAAAACAATACTGCATCGAGTCAACCGGCAAAACGGTGATAGTTAGAACTATCTGACTAACGGGAGAATATTCGCTATAAAAGTGTCTAACAATTGGCCAAAATTCCAATTATATCAATGCTATACTTTAGGAGTTGTGGCAGAAATTAGAAAACAATTTTTCATCGACTTTAGCGGCAAAACGGCGACAGGTAGAACTATCTGGCTAACGGTAGAATATGCGCTATACAGCTTTCTAACAACTGCCGGAGAGTCCGACTCTGTGAGTACTCTACTTTAGGAGTTAGGGCAGAAATTAGATACCAACATTGCATCGACTCTAGCGCCACAACGGCAATAGTTCGAACTATCTGACTAACGGCAGAATATGCGGCATACAAGTTTCTAACAACTGCCGCCAAGTCCGACTCTGTGAGTACTCTACATTAGGAGTTAGGGCAGAAATTAGATACCAATATTTCATCGACTCTAGCGCCAAAACGGTGATAGTTAGAACTATCTGACTAACGGCAGAATATGCGCCATACAAATGTCTAACAACTGCCGAAAATTCCGACACTGTGAGTGCTCTACTTTAGGAGTTAGGGTAGAAATTAGATACCAACATTGCATCGACTCTAACGCCAAAACGGCGATAGATAGGACTATCTGACTAACGGCAAAATATGCGCTATACAAATGTCGAAAAACTGCCGCAGAGTGCGACTCTGTAGGTGCTCTACTTTAGGAGTTAGCGCAGAAATTAGATACCAACATTGCATCGACTCTAGCGCCAAAACGGCTATAGTTAGAACTATCCCACTAACGGCAGAATATGCGCTATACAAATGTCGTACAACTGCCGCAGAGTCCGACTCTGTGAGTGCTCTACTTTAGGAGTTAGGGCAGAAATTGGATACCAACATGGCATCGACTCTAGCGCCAAAACGGCGATAGATAGGACTATCTGACTAACGGCAGAATATGCGCTATACAAATATCTAACAACTGTCGCAAAGTTTTAGTCTGTGAGTGCTTTACTTTAGGAGTTATGACAGAAATTAGAAAACAATATTGCATCGACTCTAGCGCCAAAACGGCGATACTTAGAACTATCTGGATAACGGCAGAATATGCGCCACACAAATTTCTAACAACTGGCGCCAAGTCCGACTCTGTGAGTGTTCTGCTTTAGGAGTTACGGCAGAAATTAGAAAACAATATTGCATCGACTCTAGCGCCAAAACGGCGATACTTAGAACTAGCTGACAAACGGCGGAATATGCGCCATACAAATTTCTAACAACTGGCGCCAAGTCCGACTCTGTGAGTGTTCTACTTTAGGAGTTACAGCAGAAATTAAATACCAATATTGCATCGAATCTAGCGCCAAAACGGCGATAGTTAGAATTATCTGACTAACGGCAGAATATACGCCGTACAAATTTCTAACAATTGCCGCCAAATTCGCCTCTGTGAGTGCTCTACTTTAGGAGTTAGGGCAGAAATTAGATACCAACATTGCATCGACTCTAGCGCCAAAACGGCGATAGTTAGAACTATCTGACTAACGGCAGAATATTCGCCATACAAATCTCGAACAACTACCGAAAAGCCCGACTCTGGGAGTGCTTTACTTTAGGAGTTATGGCAGAAATTAGAAAACAATATTGCATCGACTCTAGCGGCAAAACGGCGATAGTTAGGACTATCTGACTAACGGGAGAATATTCGCTATAAAAGTGTCTAGCAATAACCGAAAATTCCGATTATATGTGTGATATACTTTAGTAGTTGTGGCAGAAATTAGAAAATAATATTGCATCGACTCTAACGCCAAGACGGTGATAGTTAGAACTATTCGACTAATGGTAGAATATTCGCTTTAAAAATATGCAACAAGTGCCGAATATTCCGACGCTGTGTGTGCTATACTTTAGGACTTCTGGCAGTAATTAGAAAACAATATTTCATCGATTCTCGCACCAAAACGGTGATAGTTAGAACTCTCTGACTAACGGCAGAATATTCGCTATAAAAGTGTCTAACAATTGCCCAAAATTCCAATTATATCAGTGCTATACTTTAGGAGTTAGGTGCAGGAATTAGATACCAATATTGCATCGACTCTAGCGCCAAAACGGCGATAGTTAGAATTATCTGACTAACGGCAGAATATACGCCGTACAAATTTCTAACAATTGCCGCCAAATTCACCTCTGTGAGTGCTCTACTTTAGGAGTTAGGGCAGAAATTAGATACCAATATTGCATCGACTCTAGCGCCAAAACGGCAATAGTTAGAACTATCTGACTAAAGGTAGAATATGCGCTATACAACTTTCTAACAACCGCCGCCAAATCCGACGCTGTGAATGCTATACCTTAGGAGTTATGGCAGAAATTAGAAATCAATATTGCATCGACTCTAGCGCCAAGACCGTGATAGCTAGAACTATCCGACCAACGGCAGAATTTTTGCCATAAATATATTTATCAACTACCGAAAATTCCGACACTGTGAGTGCTCTACTTTAGGAGTTATGGCAGAAATTAGAAAACAACATTGCATCGACTCTAGCGCCAAGACGGTGATAGTTAGAACTATCCGACTAACGGCAGGATATTCGCCATAAAAATATCTAACAACTGCCGAAACTTCCGACGCTGTGAGTGCTATACTTTAGGACTTCTGGCAGAAATTAGAAAACAATATTTCATCGATTCTCGCACCAAAACGGTGATAGTTAGAACTATCCGACTAACCGCAAAATATTCGCCATAAAAATATCTAACAGCCGCCGAAAAGTCCGACGCTGTGAGTGCTCTACTTTAGGAGTTATGGGAGAAACTAGAAAGCAATATTGCATCGAGTCAACCGGCAAAACGGTGATAGTTAGAACTATCTGACTAACGGCAGAATATTCGCTATAAAAGTGTCTAACAATTGCCCAAAATTCCAATTATATCAGTGCTATACTTTAGGAGTTATGGCAGAAATTAGAAAACAATATTACATCGACTCTATCGCCAAAACGGTGATAGTTAGAACTATCCGACTAACGGCAGAATATTCTCCATAAAAATATCTAACAACTACCGAAAATTCCGCCGCTGTGAGAGCTATACTTTAGGAGTTATGGCAGAAATTAGGGAAGAATATTGCATCGACTCTAGCGCCAAGACCGTGATAGCTAGAACTATCCGACCAACGGCAGAATATTCGCCATAAAAATATTTATCAACTACCGAAAATTCCGACACTGTGAGTGCTCTACTTTAGGAGTTATGGCAGAAATTAGAAAACAATATTGCATCGACTCTAGCGCCAAGACGGTGATAGTTAGAACTATCCGACTAACGGCAGGATATTCGTCATAAAAATATCTAACAACTGCCGAAACTTCCGACGCTGTGAGTGCTATACTTTAGGACTTCTGGCAGAAATTAGAAAACAATATTTCATCGATTCTCGCACCAAAACGGTGATAGTTAGAACTATCCTACTAACGGCAAAATATTCGCCATAAAAATATCTAACAACCGCCGAAAAGTCCGACGCTGTGAGTGCTCTACTTTAGGAGTTATGGGAGAAACTAGAAAACAATATTGCATCGACTCAACCGGCAAAACGGTGATAGTTAGAACTATCTGACTAACGGCAGAATATTCGCTATAAAAGTGTCTAACAATTGCCCAAAATTCCAATTATATCAATGCTATACTTTAGGAGTTGTGGCAGAAATTACAAAAAAATTTTTCATCGACTTTAGCGGCAAAACGGCGACAGGTAGAATTATCTGACTAACGGCAGAATATACGCCGTACAAATTTCTAACAATTGCCGCCAAATTCGCCTCTGTGAGTGCTCTACTTTAGGAGTTAGGGCAGAAATTAAATACCAATATTGCATCGACTCTAGCGCCAAAACGGCGATAGTTAGAACTATCCCACTAACGGCAGAATATGCGCCATACAAATGTCGAACAACTGCCGCAGAGTCCGATTTTGTGAGTGCTCTACTTTAGGAGTTAGGGCACAAATTAGAAAACAATATTGCATCGACTCTAGCGCCACAACGGCGATAGTTAGAACTATCTGACTAACGGTAGAATATGCGCCATACAAATGTCTAACAACTGCCGAAAATTCCGACACTGTGAGTGCTCTACTTTAGGAGTTAGGGTAGAAATTAGATACCAACATTGCATCGACTCTAACGCCAAAACGGCGATAGATAGGACTATCTGACTAACGGCAGAATATGCGTTATACAAATGTCTAACAACTGCCGCAAAGTTTTAGTCTGTGAGTGCTTTAATTTAGGAGTTATGGCAGAAATTAGAAAACAATATTGCATCGACTCAATCGCCACAACGGCGACAGGTAGAACTATCTGACTAACGGCAGAATATGCGCCATACAAATTTCTAACAACCGCCGCCAAGTCCGACTCTGTGAGTGCTCTACTTCAGGAGTTAGGGCAGAAATTAGATAACAATATTGCATCGACTCTAGTGTCAAAACGGCGATAGTTAGTACTATCCCACTAACGGCAGAATATGCGCTATACAATTGTCTAACAACTGCCGCAATGTCCGACTCTGTGAGTGCTCTACTTCAGGAGTTAGGGCAGAAATTAGATATCAGTATTGCATCGACTCTAGCGCCAAAACGGCGATACTTAGAACTATCTGACTAACGGCAGAATATGCGCCATACAAATTTCTAACAACCGCCGCCAAGCCCGACTCTGTGAGTGCTCTACTTTAGGAGTTATGGGAGAAACTAGAAAACAATACTGCATCGAGTAAACCGGCAAAACGGTGATAGTTAGAACTATCTGACTAACGGGAGAATATTCGCTATAAAAATGTCTAACAATTAGCCAAAATTCCAATTATATCAATGCTATACTTTAGGAGTTGTGGCAGAAATTAGAAAACAATTTTTCATCGACTTTAGCGGCAAAACGGCGACAGGTAGAACTATCTGACTAACGGTAGAATATGCGCTATACAGCTTTCTAACAACTGCCGGAGAGTCCGACTCTGTGAGTGCTCTACTTTAGGAGTTAGGGCAGAGATTAGATACCAACATTGCGCCGACCCTAGCGCCCCAACGGCAGTAGTTCGAACTATCTGACTAACGGCAGAATATGCGACATACAAGTTTCTAACAACTGCCGCCAAGTCCGACTCTGTGAGTACTCTACTTTAGGAGTTAGGGCAGAAATTAGATACCAATATTGCATCGATTCTATCGCCAAAACGGCGATAGATAGGACTATCTGACTAACGGCAAAATATGCGCTATACAAATGTCGAACAACTGCCGCAGAGTGCGACTCTGTAGGTGCTCTACTTTAGGAGTTAGGGCAGAAATTAGATACCAACATTGCATCGACTCTAGCGCCAAAACGGCGATAGTTAGAACTATCCCACTAACGGCAGAATATGCGCTATACAAATGTCGTACAACTGCCGCAGAGTGCGACTCTGTGAGTGCTCTACTTTAGGAGTTACGGCAGAAATTAGATACCAATATTGCATCGACTCTAGCGCCAAAACGGCAATAGTTAGAACTATCTGACTAAAGGTAGAATATGCGCTATACAACTTTCTAACAACCGCCGCCAAGTCCGACGCTGTGAATGCTATACCTTAGGAGTTATGGCAGAAATTAGAAAACAATATTTCATCGATTCTCGCACCAAAACGGTGATAGTTAGAACTATCCGACTAACCGCAAAATATTCGCCATAAAAATATCTAACAGCCGCCGAAAAGTCCGACGCTGTGAGTGCTCTACTTTAGGAGTTATGGGAGAAACTAGAAAGCAATATTGCATCGAGTCAACCGGCAAAACGGTGATAGTTAGAACTATCTGACTAACGGCAGAATATTCGCTATAAAAGTGTCTAACAATTGCCCAAAATTCCAATTATATCAGTGCTATACTTTAGGAGTTATGGCAGAAATTAGAAAACAATATTACATCGACTCTATCGCCAAAACGGTGATAGTTAGAACTATCCGACTAACGGCAGAATATTCTCCATAAAAATATCTAACAACTACCGAAAATCCCGCCGCTGTGAGAGCTATACTTTAGGAGTTATGGCAGAAATTAGGGAAGAATATTGCATCGACTCTAGCGCCAAGAGGGTGAAAGCTAGAACTATCCGACTAACGGCAGAATATTCGCCATTAAAATATTTATCAACTACCGAAAATTCCGACACTGTGAGTGCTCTACTTTAGGAGTTATGGCAGAAATTAGAAAACAATATTGCATCGACTCTAGCGCCAAGACGGTGATAGTTAGAACTATCCGACTAACGGCAGGATATTCGCCATAAAAATATCTAACAACTGCCGAAACTTCCGACGCTGTGAGTGCTATACTTTAGGACTTCTGGCAGAAATTAGAAAACAATATTTCATCGATTCTCGCACCAAAACGGTGATAGTTAGAACTATCCTACTAACGGCAAAATATTCGCCATAAAAATATCTAACAACCGCCGAAAAGTCCGACGCTGTGAGTGCTCTACTTTAGGAGTTATGGGAGAAACTAGAAAACAATATTGCATCGACTCAACCGGCAAAACGGTGATAGTTAGAACTATCTGACTAACGGCAGAATATTCGCTATAAAAGTGTCTAACAATTGCCCAAAATTCCAATTATATCAATGCTATACTTTAGGAGTTGTGGCAGAAATTACAAAAAAATTTTTCATCGACTTTTGCGGCAAAACGGCGACAGGTAGAATTATCTGACTAACGGCAGAATATACGCCATACAAATTTCTAACAATTGCCGCCAAATTCGCCTCTGTGAGTGCTCTACTTTAGGAGTTAGGGCAGAAATTATATACCAATATTGCATCGACTCTAGCGCCAAAACGGCGATAGTTAGAACTATCCGACTAACGGGAGAATATGCGCTATACAAATGTCGAACAACTGCCGCAGAGTCCGACTCTGTGAGTGCTCTACTTTAGGAGTTAGGGCACAAATTAGAAAACAATATTGCATCGACTCTAGCGCCACAACGGCGATAGTTAGAACTATCTGACTAACGGTAGAATATGCGCTATACAAATGTCTAACAACTGCCGCAAAGTTTTAGTCTGTGAGTGCTTTAATTTAGGAGTTATGGCAGAAATTAGAAAACAATATTGCATCGACTCAATCGCCACAACGGCGATAGATAGGACTATCTGACTAACGGCAGAATATGCGCTATACAAATATCTAACAACTGTCGCAAAGTTTTAGTCTGTGAGTGCTTTACTTTAGGAGTTATGACAGAAATTAGAAAACAATATTGCATCGACTCTAGCGCCAAAACGGCGATACTTAGAACTATCTGGATAACGGCAGAATATGCGCCACACAAATTTCTAACAACTGGCGCCAAGTCCGACTCTGTGAGTGTTCTGCTTTAGGAGTTACGGCAGAAATTAGAAAACAATATTGCATCGACTCTAGCGCCAAAACGGCGATACTTAGAACTAGCTGACAAACGGCGGAATATGCGCCATACAAATTTCTAACAACTGGCGCCAAGTCCGACTCTGTGAGTGTTCTACTTTAGGAGTTACAGCAGAAATTAAATACCAATATTGCATCGAATCTAGCGCCAAAACGGCGATAGTTAGAATTATCTGACTAACGGCAGAATATACGCCGTACAAATTTCTAACAATTGCCGCCAAATTCGCCTCTGTGAGTGCTCTACTTTAGGAGTTAGGGCAGAAATTAGATACCAACATTGCATCGACTCTAGCGCCAAAACGGCGATAGTTAGAACTATCTGACTAACGGCAGAATATTCGCCATACAAATCTCGAACAACTACCGAAAAGCCCGACTCTGTGAGTGCTTTACTTTAGGAGTTATGGCAGAAATTAGAAAACAATATTGCATCGACTCTAGCGGCAAAACGGCGATAGTTAGGACTATCTGACTAACGGGAGAATATTCGCTATAAAAGTGTCTAGCAATAACCGAAAATTCCGATTATATGTGTGATATACTTTAGTAGTTGTGGCAGAAATTAGAAAAGAATATTCCATCGACTCTAACGCCAAGACGGTGATAGTTAGAACTATTCGACTAATGGTAGAATATTCGCTTTAAAAATATGTAACAAGTGCCGAATATTCCGACGCTGTGTGTGCTATACTTTAGGACTTCTGGCAGTAATTAGAAAACAATATTTCATCGATTCTCGCACCAAAACGGTGATAGTTAGAACTCTCTGACTAACGGCAGAATATTCGCTATAAAAGTGTCTAACAATTGCCCAAAATTCCAATTATATCAGTGCTATACTTTAGGAGTTAGGTGCAGGAATTAGATACCAATATTGCATCGACTCTAGCGCCAAAACGGCGATAGTTAGAATTATCTGACTAACGGCAGAATATACGCCGTACAAATTTCTAACAATTGCCGCCAAATTCACCTCTGTGAGTGCTCTACTTTAGGAGTTAGGGCAGAAATTAGATACCAATATTGCATCGACTCTAGCGCCAAAACGGCAATAGTTAGAACTATCTGACTAAAGGTAGAATATGCGCTATACAACTTTCTAACAACCGCCGCCAAATCCGACGCTGTGAATGCTATACCTTAGGAGTTATGGCAGAAATTAGAAATCAATATTGCATCGACTCTAGCGCCAAGACCGTGATAGCTAGAACTATCCGACCAACGGCAGAATTTTTGCCATAAATATATTTATCAACTACCGAAAATTCCGACACTGTGAGTGCTCTACTTTAGGAGTTATGGCAGAAATTAGAAAACAACATTGCATCGACTCTAGCGCCAAGACGGTGATAGTTAGAACTATCCGACTAACGGCAGGATATTCGCCATAAAAATATCTAACAACTGCCGAAACTTCCGACGCTGTGAGTGCTATACTTTAGGACTTCTGGCAGAAATTAGAAAACAATATTTCATCGATTCTCGCACCAAAACGGTGATAGTTAGAACTATCCGACTAACCGCAAAATATTCGCCATAAAAATATCTAACAGCCGCCGAAAAGTCCGACGCTGTGAGTGCTCTACTTTAGGAGTTATGGGAGAAACTAGAAAGCAATATTGCATCGAGTCAACCGGCAAAACGGTGATAGTTAGAACTATCTGACTAACGGCAGAATATTCGCTATAAAAGTGTCTAACAATTGCCCAAAATTCCAATTATATCAGTGCTATACTTTAGGAGTTATGGCAGAAATTAGAAAACAATATTACATCGACTCTATCGCCAAAACGGTGATAGTTAGAACTATCCGACTAACGGCAGAATATTCTCCATAAAAATATCTAACAACTACCGAAAATTCCGCCGCTGTGAGAGCTATACTTTAGGAGTTATGGCAGAAATTAGGGAAGAATATTGCATCGACTCTAGCGCCAAGACCGTGATAGCTAGAACTATCCGACCAACGGCAGAATATTCGCCATAAAAATATTTATCAACTACCGAAAATTCCGACACTGTGAGTGTTCTACTTTAGGAGTTATGGCAGAAATTAGAAAACAATATTGCATCGACTCTAGCGCCAAGACGGTGATAGTTAGAACTATCCGACTAACGGCAGGATATTCGCCATAAAAATATCTAACAACTGCCGAAACTTCCGACGCTGTGAGTGCTATACTTTAGGACTTCTGGCAGAAATTAGAAAACAATATTTCATCGATTCTCGCACCAAAACGGTGATAGTTAGAACTATCCTACTAACGGCAAAATATTCGCCATAAAAATATCTAACAACCGCCGAAAAGTCCGACGCTGTGAGTGCTCTACTTTAGGAGTTATGGGAGAAACTAGAAAACAATATTGCATCGACTCAACCGGCAAAACGGTGATAGTTAGAACTATCTGACTAACGGCAGAATATTCGCTATAAAAGTGTCTAACAATTGCCCAAAATTCCAATTATATCAATGCTATACTTTAGGAGTTGTGGCAGAAATTACTAAAAAAATTTTCATCGACTTTAGCGGCAAAACGGCGACAGGTAGAATTATCTGACTAACGGCAGAATATACGCCGTACAAATTTCTAACAATTGCCGCCAAATTCGCCTCTGTGAGTGCTCTACTTTAGGAGTTAGGGCAGAAATTAAATACCAATATTGCATCGACTCTAGCGCCAAAACGGCGATAGTTAGAACTATCCCACTAACGGCAGAATATGCGGTATACAAATGTCGAACAACTGCCGCAGAGTCCGATTTTGTGAGTGCTCTACTTTAGGAGTTAGGGCACAAATTAGAAAACAATATTGCATCGACTCTAGCGCCACAACGGCGATAGTTAGAACTATCTGACTAACGGTAGAATATGCGCCATACAAATGTCTAACAACTGCCGAAAATTCCGACACTGTGAGTGCTCTACTTTAGGAGTTAGGGTAGAAATTAGATACCAACATTGCATCGACTCTAACGCCAAAACGGCGATAGATAGGACTATCTGACTAACGGCAGAATATGCGTTATACAAATGTCTAACAACTGCCGCAAAGTTTTAGTCTGTGAGTGCTTTAATTTAGGAGTTATGGCAGAAATTAGAAAACAATATTGCATCGACTCAATCGCCACAACGGCGACAGGTAGAACTATCTGACTAACGGTAGAATATGCGCTATACAGCTTTCTAACAACTGCCGCAGAGTCCGACTCTGTGAGTGCTCTACTTTAGGAGTTAGGGCAGAGATTAGATACCAACATTGCGCCGACCCTAGCGCCCCAACGGCAGTAGTTCGAACTATCTGACTAACGGCAGAATATGCGACATACAAGTTTCTAACAACTGCCGCAATGTCCGACTCTGTGAGTGCTCTACTTTAGGAGTTAGGGCAGAAATTAAATACCAATATTGCATCGACTCTAGCGCCACAACGGCGATAGTTAGAACTATCTGACTAACGGTAGAATATGCGCCATACAAATGTCTAACAACTGCCGAAAATTCCGACACTGTGAGTGCTCTACTTTAGGAGTTAGGGTAGAAATTAGATACCAACATTGCATCGACTCTAACGCCAAAACGGCGATAGATAGGACTATCTGACTAACGGCAGAATATGCGTTATACAAATGTCTAACAACTGCCGCAAAGTTTTAGTCTGTGAGTGCTTTAATTTAGGAGTTATGGCAGAAATTAGAAAACAATTTTTCATCGACTTTAGCGGCAAAACGGCGACAGGTAGAACTATCTGACTAACGGTAGAATATGCGCTATACAGCTTTCTAACAACTGCCGGAGAGTCCGACTCTGTGAGTGCTCTACTTTAGGAGTTAGGGCAGAGATTAGATACCAACATTGCGCCGACTCTAGCGCCCCAACGGCAGTAGTTCGAACTATCTGACTAACGGCAGAATATGCGACATACAAGTTTCTAACAACTGCCGCCAAGTCCGACTCTGTGAGTACTCTACTTTAGGAGTTAGGGCAGAAATTAGATACCAATATTGCATCGATTCAATCGCCAAAACGGCGATAGATAGGACTATCTGACTAACGGCAAAATATGCGCTATACAAATGTCGAACAACTGCCGCAGAGTGCGAGTCTGTAGGTGCTCTACTTTAGGAGTTAGGGCAGAAATTAGATACCAACATTGCATCGACTCTAGCGCCAAAACGGCGATAGTTAGAACTATCCCACTAACGGCAGAATATGCGCTATACAAATGTCGTACAACTGCCGCAGAGTCCGACTCTGTGAGTGCTCTACTTTAGGAGTTAGGGCAGAAATTAGATACCAACATGGCATCGACTCTAGCGCCAAAACGGCGATAGTTAGGACTATCTGACTAACGGCAGAATATGCGCTATACAAATATCTAACAACTGCCGCAAAGTTTTAGTCTGTGAGTGCTTTACTTTAGGAGTTATGACAGAAATTAGAAAACAATATTGCATCGACTCTAGCGCCAAAACGGCGATATTTAGAACTAGCTGACTAACGGCGGAATATACGCCGTACAAATTTCTAACAATTGCCGCCAAATTCGCCTCTGTGAGTGCTCTACTTTAGGAGTTAGGGCAGAAATTAGATACCAATATTGCATCGACTCTAGCGCCAAAACGGCAATAGTTAGAACTATCTGACTAAAGGTAGAATATGCGCTATACAACTTTCTAACAACCGCCGCCAAGTCCGACGCTGTGAATGCTATACCTTAGGAGTTATGGCAGAAATTAGAAAACAATATTTCATCGATTCTCGCACCAAAACGGTGATAGTTAGAACTATCCGACTAACCGCAAAATATTCGCCATAAAAATATCTAACAGCCGCCGAAAAGTCCGACGCTGTGAGTGCTCTACTTTAGGAGTTATGGGAGAAACTAGAAAGCAATATTGCATCGAGTCAACCGGCAAAACGGTGATAGTTAGAACTATCTGACTAACGGCAGAATATTCGCTATAAAAGTGTCTAACAATTGCCCAAAATTCCAATTATATCAGTGCTATACTTTAGGAGTTATGGCAGAAATTAGAAAACAATATTACATCGACTCTATCGCCAAAACGGTGATAGTTAGAACTATCCGACTAACGGCAGAATATTCTCCATAAAAATATCTAACAACTACCGAAAATCCCGCCGCTGTGAGAGCTATACTTTAGGAGTTATGGCAGAAATTAGGGAAGAATATTGCATCGACTCTAGCGCCAAGAGGCTGAAAGCTAGAACTATCCGACTAACGGCAGAATATTCGCCATTAAAATATTTATCAACTACCGAAAATTCCGACACTGTGAGTGCTCTACTTTAGGAGTTATGGCAGAAATTAGAAAACAATATTGCATCGACTCTATCGCCAAGACGGTGATAGTTAGAACTATCCGACTAACGGCAGGATATTCGCCATAAAAATATCTAACAACTGCCGAAACTTCCGACGCTGTGAGTGCTATACTTTAGGACTTCTGGCAGAAATTAGAAAACAATATTTCATCGATTCTCGCAATAAAACGGTGATAGTTAGAACTATCCTACTAACGGCAAAATATTCGCCATAAAAATATCTAACAACCGCCGAAAAGTCCGACGCTGTGAGTGCTCTACTTTAGGAGTTATGGGAGAAACTAGAAAACAATATTGCATCGACTCAACCGGCAAAACGGTGATAGTTAGAACTATCTGACTAACGGCAGAATATTCGCTATAAAAGTGTCTAACAATTGCCCAAAATTCCAATTATATCAATGCTATACTTTAGGAGTTGTGGCAGAAATTACAAAAAAATTTTTCATCGACTTTTGCGGCAAAACGGCGACAGGTAGAATTATCTGACTAACGGCAGAATATACGCCGTACAAATTTCTAACAATTGCCGCCAAATTCGCCTCTGTGAGTGCTCTACTTTAGGAGTTAGGGCAGAAATTATATACCAATATTGCATCGACTCTAGCGCCAAAACGGCGATAGTTAGAACTATCCGACTAACGGCAGAATATGCGCTATACAAATGTCGAACAACTGCCGCAGAGTCCGACTCTGTGAGTGCTCTACTTTAGGAGTTAGGGCACAAATTAGAAAACAATATTGCATCGACTCTAGCGCCACAACGGCGATAGTTAGAACTATCTGACTAACGGTAGAATATGCGCTATACAAATGTCTAACAACTGCCGAAAATTCCGACACTGTGAGTGCTCTACTTTAGGAATTAGGGTAGAAATTAGATACCAACATTGCATCGACTCTAACGCCAAAACGGCGATAGATAGGACTATCTGACTAACGGCAGAATATGCGTTATACAAATGTCTAACAACTGCCGCAAAGTTTTAGTCTGTGAGTGCTTTAATTTAGGAGTTATGGCAGAAATTAGAAAACAATATTGCATCGACTCAATCGCCACAACGGCGACAGGTAGAACTATCTGACTAACGGTAGAATATGCGCTATACAGCTTTCTAACAACTGCCGCAGAGTTATAGTCTGTGAGTGCTTTACTTTAGGAGTTACGGCAGAAATTAGAAACCAATATTGCATCGACTCTAGCGCCAAAACGGCGACAGGTAGAACTATCTGACTACCGGTAGAATATGCGCTATACAACTTTCTAACAACTGCCGCAGAGTCCGACTCTGTGAGTGCTCTACTTTAGGAGTTAGGGCAGAGATTAGATACCAACATTGCGCCGACCCTAGCGCCCCAACGGCAATAGTTCGAACTATCTGACTAACGGCAGAATATGCGACATACAAGTTTCTAACAACTGCCGCCAAGTCCGACTCTGTGAGTACTCTACTTTAGGAGTTAGGGCAGAAATTAGATACCAATATTGCATCGATTCTATCGCCAAAACGGCAATACTTAGAACTATCTGACTAACGGCAGAATATGCGCCATGCAAATTTCTAACAACCGCCGCCAAGTTCGACTCTGTGAGTGCTCTACTTCAGGAGTTAGGGCAGAAATTAGATAACAATATTGCATCGACTCTAGCGCCAAAACGGCGATAGTTAGTACTATCCCACTAACGGCAGAATATGCGCTATACAATTGTCTAACAACTGCCGCAATGTCCGACTCTGTGAGTGCTCTACTTCAGGAGTTAGGGCAGAAATTAGATATCAATATTGCATCGACTCTAGCGCCAAAACGGCGATACTTAGAACTATCTGACTAACGGCAGAATATGCGCCATACAAATTTCTAACAACCGCCGCCAAGCCCGACTCTGTGAGTGCTCTACTTTAGGAGTTATGGGAGAAACTAGAAAACAATACTGCATCGAGTCAACCGGCAAAACGGTGATAGTTAGAACTATCTGACTAACGGGAGAATATTCGCTATAAAAGTGTCTAACAATTGGCCAAAATTCCAATTATATCAATGCTATACTTTAGGAGTTGTGGCAGAAATTAGAAAACAATTTTTCATCGACTTTAGCGGCAAAACGGCGACAGGTAGAACTATCTGACTAACGGTAGAATATGCGCTATACAGCTTTCTAACAACTGCCGGAGAGTCCGACTCTGTGAGTACTCTACTTTAGGAGTTAGGGCAGAAATTAGATACCAACATTGCATCGACTCTAACGCCAAAACGGCGATAGATAGGACTATCTGACTAACGGCAAAATATGCGCTATACAAATATCGAACAACTGCCGCAGAGTCCGACTCTGTGAGTGCTCTACTTTAGGAGTAAGGGCAGAAATTAGATACCAACATGGCATCGACTCTAGCGCCAAAACGGCGATAGTTAGGACTATCTGACTAACGGCAGAATATGCGCTATACAAATATCTAACAACTGCCGCAAAGTTTTAGTCTGTGAGTGCTTTACTTTAGGAGTTATGACAGAAATTAGAAAACAATATTGCATCGACTCTAGCGCCAAAACGGCGATACTTAGAACTATCTGGATAACGGCAGAATATGCGCCATACAAATTTCTAACAACTGGCGCCAAGTCCTACTCTGTGAGTGTTCTGCTTTAGGAGTTACGGCAGAAATTAGAAAACAATATTGCATCGACTCTAGCGCCAAAACGGCGATACTTAGAACTAGCTGACTAACGGCGGAATATGCGCCATACAAATTTCTAATAACTGGCGCCAAGTCGGACTCTGTGAGTGTTCTACTTTAGGAGTTACAGCAGAAATTAAATACCAATATTGCATCGAATCTAGCGCCAAAACGGCGATAGTTAGAATTATCTGACTAACGGCAGAATATACGCCGTACAAATTTCTAACAATTGCCGCCAAATTCGCCTCTGTGAGTGCTCTACTTTAGGAGTTAGGGCAGAAATTAGATACCAACATTGCATCGACTCTAGCGCCAAAACGGCGATAGTTAGAACTATCTGACTAACGGCAGAATATTCGCCATACAAATCTCGAACAACTACCGAAAAGCCCGACTCTGTGAGTGCTTTACTTTAGGAGTTATGGCAGAAATTAGAAAACAATATTGCATCGACTCTAGCGCCACAACGGCGATAGTTTGAAATATCTGACTGACGGTTGAATATGCGCTATACAAGTTTCTAACAACTGCCGCAGAGTCCGACTCTGTGAGTGCGCTACTTTAGGAGTTAGGGCAGAAATTAGAAAACAATTTTTCATCGACTTTAGCGGCAAAACGGCGATAGTTAGGACTATCTGACTAACGGCAGAATATGCGCTATACAATTGTCTAACAACTGCCGCAAAGTCCGACTCCAGGAGTTATGGGAGAAACTAGAAAACAAGACTGCATCGACTCAACCGCAAAACTGTGATAGTTAGAACTATCTGACTAACGGCAGAATATTCGCTATAAAAGTGTCTAGCAATAACCGAAAATTCCGATTATATGTGTGATATACTTTAGTAGTTGTGGCAGAAATTAGAAAAGAATATTGCATCGACTCTAACGCCAAGACGGTGATAGTTAGAATTATCCGACTAACGGCAGGATATTCGCCATAAAAATATCTAACAACTGCCGAAACTTCCGACGCTGTGAGTGCTCTACTTCAGGAGTTAGGGCAGAAATTAGATAACAATATTGCATCGACTCTAGCGCCAAAACGGCGATAGTTAGAACTATCCCACTAACGGCAGAATATGCGCTATACAATTGTCTAACAACTGCCGCAAAGTCCGACTCCAGGAGTTATGGGAGAAACTAGAAAACAAGACTGCATCGACTCAACCGCAAAACTGTGATAGTTAGAACTATCTGACTAACGGCAGAATATTCGCTATAAAAGTGTCTAACAATTGCCCAAAATTCCAATTATATCAATGCTATACTTTAGGAGTTGTGGCAGAAATTAGAAAACAATTTTTCATCGACTTTAGCGGCAAAACGGCGACAGGTAGAACTATCTGACTAACGGGAGAATATGCGCTATACAGCTTTCTAACAACTGCCCGAGAGTCCGACTCTGTGAGTACTCTACTTTAGGAGTTAGGGCAGAAATTAGATACCAACATTGCATCGTCTCTAGCGCCACAACGGCAATAGTTCGAACTATCTGACTAACGGCAGAATATGCGGCATACAAGTTTCTAACAACTGCCGCCAAGTCCGACTCTGTGAGTACTCTACATTAGGAGTTAGGGCAGAAATTAGATACCAATATTGCATCGACTCTAGCGCCAAAACGGCGATAGTTAGAACTATCTGACTAACGGCAGAATATGCGCCATACAAATGTCTAACAACTGGCGCCAAGTCCGACACTGTGAGTGCTCTACTTTAGGAGTTAGGGTAGAAATTAGATACCAACATTGCATCGACTCTAACGCCAAAACGGCGATAGATAGGACTATCTGACTAACGGCAGAATATGCGCTATACAAATGTCGAACAACTGCCGCAGAGTGCGTCTCTGTAGGTGCTCTACTTTAGGAGTTAGGGCAGAAATTAGATACCAACATTGCATCGACTCTAGCGCCAAAACGGCGATAGTTAGAACTATCCCACTAACGGCAGAATATGCGCTATACAAATGTCGAACAACTTCCGCAGAGTCCGACTCTGTGAGTGCTCTACTTTAGGAATTAGGGCAGAAATTAGATACCAACATGGCATCGACTCTAGCGCCAAAACGGCGATAGTTAGGACTATCTGACTAACGGCAGAATATGCGCTATACAAATATCTAACAACCGCCGCCAAGTCCGACTCTGTGAGTGCTCTACTTCAGGAGTTAGGGCAGAAATTAGATAACATTATTGCATCGACTCTAGCGCCAAAACTGCGATAGTTACAACTATCCCACTAACGGCAGAATATGCGCTATACAAATGCCTAACAACTGCCGCAAAGTTATAGTCTGTGAGTGCTTTACTTTAGGAGTTACGGCAGAAATTAGATACCAATATTGCATCGAATCTAGCGCCAAAACGGCGATAGTTAAAATTATCTGACTAACGGCAGAATATACGCCGTACAAATTTCTAACAATTGCCGCCAAATTCGCCTCTGTGAGTGCTCTACTTTAGGAGTTAAGTGTAGAAATTAGATACCAATATTGCATCGACTCTAGCGCCAAAACGGCGATAGTTAGAATTATCTGACTAACGGCAGAATATACGCCGTACAAATTTCTAACAATTGCCGCCAAATTCGACTCTGTGAGTGCTCTACTTTAGGAGTTAGGGCAGAAATTAGATACCAATATTGCATCGACTCTAGCGCCAAAACGGCAATAGTTAGAACTATCTGACTAACGGCAGAATATACGCCGTACAAATTTCTAACGATTGCCGCCAAATTCGACATTGTGAGTGCTCTACTTCAGGAGTTAGGGCAGAAATTAGATACCAATATTACATCGATTCTATCGCCAAAACGGCGATACTTAGAACTATCTGACTAACGGCAGAATATGCGCTATACAATTGTCTAGCAACTGCCGCAAAGTCCGAATCTGTGAGTGCTCTACTTCAGGAGTTAGGGCAGAAATTAGATACCAATATTGCATCGACTCTAGCGCCAAAACGGCGATACTTAGAACTATCTGACTAACGGCAGAATATGCGCCATACAAATTTCTAACAACCGCCGCCAAGTCCGACTCTGTGAGTGCTCTACTTCAGGAGTTAGGGCAGAAATTAGATAACAATATTGCATCGACTCTAGCGCCAAAACGGCGATAGTTACAACTATCCCACTAACGGCGGAATATGCGCTATACAAATGCCTAACAACTGCCGCAAAGTTATAGTCTGTGAGTGCTTTACTTTAGGAGTTACGGCAGAAATTAGAAACCAATATTGCATCGACTCTAGCGCCAAAACGGCGACAGGTAGAACTATCTGACTACCGGTAGAATATGCGCTATACAACTTTCTAACAACTGCCGCAGAGTCCGACTCTGTGAGTGCTCTACTTTAGGAGTTAGGGCAGAAATTAGATACCAACATTGCATCGACTCTAGCGCCAAAACGGCGATAGTTAGAACTATCTGACTAACGGTAGAATATGCGCCATACAAATGTCTAACAACTGCCGCAAAGTTTTAGTCTGTGAGTGCTTTACTTTAGGAGTTATGGCAGAAATTAGAAAACAATATTGCATCGACTCTAGCGCCACAACGGCGATAGTTAGAACTATCTGACTGACGGTTGAATATGCGCTATACAAGTTTCTAACAACTGCCGCAGAGTCCGACTCTGTGAGTGCGCTACTTTAGGAGTTAGGGCAGAAATTAGATAACAATATTGCATCGACTCTAGCGCCAAGAGGGTGATAGCTAGAACTATCCGACTAACGACAGAATATTCGCCATAAAAATATCTAACAACTACCGAAAATTCCGCCGCTGTGAGTGCTATACCTTAGGAGTTATGGCAGAAATTAGAAAACAATTTTGCATCGACTCTAGCGGCAAAACGGCGATGGTTAGAACTATCCCACTAACGACAGAATATTCGCCATAAAAATATCTAACAACCGCCGAAAAGTCCGACGCTGTGAGTGCTATACCTTAGGAGTTATGGCAGAAATAAGGAAACAATATTGCATCGACTCTAGCGCCAAGACCGTGATAGCTAGAACTATCCGACCAACGGCAGAATATTCGCCATAAAAATATTTATCAACTACCGAAAATTCCGACACTGTGAGTGCTCTACTTTAGGAGTTATGGCCGAAACTAGTAAACAATATTGCATCGACTCTAGCGCCAAGAGGGTGATAGCTAGAACTATCCGACTAACGACAGAATATTCGCCATAAAAATATCTAACAACTACCGAAAATTCCGCCGCTGCGAGTGCTATACTTTAGGAGTTATGGCAGAAATTAGAAAACAATTTTGCATCGACTCTAGCGGCGAAACGGCGATGGTTAGAAATATCCCACTAACGACAGAATATTTGCCATAAAAATATCTAACAACTGCCGAAAAGTCCGACGCTGTGAGTGCTATACCTTAGGAGTTATGGCAGAAATTAGGAAACAATATTGCATCGACTCTAGCGCCAAGACCGTGATAGCTAGAACTATCCGACCAACGGCAGAATATTCGCCATAAAAATATTTATCAACTACCGAAAATTCCGACACTGTGAGTGCTCTACTTTACGAGTTATGGCAGAAATTAGAAAACAATATTGCATCGACTCTAGCGCGAAGACGCTGATAGTTAGAACTATCCGACTAACGGCAGGATATTCGCCATAAAAATATCTAACAACTGCCGAAACTTCCGACGCTGTGAGTGCTATACCTTAGGAGTTATGGCAGAAATTAGAAAACAATATTGCATCGACTCTAGCGCCAAAATGGGGATAGTTAGAACTATCCGACTAACGGCAGAATATTCGCCATAAAAATATCTAACAACTACCGAAAAGTCCGACGCAGTGAGTGCTATACTTTAGGAGTTATGGCAGAAATTAGAAAACAATATTGCATCGAGTCTAGCGCCAAAACGGGGATAGTTAGAACTATTCGACTAACGGCAGAATATTCGCCATAAAAATATCTAGCAACTACCGAAAAGTCCGACACTGTGAGTGCTATACTTTAGGAGGTATGGCCGAAACTAGAAAAGAATATTGCATCGACTCTAGCGCCAAGAGCGTGATAGCTAGAACTATCCGACTAACGGCAGAATATTCGCTATAAAAATATCTAACAACTACCGAAAATTCCGACGCTGTGAGTACTATACTTTAGGAGTTATGGTAGAAATTAGGAAACAATATTGCATCGATTCTAGCGCCAAAACGGTGATAGTTAGAACTATCCGATTAACGGCAGAATATTCGCCTTAAAAATACTTAACAACTGCCGAAAATTCCGACGGTGTGAGTACTATACTTTAGGAGTTATGGTAGAAATTAGGAAACAATATTGCATCGATTCTAGCGCCAAAACGGTGATAGTTAGAACTATCCGATTAACGGCAGAATATTCGCCTTAAAAATACCTAACAACTGCCGAAAATTCCGACGGTGTCAGTGCTATACTTTAGGAGTTATGGCAGAAATTAGAAAAGAATATTGCATCGACTCTAGCACCAAGAGGGTGATAGCTAGAACTATCCCACCAACGACAAAATATTCGCCATAAAAATATCTAACAACTACCGAAAATTCCGCCGCTGTGAGAGCTATACTTTAGGAGTTATGTCAGAAATTAGAAAACAATTTTGCATCGACTCTAGCGGCAAAACGGCGATGGTTAGAACTATCCCACTAACGACAGAATATTTGCCATAAAAATATCTAACAACTGCCGAAAAGTCTGACGCTGTGAGTGCTATACCTTAGGAGTTGTGGCAGAAATTATAAAACAATATTGCATCGACTCTAGCGCCAAGACCGTGATAGCTAGAACTATCCGACCAACGGCAGAATATTCGCCATAAAAATATTTATCAACTACCGAAAATTCCGACATTGTGAGTGCTCTACTTTAGGAGTTATGGCAGAAATTAGAAAACAATATTGCATCGACTCTAGCGCCAAGACGGTGATAGTTAGAACTATCTGACTGACGGTTGAATATGCGCTATACAAGTTTCTAACAACTGCCGCAGAGTCCGACTCTGTGAGTGCGCTACTTTAGGAGTTATTGCAGAAATTAGATAACAATATTGCATCGACTCTAGCGCCAAGAGGGTGATAGCTAGAACTATCCGACTAACGACAGAATATTCGCCATAAAAATATCTAACAACTACCGAAAATTCCGACGCTGTGAGTACTATACTTTAGGAGTTATGGTAGAAATTAGGAAACAATATTGCATCGATTCTAGCGCCAAAACGGTGATAGTTAGAACTATCCGATTAACGGCAGAATATTCGCCTTAAAAATACCTAACAACTGCCGAAAATTCCGACGGTGTGAGTACTATACTTTAGGAGTTATGGTAGAAATTAGGAAACAATATTGCATCGATTCTAGCGCCAAAACGGTGATAGTTAGAACTATCCGATTAACGGCAGAATATTCGCCTTAAAAATACCTAACAACTGCCGAAAATTCCGACGGTGTCAGTGCTATACTTTAGGAGTTATGGCAGAAATTAGAAAAGAATATTGCATCGACTCTAGCACCAAGAGGGTGATAGCTAGAACTATCCCACTAACGACAGAATATTCGCCATAAAAATATCTAACAACTACCGAAAATTCCGACGCTGTGAGTGCCATACTTTAGGAGTTATGGCAGAAATAAGAAAACAATTTTGCATCGACTCTAGCGGCAAAACGGCGATGGTTAGAACTATCCCACTAACGACAGAATATTTGCCATAAAAACGTCTAACAACCGCCGAAACTTCCGACGCTGTGAGTGCTATACTTTAGGACTTCTGGCAGAAATTAGCAAACAATATTTCATCGATTCTGGCACCAAAACGGTGATAGTTAGAACTATCCGACTAACCGCAAAATATTCGCCATAAAAATATCTAACAACCGCCGAAAAGTCCGACGCTGTGAGTGCTATACCTTAGGAGTTATGGCAGAAATTAGGAAACAATATTGCATCGACTCTAGCGCCAAGACCGTGATAGCTAGAACTATCCGACCAACGGCAGAATATTCGCCATAAAAATATTTATCAACTACCGAAAATTCCGACACTGTGAGTGCTCTACTTTAGGAGTTATGGCCGAAACTAGTAAACAATATTGCATCGACTCTAGCGCCAAGAGGGTGATAGCTAGAACTATCCGACTAACGACAGAATATTCGCCATAAAAATATCTAACAACTACCGAAAATTCCGCCGCTGCGAGTGCTATACTTTAGGAGTTATGGCAGAAATTAGAAAACAATTTTGCATCGACTCTAGCGGCAAAACGGCGATGGTTAGAAATATCCCACTAACGACAGAATATTTGCCATAAAAATATCTAACAACTGCCGAAAAGTCCGACGCTGTGAGTGCTATACCTTAGGAGTTATGGCAGAAATTAGGAAACAATATTGCATCGACTCTAGCGCCAAGACCGTGATAGCTAGAACTATCCGACCAACGGCAGAATATTAGCCATAAAAATATTTATCAACTACCGAAAATTCCGACACTGTGAGTGCTGTACTTTACGAGTTATGGCAGAAATTAGAAAACAATATTGCATCAACTCTAGCGCGAAGACGGTGATAGTTAGAACTATCCGACTAACGGCAGGATATTCGCCATAAAAATATCTAACAACTGCCGAAACTTCCGACGCTGTGAGTGCTATACCTTAGGAGTTATGGCAGAAATTAGAAAACAATATTGCATCGACTCTAGCGCCAAAATGGGGATAGTTAGAACTATCCGACTAACGGCAGAATATTCGCCATAAAAATATCTAACAACTACCGAAAATTCCGACGCTGTGAGTACTATACTTTAGGAGTTATGGTAGAAATTAGGAAACAATATTGCATCGATTCTAGCGCCAAAACGGTGATAGTTAGAACTATCCGATTAACGGCAGAATATTCGCCTTAAAAATACCTAACAACTGCCGAAAATTCCGACGGTGTGAGTACTATACTTTAGGAGTTATGGTAGAAATTAGGAAACAATATTGCATCGATTCTAGCGCCAAAACGGTGATAGTTAGAACTATCCGATTAACGGCAGAATATTCGCCTTAAAAATACCTAACAACTGCCGAAAATTCCGACGGTGTCAGTGCTATACTTTAGGAGTTATGGCAGAAATTAGAAAAGAATATTGCATCGACTCTAGCACCAAGAGGGTGATAGCTAGAACTATCCCACTAACGACAGAATATTCGCCATAAAAATATCTAACAACTACCGAAAATTCCGACGCTGTGAGTGCCATACTTTAGGAGTTATGGCAGAAATAAGAAAACAATTTTGCATCGACTCTAGCGGCAAAACGGCGATGGTTAGAACTATCCCACTAACGACAGAATATTTGCCATAAAAACGTCTAACAACCGCCGAAACTTCCGACGCTGTGAGTGCTATACTTTAGGACTTCTGGCAGAAATTAGCAAACAATATTTCATCGATTCTGGCACCAAAACGGTGATAGTTAGAACTATCCGACTAACCGCAAAATATTCGCCATAAAAATATCTAACAACCGCCGAAAAGTCCGACGCAGTGAGTGCTCTACTTTAGGAGTTATGGGAGAAACTAGAAAACAATATTGCATCGACTCAACCGGCAAAACGGTGACAGTTAGAACTATCCGACTAACGGCAGAATATGCGCTATACAAATGTCGAACAACTGCCGCAGAGTCCGACTCTGTGAGTGCTCTACTTTAGGAGTTATGTCAGAAATTAGAAAACAATTTTGCATCGACTCTAGCGGCAAAACGGCGATGGTTAGAACTATCCCACTAACGACAGAATATTTGCCATAAAAACGTCTAACAACCGCCGAAACTTCCGACGCTGTGAGTGCTATACTTTAGGACTTCTGGCAGAAATTAGCAAACAATATTTCATCGATTCTGGCACCAAAACGGTGATAGTTAGAACTATCCGACTAACCGCAAAATATTCGCCATAAAAATATCTAACAACCGCCGAAAAGTCCGACGCAGTGAGTGCTCTACTTTAGGAGTTATGGGAGAAACTAGAAAACAATATTGCATCGACTCTATCGCCAAAACGGTGATAGCTAGAACTATCCGACTAACGACAGAATATTCGCCATAAAAATATCTAACAACTACCGAAAATTCCGCCGCTGTGAGAGCTATACTTTAGGAGTTATGTCAGAAATTAGAAAACAATTTTGCATCGACTCTAGCGGCAAAACGGCGATGGTTAGAACTATCCCACTAACGACAGAATATTTGCCATAAAAATATCTAACAACTGCCGAAAAGTCTGACGCTGTGAGTGCTATACTTTAGGAGTTATGGCAGAAATTAGAAAAGAATATTGCATCGACTCTAGCACCAAGAGGGTGATAGCTAGAACTATCCGACCAACGGCAGAATATTCGCCATAAAAATATTTATCAACTACCGAAAATTCCGACATTGTGAGTGCTCTACTTTAGGAGTTATGGCAGAAATTAGAAAACAATATTGCATCGACTCTAGCGCCAAGACGGTGATAGTTAGAACTATCCGACTAACGGCAGGATATTCGCCATAAAAATATCTAACAACTGCCGAAACTTCCGACGCTGTGAGTGCTATACTTTAGGACTTCTGGCAGAAATTAGAAAACAATATTTCATCGATTCTCGCACCAAAACGGTGATAGTTAGAACTATCCGACTAACGGCAAAATATTCGCCATAAAAATATCTAACAACCGCCGAAAAGTCCGACGCAGTGAGTGCTCTACTTTAGTAGTTATGGGAGAAACTAGAAAACAATATTGCATCGACTCAACCGGCAAAACCGTGACAGTTAGAACTATCCGACTAACGGCAGAATATGCGCTGTACAAATGTCGAACAACTGCCGCAGAGTCCGACTCTGTGAGTGCTCTACTTTAGGAGTTAGGGCAGAAATTAGATACCAACATTGCATCGACTCTAGCGCCAAAACGGCGATAGTTAGGACTATCTGACTAACGGCAGAATATGCGCTATACAAATATCTAACAACTGCCGCAAAGTTTTAGTCTGTGAGTGCTTTACTTTAGGAGTTAGGGCAGAAATTAGATACCAACATTGCATCGACAGAATATTCGCCATAAAAATATCTAACAACTACCGAAAATTCCGACGCTGTGAGTGCCATACTTTAGGAGTTATGGCAGAAATTAGAAAACAAAATTGCATCGACTCTAGCGCCACAACGGCGATACTTAGAACTATCTGCATAACGGCAGAATTTGCGCCATACAAATTTCTAACAACCGCCGCCAAGTCCGACTCTGTGAGTGCTCTACTTTAGGAGTTAGGGCAGAAATTAGATACCAACATTGCATCGACAGAAAATTCGCCATAAAAATATCTAACAACTGCCGAAAAGTTCGACGCTGTGAGTGCTATACCTTAGGAGTTATGGCAGAAATTAGAAAACAATATTGCATCGACTCTAGCGCCAAGACCGTGATAGCTAGAACTATCCGACCAACGGCAGAATTTTTGGCATAAAAATATTTATCAACTACCGAAAATTCCGACACTGTGAGTGCTCTACTTTAGGAGTTATGACAGAAATTAGAAAACAATATTGCATCCAGTCTAGCGCCAAGACGGTGATAGTTAGAACTATAAGACTAACGGCAGGATATTCGCCATAAAAATATCTAACAACTGCCGAAACTTCCGACGCTGTGAGTGCTATACTTTAGGACGTCTGGCAGAAATTAGCAAACAATATTTCATCGATTCTCGCACCAAAACGGTGATAGTTAGAACTATCCGACTAACCGCAAAATATTCGCCATAAAAATATCTAACAACCGCCGAAAAGTCCGACGCTGTGAGTGCTCTACTTTAGGAGTTATGGGAGAAACTAGAAAACAATATTGCATCGAGTCAACCGGCAAAACGGTGATCGTTAGAACTATCTGACTAACGGCAGAATATTCGCTATAAAAGTGTCTAACAATTGCCCAAAATTCCAATTATATCAGTGCTATACTTTAGGAGTTATGGCAGAAATTAGAAAACAATATTACATCGACTCTATCGCCAAAACGGTGATAGCTAGAACTATCCGACTAACGACAGAATATTCGCCATAAAAAGATCTAACAACTACCGAAAATTCCGCCGCTGTGAGAGCTATACTTTAGGAGTTATGTCAGAAATTAGAAAACAATTTTGCATCCACTCTAGCGGCAAAACGGCGATGGTTAGAACTATCCCACTAACGACAGAATATTTGCCATAAAAATATCTAACAACTGCCGAAAAGTCTGACGCTGTGAGTGCTATACCTTAGGAGTTGTGGCAGAAATTATAAAACAATATTGCATCGACTCTAGCGCCAAGACCGTGATAGCTGGAACTATCCGACCAACGGCAGAATATTCGCCATAAAAATATTTATCAACTACCGAAAATTCCGACATTGTGAGTGCTCTACTTTAGGAGTTATGGCAGAAATTAGAAAACAATATTGCATCGACTCTAGCGCCAAGACGGTGATAGTTAGAACTATCCGACTAACGGCAGGATATTCGCCATAAAAATATCTAACAACTGCCGAAACTTCCGACGCTGTGAGTGCTATACTTTAGGACTTCTGGCAGAAATTAGAAAACAATATTTCATCGATTCTCGCACCAAAACGGTGATAGTTAGAACTATCCGACTAACGGCAAAATATTCGCCATAAAAATATCTAACAACCGCCGAAAAGTCCGACGCAGTGAGTGCTCTACTTTAGGAGTTATGGGAGAAACTAGAAAACAATATTGCATCGACTCAACCGGCAAAACGGTGACAGTTAGAACTATCCGACTAACGGCAGAATATGCGCTATACAAATGTCGAACAACTGCCGCAGAGTCCGACTCTGTGAGTGCTCTACTTTAGGAGTTAGGGCAGAAATTAGATACCAACATTGCATCGACTCTAGCGCCAAAACGGCGATAGTTAGGACTATCTGACTGACGGCAGAATATGCGCTATACAAATATCTAACAACTGCCGCAAAGTTTTAGTCTGTGAGTGCTTTACTTTAGGAGTTAGGGCAGAAATTAGATACCAACATTGCATCGACAGAATATTCGCCATAAAAATATCTAACAACTACCGAAAATTCCGACGCTGTGAGTGCCATACTTTAGGAGTTATGGCAGAAATTAGAAAACAAAATTGCATCGACTCTAGCGCCACAACGGCGATACTTAGAACTATCTGCATAACGGCAGAATATGCGCCATACAAATTTCTAACAACCGCCGCCAAGTCCGACTCTGTGAGTGCTCTACTTTAGGAGTTGTGGCAGAAATTAGAAAACAATATTACATCGACTCTATCGCCAAAACGGTGATAGTTAGAACTATCCGACTAACGGCAGAATATGCGCTATACAAATGTTGAACAACTGCCGCAGAGTCCGACTCTGTGAGTGCTCTACTTTAGGAGTTAGGGCAGAAATTAGATACCAACATTGCATCGACAGAATATTCGCCATAAAAATATCTAACAACTGCCGAAAAGTTCGACGCTGTGAGTGCTATACCTTAGGAGTTATGGCAGAAATTAGAAAACAATATTGCATCGACTCTAGCGCCAAGACCGTGATAGCTAGAACTATCCGACCAACGGCAGAATTTTTGCCATAAAAATATTTATCAACTACCGAAAATTCCGACACTGTGAGTGCTCTACTTTAGGAGTTATGACAGAAATTAGAAAACAATATTGCATCGAGTCTAGCGCCAAGACGGTGATAGTTAGAACTATAAGACTAACGGCAGGATATTCGCCATAAAAATATCTAACAACTGCCGAAACTTCCGACGCTGTGAGTGCTATACTTTAGGACTTCTGGCAGAAATTAGCAAACAATATTTCATCGATTCTCGCACCAAAACGGTGACAGTTAGAACTATCCGACTAACCGCAAAATATTCGCCATAAAAATATCTAACAACCGCCGAAAAGTCCGACGCTGTGAGTGCTCTACTTTAGGAGTTATGGGAGAAACTAGAAAACAATATTGCATCGAGTCAACCGGCAAAACGGTGATCGTTAGAACTATCTGACTAACGGCAGAATATTCGCTATAAAAGTGTCTAACAATTGCCCAAAATTCCAATTATATCAGTGCTATACTTTAGGAGTTATGGCAGAAATTAGAAAACAATATTACATCGACTCTATCGCCAAAACGGTGATAGCTAGAACTATCCGACTAACGACAGAATATTCGCCATAAAAATATCTAACAACTACCGAAAATTCCGCCGCTGTGAGAGCTATACTTTAGGAGTTATGGCAGAAATTAGAAAACAATATTGCATCGATTCTAGCGCCAAAACGGGGATAGTTAGAACTATCCGATTAACGGCAGAATATTCGCCTTAAAAATATCTAGCAACTACCGAAAAGTCCGACACTGTGAGTGCTATACTTTAGGAGGTATGGCCGAAACTAGAAAAGAATATTGCATCGACTCTAGCGCCAAGAGCGTGATAGCTAGAACTATCCGACTAACGGCAGAATATTCGCTATAAAAATATCTAACAACTACCGAAAATTCCGACGCTGTGAGTACTATACTTTAGGAGTTATGGTAGAAATTAGGAAACAATATTGCATCGATTCTAGCGCCAAAACGGTGATAGTTAGAACTATCCGATTAACGGCAGAATATTCGCCTTAAAAATACCTAATAACTGCCGAAAATTCCGACGGTGTGAGTACTATACTTTAGGAGTTATGGTAGAAATTAGGAAACAATATTGCATCGATTCTAGCGCCAAAACGGTGATAGTTAGAACTATCCGATTAACGGCAGAATATTCGCCTTAAAAATACCTAACAACTGCCGAAAATTCCGACGGTGTCAGTACTATACTTTAGGAGTTATGGCAGAAATTAGAAAAGAATATTGCATCGATTCTAGCACCAAGAGGGTGATAGCTAGAACTATCGCACTAACGGCAGAATATGCGCTATACAAATGTTGAACAACTGCCGCAGAGTTCGACTCTGTGAGTGCTCTACTTTAGGAGTTAGGGCAGAAATTAGATACCAACATTGCATCGACAGAATATTCGCCATAAAAATATCTAACAACTGCCGAAAAGTTCGACGCTGTGAGTGCTATACCTTAGGAGTTATGGCAGAAATTAGAAAACAATATTGCATCGACTCTAGCGCCAAGACCGTGATAGCTAGAACTATCCGACTAACGACAGAATATTCGCCATAAAAATATCTAACAACTACCGAAAATTCCGACGCTGTGAGTGCCATACTTTAGGAGTTATGGCAGAAATAAGAAAACAATTTTGCATCGACTCTAGCGGCAAAACGGCGATGATTAGAACTATCCCACTAACGACAGAATATTTGCCATAAAAACATCTAACAACCGACGAAACTTCCGACGCTGTGAGTGCTATACTTTAGGACTTCTGGCAGAAATTAGCAAACAATATTTCATCGATTCTGGCACCAAAACGGTGATAGTTAGAACTATCCGACTAACCGCAAAATATTCGCCATAAAAATATCTAACAACCGCCGAAAAGTCCGACGCTGTGAGTGCTCTACTTTAGGAGTTATGGGAGAAACTAGAAAAAAATATTGCATCGAGTCAACCGGTAAAACGGTGATAGTTAGAACTATCTGACTAACGGCAGAATATTCGCTATAAAAGTGTCTAACAATTGCCCAAAATTCCAATTATATCAGTGCTATACTTTAGGAGTTATGGCAGAAATTAGAAAACAATATTACATCGACTCTATCGCCAAAACGGTGATAGCTAGAACTATCCGACTAACGACAGAATATTCGCCATAAAAATATCTAACAACTACCGAAAATTCCGCCGTTGTGAGAGCTATACTTTAGGAATTATGTCAGAAATTAGAAAACAATTTTGCATCGACTCTAGCGGCAAAACGGCGATGGTTAGAACTATCCCACTAACGACAGAATATTTGCCATAAAAATATCTAACAACTGCCGAAAAGTCTGACGCTGTGAGTGCTATACCTTAGGAGTTGTGGCAGAAATTATAAAACAATATTGCATCGACTCTAGCACCAAGACCGTGATAGCTAGAACTATCCGACCAACGGCAGAATATTCGCCATAAAAATATTTATCAACTACCGAAAATTCCGACATTGTGAGTGCTCTACTTTAGGAGTTATGGCAGACATTAGAAAACAATATTGCATCGACTCTAGCGCCAAGACGGTGATAGTTAGAACTATCCGACTAACGGCAGGATATTCGCCATAAAAATATCTAACAACTGCCGAAACTTCCGACGCTGTGAGTGCTATACTTTAGGACTTCTGGCAGAAATTAGAAAACAATATTTCATCGATTCTCGCACCAAAACGGTGATAGTTAGAACTATCCGACTAACGGCAAAATATTCGCCATAAAAATATCTAACAACCGCCGAAAAGTCCGACGCAGTGAGTGCTCTACTTTAGGAGTTATGGGAGAAACTAGAAAACAATATTGCATCGACTCAACCGGCAAAACGGTGACAGTTAGAACTATCCGACTAACGGCAGAATATGCGCTATACAAATGTCGAACAACTGCCGCAGAGTCCGACTCTGTGAGTGCTCTACTTTAGGAGTTAGGGCAGAAATTAGATACCAACATTGCATCGACTCTAGCGCCAAAACGGCGATAGTTAGGACTATCTGACTAACGGCAGAATATGCGCTATACAAATATCTAACAACTGCCGCAAAGTTTTAGTCTGTGAGTGCTTTACTTTAGGAGTTAGGGCAGAAATTAGATACCAACATTGCATCGACAGAATATTCGCCATAAAAATATCTAACAACTACCGAAAATTCCGACGCTGTGAGTGCCATACTTTAGGGGTTATGGCAGAAATTAGAAAACAAAATTGCATCGACTGTAGCGCCACAACGGCGATACTTAGAACTATCTGCATAACGGCAGAATATGCGCCATACAAATTTCTAACAACCGCCGCCAAGTCCGACTCTGTGAGTGCTCTACTTTAGGAGGTGTGGCAGAAATTAGAAAACAATATTACATCAACTCTATCGCCAAAACGGTGATAGTTAGAACTATCCGACTAACGTCAGAATATGCGCTATACAAATGTCGAACAACTGCCGCAGAGTCCGACTCTGTGAGTGCTCTACTTTAGGAGTTAGGGCAGAAATTAGATACCAACATTGCATCGACAGAATATTCGCCATAAAAATATCTAACAACTGCCGAAAAGTTCGACGCTGTGAGTGCTATACCTTAGGAGTTATGGCAGAAGTTAGAAAACAATATTGCATCGACTCTAGCGCCAAGACCGTGATAGCTAGAACTATCCGACCAACGGCAGAATTTTTGCCATAAAAATATTTATCAACTACCGAAAATTCCGACACTGTGAGTGCTCTACTTTAGGAGTTATGACAGAAATTAGAAAACAATATTGCATCGAGTCTAGCGCTAAGACGGTGATAGTTAGAACTATAAGACTAACGGCAGGATATTCGCCATAAAAATATCTAACAACTGCCGAAACTTCCGACGCTGTGAGTGCTATACTTTAGGACTTCTGGCAGAAATTAGCAAACAATATTTCATCGATTCTCGCACCAAAACGGTGATAGTGAGAACTATCCGACTAACCGCAAAATATTCGCCATAAAAATATCTAACAACCGCCGAAAAGTCCGACGCTGTGAGTGCTCTACTTTAGGAGTTATGGGAGACACTAGAAAACAATATTGCATCGACTCAACCGGCAAAACGGTGATAGTTAGAACTATCTGACTAACGGCAGAATATTCGCTGTAAAAGTGTCTAACAATTGCCCAAAATTCCAATTATATCAATGCTATACTTTAGCAGTTATGGCAGAAATTAGAAAAACAATATTGCATCGATTCTAGTGGCAAAACGGCGATACCTAGAACTATCCGACTAACGACAGAATATTCGCCATAAAAATATCTAACAACTACCGAAAATTCCGCCGCTGTGAGAGCTATACTTTAGGAGTTATGGCAGAAATTAGAAAACAATTTTGCATCGACTCTAGCGGCAAAACGGCGATGGTTAGAACTATCCCGCTAACGACAGAATATTTGCCATAAAAATATCTAACAACTGCCGAAAAGTCCGACGCTGTGAGTGCTCTACTTTAGGAATTATGGGAGAAACTAGAAAACAATATTGCATCGAGTCAACCGGCAAAACGGTGATAGTTAGAACTATCTGACTAACGGCAGAATATTCGCTATAAAAGTGTCTAAGAATTGCCCAAAATTCCAATTATATCAGTGCTATACTTTAGGAGTTATGGCAGAAGTTAGAAAACAATATTACATCGACTCTATCGCAAAAACGGTGATAGTTAGAACTATCCGACTAACGGCAGAATATTCTCCATAAAAATATCTAACAACTACCGAAAAGTCCGACGCTGTGAGTGCTATACTTTAGGAGTTATGGCAGAAATTAGAAAACAATATTGCATCGATTCTAGCGCCAAAACAGTGATAGTTAGAACTATCCGATTAACGGCAGAATATTCGCCTTAAAAATACCTAACAACTGCCGAAAATTCCGACGGTGTGAGTACTATACTTTAGGAGTTATGGTAGAAATTAGGAAACAATATTGCATCGATTCTAGCGCCAAAACAGTGATAGTTAGAACTATCCGATTAACGGCAGAATATTCGCCTTAAAAATACCTAACAACTGCCGAAAATTCCGACGGTGTGAGTACTATACTTTAGGAGTTATGGTAGAAATTAGGAAACAATATTGCATCGATTCTAGCGCCAAAACGGTGATAGTTAGAACTATCCGATTAACGGCAGAATATTCGCCTTAAAAATACCTAACAACTGCCGAAAATTCCGACGGTGTGAGTACTATACTTTAGGAGTTATGGTAGAAATTAGGAAACAATATTGCATCGATTCTAGCGCCAAAACGGTGATCGTTAGAACTATCTGACTATCGGCAGAATATTCGCTATAAAAGTGTCTAACAATTGCCCAAAATTCCAATTATATCAGTGCTATACTTTAGGAGTTATGGCAGAAATTAGAAAACAATATTACATCGACTCTAGCGCCAAGAGGGTGATAGCTAGAACTATCCGACTAACGACAGAATATTCGCCATAAAAATATCTAACAACTACCGAAAATTCCGACGTTGTGAGTACTATACTTTAGGAGTTATGGTAGAAATTAGGAAACAATATTGCATCGATTCTAGCGCCAAAACAGTGATAGTTAGGACTATCCGATTAACGGCAGAATATTCGCCTTAAAAATACCTAACAACTGCCGAAAATTCCGACGGTGTGAGTACTATACTTTAGGAGGTATGGTAGAAATTAGGAAACAATATTGCATCGATTCTAGCGCCAAAACGGTGAGAGTTAGAACTATCCGATTAACGGCAGAATATTCGCCTTAAAAATACCTAACAACTGCCGAAAATTCCGACGGTGTCAGTGCTATACTTTAGGAGTTCTGGCAGAAATTAGAAAAGAATATTGCATCGACTCTAGCACCAAGAGGGTGATAGCTAGAACTATCCGACTAACGACAGAATATTCGCCATAAAAATATCTAACAACTACCGAAAATTCCGACGCTGTGAGTGCCATACTTTAGGAGTTATGGCAGAAATAAGAAACCAATTTTGCATCGACTCTAGCGGCAAAACGGCGATGGTTAGAACTATCCCACTAACGACAGAATATTTGCCATAAAAATATCTAACAACTGCCGAAAAGTCCGACGCTGTGAGTGCTATACCTTAGGAGTTGTGGCAGAAATTATAAAACAATATTTCATCGATTCTAGCGCCAAAACAGTGATAGTTAGGACTATCCGATTAACGGCAGAATATTCGCCTTAAAAATACCTAACAACTGCCGAAAATTCCGACGGTGTGAGTACTATACTTTAGGAGGTATGGTAGAAATTAGGAAACAATATTGCATCGATTCTAGCGCCAAAACGGTGAGAGTTAGAACTATCCGATTAACGGCAGAATATTCGCCTTAAAAATACCTAACAACTGCCGAAAATTCCGACGGTGTCAGTGCTATACTTTAGGAGTTCTGGCAGAAATTAGAAAAGAATATTGCATCGACTCTAGCACCAAGAGGGTGATAGCTAGAACTATCCGACTAACGACAGAATATTCGCCATAAAAATATCTAACAACTACCGAAAATTCCGACGCTGTGAGTGCCATACTTTAGGAGTTATGGCAGAAATAAGAAAACAATTTTGCATCGACTCTAGCGGCAAAACGGCGATGGTTAGAACTATCCCACTAACGACAGAATATTTGCCATAAAAATATCTAACAACTGCCGAAAAGTCCGACGCTGTGAGTGCTATACCTTAGGAGTTGTGGCAGAAATTAGAAAACAATATTTCATCGATTCTCGCACCAAAACGGTGATAGTTAGAACTATCCGACTAACGGCAAAATATTCGCCATAAAAATATCTAACAACTACCGAAAATTCCGCCGCTGTGAGTGCTATACTTTAGGAGTTATGGCAGAAATTAGAAAACAATTTTGCATCGACTCTAGCGGCAAAACGGCGATGGTTAGAACTATCCCACTAACGACAGAATATTTGCCATAAAAATATCTAACAACTACCGAAAATTCCGCCGCTGTGAGTGCTATACTTTAGGAGTTATGGCAGAAATTAGATACCAATATTGCATCGATTCTATCGCCAAAACGGCGATACTTAGAACTATCTGACTAACGGCAGAATATGCGCTATACAATTGTCTAGCAACTGCCGCAAAGTCCGACTCTGTGAGTGCTCTACTTCAGGAGTTAGGGCAGAAATTAGATACCAATATTGCATCGACTCTAGCGGCAAAACGGCGATGGTTAGAACTATCCCACTAACGACAGAATATTCGCCATAAAAATATCTAACAACCGCCGAAAAGTCAGACGCTGTGAGTGCTATACCTTAGGAGTTATGGCAGAAATTAGGAAACAATATTGCATCGACTCTAGCGCCAAGACCGTGATAGCTAGAACTATCCGACCAACGGCAGAATATTCGGCATAAAAATATTTATCAACTACCGAAAATTCCGACACTGTGAGTGCTCTACTTTAGGAGTTATGGCCGAAACTAGTAAACAATATAGCATCGACTCTAGCGCCAAGACCGTGATAGCTAGAACTATCCGACCAACGGCAGAATTTTCGCCATAAAAATATTTATCAACTACCGAAAATTCCGACATTGTGAGTGCTCTACTTTAGGAGTTATGGCAGAAATTAGGAAACAATATTGCATCGACTCTAGCGCCAAGACCGTGATAGCTAGAACTATCCGACCAACGGCAGAATATTCGGCATAAAAATATTTATCAACTACCGAAAATTCCGACACTGTGAGTGCTCTACTTTAGGAGTTATGGCCGAAACTAGTAAACAATATTGCATCGACTCTAGCGCCAAGACCGTGATAGCTAGAACTATCCGACCAACGGCAGAATTTTCGCCATAAAAATATTTATCAACTGCCGAAAATTCCGACATTGTGAGTGCTCTACTTTAGGAGTTATGGCAGAAATTAGAAAACAATTTTGCATCGACTCTAGCGGCAAAGGGGCGATGGTTAGAACTATCCCACTAACGACAGAATATTTGCCATAAAAATATCTAACAACCGCCGAAAAGTCCGACGCTGTGAGTGCTATACCTTAGGAGTTATGGCAGAAATTAGGAAACAATATTGCATCGACTCTAGCGCCAAGACCGTGATAGCTAGAACTATCCGACCAACGGCAGAATATTCGGCATAAAAATATTTATCAACTACCGAAAATTCCGACACTGTGAGTGCTGTACTTTAGGAGTTATGGCCGAAACTAGTAAACAATATTGCATCGACTCTAGCGCCAAGACCGTGATAGCTAGAACTATCCGACCAACGGCAGAATTTTCGCCATAAAAATATTTATCAACTACCGAAAATTCCGACATTGTGAGTGCTCTACTTTAGGAGTTATGGCAGAAATTAGAAAACAATTTTGCATCGACTCTAGCGGCAAAGGGGCGATGGTTAGAACTATCCCACTAACGACAGAATATTTGCCATAAAAATATCTAACAACTGCCGAAAAGTCCGACGCTGTGAGTGCTATACCTTAGCAGTTATGGCAGAAATTAGAAAAACAATATTACATCTACTCTAGCGCCAAAATGGGGATAGTTAGAACTATCCGACTAACGGCAGAATATTCGCCATAAAAATATCTAACAACTACCGAAAAGTCCGACGCAGTGAGTGCTATACTTTAGGAGTTATGGCAGAAATTAGAAAACAATATTGCATCGACTCTAGCGCCAAAATGGGGATAGTTAGAACTATCCGACTAGCGGCAGAATATTCGCCATAAAAATATCTAACAACTACCGAAAAGTCCGACGCAGTGAGTGCTATACTTTAGGAGTTGTGGCAGAAATTAGAAAAGAATATTGCATCGACTCTAGCACCAAGAGGGTGATAGCTAGAACTATCCCACTAACGACAGAATATTCGCCATAAAAATATCTAACAACTACCGAAAATTCCGACGCTGTGAGTGCCATACTTTAGGAGTTATGGCAGAAATAAGAAAACAATTTTGCATCGACTCTAGCGGCAAAACGGCGATGGTTAGAACTATCCGACTAACCGCAAAATATTCGCCATAAAAATATTTATCAACTACCGAAAATTCCGATTATATGTGTGCTATACTTTAGGAGTTGTGGCAGTAATTAGAAAAGAATATTGCATCTACTCTAGCGCCAAAATGGGGATAGTTAGAACTATCCGAGTAACGGCAGAATATTCGCCATAAAAATATTTATCAACTACCGAAAATTCCGACACTGTGAGTGCTCTACTTTACGAGTTATGGCAGAAATTAGAAAACAATATTGCATCGACTCTAGCGCGAAGACGGTGATAGTTAGAACTATCCGACTAACGGCAGGATATTCGCCATAAAAATATCTAACAACTGCCGAAACTTCCGACGCTGTGAGTGCTATACCTTAGGAGTTATGGCAGAAATTAGAAAACAATATTGCATCGACTCTAGCGCCAAAATGGGGATAGTTAGAACTATCCGAATAACGGCAGAATATTCGCCATAAAAATATCTAACAACTACCGAAAAGTCCGACGCAGTGAGTGCTATACTTTAGGAGTTATGGCAGAAATTAGAAAACAATATTGCATCGACTCTAGCGCCAAAACGGGGATAGTTAGAACTATTCGACTAACGGCAGAATATTCGCCATAAAAATATCTAGCAACTACCGAAAAGTCCGACACTGTGAGTGCTATACTTTAGGAGGTATGGCCGAAACTAGAAAAGAATATTGCATCGACTCTAGCGCCAAGAGCGTGATAGCTAGAACTATCCGACTAACGGCAGAATATTCGCTATAAAAATATCTAACAACTACCGAAAATTCCGACGCTGTGAGTACTATACTTTAGGAGTTATGGTAGAAATTAGGGAACAATATTGCATCGATTCTAGCGCCAAAACGGGGATAGTTAGAACTATCCGATTAACGGCAGAATATTCGCCTTAAAAATACCTAACAACTGCCGAAAATTCCGACGGTGTGAGCACTATACTTTAGGAGTTATGGTAGAGATTAGGAAACAATATTGCATCGATTCTAGCGCCAAAACGGTGATAGTTAGAACTATCCGATTAACGGCAGAATATTCGCCTTAAAAATACCTAACAACTGCCGAAAATTCCGACGGTGTCAGTGCTATACTTTAGGAGTTATGGCAGAAATTAGAAAAGAATATTGCATCGACTCTAGCACCAAGAGGGTGATAGCTAGAACTATCCCACTAACGACAGAATATTCGCCATAAAAATATCTAACAACTACCGAAAATTCCGACGCTGTGAGTGCCATACTTTAGGAGTTATGGCAGAAATAAGAAAGCAATTTTGCATCGACTCTAGCGGCAAAACGGCGATGGTTAGAACTATCCCACTAACGACAGAATATTTGCCATAAAAATATCTAACAACCGCCGAAAAGTCCGACGCAGTGAGTGCTCTACTTTAGGAGTTATGGGAGAAACTAGAAAACAATATTGCATCGACTCAACCGGCAAAACGGTGATAGTTAGAACTATCTGACTAACGGCAGAATATTCGCTATAAAAGTGTCTAACAATTGCCCAAAATTCCAATTATATCAATGCTATACTTTAGGAGGTAGGGCAGAAATTAGATAACAATATTGCATCAACTCTAGCGCCAAAACGGCGATAGTTAAAACTATCCCACTAACGGCAGAATATGCGCTATACAAATGTCGAACAACTGCCGCAGAGTCCGACTCTGTGAGTGCTCTACTTTAGGAGTTAGGGCAGAAATTAGATACCAATATTGCATCGATTCTATCGCCAAAACGGCGATACTTAGAACTATCTGACTAACGGCAGAATATGCGATATACAATTATCTAGCAATTGCCGCAAAGTCCGAATCTGTGAGTGCTCTACTTCAGGAGTTAGGGCAGAAATTAGATACCAATATTGCATCGACTCTACCGCCAAAACGGCAATAGTTACAACTATCTGACTAACGGCAGAATATACGCCGTACAAATTTCTAACAATTGCCGCCAAATTCGACTCTGTGAGTGCTCTACTTCAGGAGTTAGGGCAGAAATTAGATACCAATATTGCATCGATTCTATCGCCAAAACGGCGATACTTAGAACTATCTGACTAACGGCAGAATATGCGCTATACAATTGTCTAGCAACTGCCGCCAAGTCCGAATCTGTGAGTGCTCTACTTCAGGAGTTAGGGCAGAAATTAGATACCAATATTGCATCGACTCTAGCGCCAAAACGGCGATACTTAGAACTATCCCACTAACGGCAGAATATGCGCTATACAAATGTCGAACAACTGCCGCCAAGTCCGACTCTGTGAGTGCTCTACTTCAGGAGTTAGGGCAGAAATTAGATAACAATATTGCATCGACTCTAGCGCCAAAACGGCGATAGTTACAACTATCCCACTAACGACAGAATATGCGCTATACAAATGCCTAACAACTGCCGCAAAGTTATAGTCTGTGAGTGCTTTACTTTAGGAGTTACGGCAGAAATTAGAAACCAATATTGCATCGACTCTAGCGCCAAAACGGCGACAGGTAGAACTATCTGACTACCGGTAGAATATGCGCTATACAACTTTCTAACAACTGCCGCAGAGTCCGACTCTGTGCGTGCTCTACTTTAGGAGTTAGGGCAGAAATTAGATACCAACATTGCATCGACTCTAGCGCCAAAACGGCGATAGTTAGAACTATCTGACTAACGGTAGAATATGCGCTATACAAATGTCTAACAACTGCCGCAAAGTTTTAGTCTGTGAGTGCTTTACTTTAGGAGTTATGGCAGAAATTAGAAAACAATATTGCATCGACTCTAGCGCCACAAGGGCGATAGTTAGAACTATCTGACTGACGGTTGAATATGCGCTATACAAGTTTCTAACAACTGCCGCAGAGTCCGACTCTGTGAGTGCGCTACTTTAGGAGTTAGGGCAGAAATTAGATAACAATATTGCATCGACTTTAGCGTCAAGAGGGTGATAGCTAGAACTATCCGACTAACGACAGAATATTCGCCATAAAAATATCTAACAACTACCGAAAATTCCGCCGCTGTGAGTGCTATACTTTAGGAGTTATGGGCAGAAATTAGAAAACAATTTTGCATCGACTCTAGCGGCAAAACGGCGATGGTTAGAACTATCCCACTAACGACAGAATATTCGCCATAAAAATATCTAACAACTGCCGAAAAGTCCGACGCTGTGAGTGCTATACCTTAGGAGTTATGGCAGAAATTAGGAAACAATATTGCATCGACTCTAGCGCCAAGACCGTAATAGCTAGAACTATCCGACCAACGGCAGAATATTCGCCATAAAAATATTTATCAACTACCGAAAATTCCGACACTGTGAGTGCTCTACTTTAGGAGTTATGGCCGAAACTAGTAAACAATATTGCATCGACTCTAGCGCCAAGAGGGTGATAGCTAGAACTATCCGACTAACGACAGAATATTCGCCATAAGAATATCTAACAACTACCGAAAATTCCGCCGCTGTGAGTGCTATACTTTAGGAGTTATGGCAGAAATTAGAAAACAATTTTGCATCGAGTCTAGCGGCAAAACGGCGATGGTTAGAACTATCCCACTAACGACAGAATATTTGCCATAAAAATATCTAACAACTGCCGAAAAGTCCAACGCTGTGAGTGCTATACTTTAGGAGTTATGGGAGAAACTAGAAAACAATATTGCATCGACTCAACCGGCAAAACGGTGATAGTTAGAACTATCTGACTAACGGCAGAATATTCGCTATGAAAGTGTCTAGCAATAGCCGAAAATTCCGACACTGTGAGTGCTCTACTTTAGGACTTATGGGAGAAACTAGAAAACAAAATTGCATCGACTCAACCGGCAAAACGGTGATAGTTAGAACTATCTGACTAACGGCAGAATATTCGCTGTAAAAGTGTCTAACACTTGCCCAAAATTCCAATTATATCAGTGCTATACTTTAAGAGTTGTGGCAGAAATTAGAAAACAATATTACATCGACTCTATCGCCAAAACGGTGATAGCTAGAACTATCCGACTAACGACAGAATATTCGCCATAAAAATATCTAACAACTACCGAAAATTCCGCCGCTGTGAGAGCTATACTTTAGGAGTTATGTCAGAAATTAGAAAACAATTTTGCATCGACTCTAGCGGCAAAACGGCGATGGTTAGAACTATCCCACTAACGACAGAATATTTGCTATAAAAATATCTAACAACTGCCGAAAAGTCTGACCCTGTGAGTGCTATACCTTAGGAGTTGTGGCAGAAATTATAAAACAATATTGCATCGACTCTAGCGCCAAGACCGTGATAGCTAGAACTATCCGACCAACGGCAGGATATTCGCCATAAAAATATCTAACAACTGCCGAAACTTCCGACGCTGTGAGTGCTATACTTTAGGACTTCTGGCAGAAATTAGAAAACAATATTTCATCGATTCTCGCACCAAAACGGTGATAGTTAGAACTATCTGACTAACGGCAAAATATTCGCCATAAAAATATCTAACAACCGCCGAAAAGTCCGACGCAGTGAGTGCTCTACTTTAGGAGTTATGGGAGAAACTAGAAAACAATATTGCATCGACTCAACCGGCAAAACGGTGATAGTTAGAACTATCTGACTAACGGCAGAATATACGCCATACAAATTTCTAACAATTGCCGCCAAATTCGACTCTGTGAGTGCTCTACTTCAGGAGTTAGGGCAGAAATTAGATACCAATATTGCATCGATTCTATCGCCAAAACGGCGATACTTAGAACTATCTGACTAACGGCAGAATATGCGCTATACAATTGTCTAGCAACTGCCGCAAAGTCCGAATCTGTGAGTGCTCTACTTCAGGAGTTAGGGCAGAAATTAGATAACAATATTGCATCGACTTTAGCGTCAAGAGGGTGATAGCTAGAACTATCCGACTAACGACAGAATATTCGCCATAAAAATATCTAACAACTACCGAAAATTCCGCCGCTGTGAGTGCTATACTTTAGGAGTTATGGGCAGAAATTAGAAAACAATTTTGCATCGACTCTAGCGGCAAAACGGCGATGGTTAGAACTATCCCACTAACGACAGAATATTCGCCATAAAAATATCTAACAACTGCCGAAAAGTCCGACGCTGTGAGTGCTATACCTTAGGAGTTATGGCAGAAATTAGGAAACAATATTGCATCGACTCTAGCGCCAAGACCGTAATAGCTAGAACTATCCGACCAACGGCAGAATATTCGCCATAAAAATATTTATCAACTACCGAAAATTCCGACACTTTGAGTGCTCTACTTTAGGAGTTATGGCCGAAACTAGTAAACAATATTGCATCGACTCTAGCGCCAAGAGGGTGATAGCTAGAACTATCCGACTAACGACAGAATATTCGCCATAAGAATATCTAACAACTACCGAAAATTCCGCCGCTGTGAGTGCTATACTTTAGGAGTTATGGCAGAAATTAGAAAACAATTTTGCATCGGGTCTAGCGGCAAAACGGCGATGGTTAGAACTATCCCACTAACGACAGAATATTTGCCATAAAAATATCTAACAACTGCCGAAAAGTCCAACGCTGTGAGTGCTATACTTTAGGAGTTATGGGAGAAACTAGAAAACAATATTGCATCGACTCAACCGGCAAAACGGTGATAGTTAGAACTATCTGACTAACGGCAGAATATTCGCTATGAAAGTGTCTAGCAATAGCCGAAAATTCCGACACTGTGAGTGCTCTACTTTAGGAGTTATGGGAGAAACTAGAAAACAAAATTGCATCGACTCAACCGGCAAAACGGTGATAGTTAGAACTATCTGACTAACGGCAGAATATTCGCTGTAGAAGTGTCTAACACTTGCCCAAAATTCCAATTATATCAGTGCTATACTTTAGGAGTTGTGGCAGAAATTAGAAAACAATATTACATCGACTCTATCGCCAAAACGGTGATAGCTAGAACTATCCGACTAACGACAGAATATTCGCCATAAAAATATCTAACAACTACCGAAAATTCCGCCGCTGTGAGAGCTATACTTTAGGAGTTATGTCAGAAATTAGAAAACAATTTTGCATCGACTCTAGCGGCAAAACGGCGATGGTTAGAACTATCCCACTAACGACAGAATATTTGCTATAAAAATATCTAACAACTGCCGAAAAGTCTGACCCTGTGAGTGCTATACCTTAGGAGTTGTGGCAGAAATTATAAAACAATATTGCATCGACTCTAGCGCCAAGACCGTGATAGCTAGAACTATCCGACCAACGGCAGGATATTCGCCATAAAAATATCTAACAACTGCCGAAACTTCCGACGCTGTGAGTGCTATACTTTAGGACTTCTATCAGAAATTAGAAAACAATATTTCATCGATTCTCGCACCAAAACGGTGATAGTTAGAACTATCCGACTAACGGCAAAATATTCGCCATAAAAATATCTAACAACCGCCGAAAAGTCCGACGCAGTGAGTGCTCTACTTTAGGAGTTATGGGAGAAACTAGAAAACAATATTGCATCGACTCAACCGGCAAAACGGTTATAGTTAGAACTATCTGACTAACGGCAGAATATTCGCTATAAAAGTGTCTAACAATTGCCCAAAATTCCAATAATATCAATGCTATACTTTAGGAGTTAGGGCAGAAATTAGATAACAATATTGCATCGACTCTAGCGCCAAAACGGCGATAGTTAAATCTATCCCACTAACGGCAGAATATGCGCTATACAAATGTCGAACAACTGCCGCAGAGGCCGACTCTGTGAGTGCTCTACTTTAGGAGTTAGGGCAGAAATTAGATACCAACATTGCATCGACTCTAGCGCCAAAACGGCGATAGTTAGGACTATCTGACTAACGGCAGAATATGCGTTATACAAATTTCTAACAACTGCCGCAAAGTTTTGGTCTGTGAGTGCTTTACTTTAGGAGTTAGGGCAGAAATTAGATACCAACATTGCATCGACAGAATATTCGCCATAAAAATATCTAACAACTACCGAAAATTCCGACGCTGTGAGTGCCATACTTTAGGAGTTATGGCAGAAATTAGAAAACAATATTGCATCGACTCTAGCGCCACAACGGCGATACTTAGAACTATCTGCATAGCGGCAGAATATGCGCCATACAAATTTCTAACAACCGCCGCCAAGTCCGACTCTGTGAGTGCTCTACTTTAGGAGTTGTGGCGGAAATTAGAAAACAATATTGCATCGACTCTAGCGCCAAGACCGTGATAGCTAGAACTATCCGACCAACGGCAGAATTTTTGCCATAAAAATATTTATCAACTACCGAAAATTCCGACACTGTGAGTGCTCTACTTTAGGAGTTATGACAGAAATTAGAAAACAATATTGCATCGACTCTAGCGCCAAGACGGTGATAGTTAGAACTATAAGACTAACGGCAGGATATTCGCCATAAAAATATCTAACAACCGCCGAAAAGTACGACGCTGTGAGTGCTCTACTTTAGGAGTTATGGGAGAAACTACAAAACAATATTGCATCGAGTCAACCGGCAAAACGGTGACAGTTATCACTATCTGACTAACGGCAGAATATTCGCTATAAAAGTGTCTAACAATTGCCCAAAATTCCAATTATATCAGTGCTATACTTTAGGAGTTATGGCACAAATTAGAAAACAATATTACATCGACTCTATCGCCAAAAGGGTGATAGTTAGAACTATCCGACTAACGGCAGAATATTCTCCATAAAAATATCTAACAACTACCGAAAATTCCGCCGCTGTGAGAGATATACTTTAGGAGTTATGGCCGAAACTAGAAAAGAATATTGCATCGACTCTAGCGCCAAGAGCGTGATAGCTAGAACTATCCGACTAACGGCAGAATATTCGCCATAAAAATATCTAACAACCGCCGAAAAGTCCGACGCTGTGAGTGCTCTACTTTAGGAGTTATGGGAGAAACTAGAAAACAATATTGCATCGACTCAACCGGCAAAACGGTGATAGGTAGAATTATCTGACTAACGGCAGAATATACGCCGTACAAATTTCTAACAATTGCCGCCAAATTCGCCTCTGTGAGTGCTCTACTTTAGGAGTTATGGCAGAAATTAGAAAACAATATTGCATCGACTCTAGCGCCAAGACGGCGATAGTTAGAACTATCCGAGTAACGGTAGGATATACGCCATAAAAATATCTAACAACTGCCGAAACTTCCGACGCTGTGAGTGCTATACCTTAGGAGTTATGGCAGAAATTAGAAAACAATATTGCATCGACTCTAGCGCCAAAATGGGGATAGTTAGAACTATCCGACTAACGGCAGAATATTCGCCATAAAAATATCTAGCAACTACCGAAAAGTCCGACACTGTGAGTGCTATACTTTAGGAGGTATGGCCGAAACTAGAAAAGAATATTGCATCGACTCTAGCGCCAAGAGCGTGATAGCTAGAACTATCCGACTAACGGCAGAATATTTGCCATAAAAATATCTAACAACCGCCGAAAAGTCCGACGCTGTGAGTGCTCTACTTTAGGAGTTATGGGAGAAACTACAAAACAATATTGCATCAAGTCAACCGGCAAAACGGTGACAGTTATCACTATCTGACTAACGGCAGAATATTCGCTATAAAAGTGTCTAACAATTGCCCAAAATTCCAATTATATCAGTGCTATACTTTAGGAGTTATGGCACAAATTAGAAAACAATATTACATCGACTCTATCGCCAAAACGGTGATAGTTAGAACTATCCGACTAACGGCAGAATATTCTCCATAAAAATATCTAACAACTACCGAAAATTCCGCCGCTGTGAGAGCTATACTTTAGGAGTTATGGCAGAAATTAGGAAAGAATATTGCATCGACTCTAGCGCCAAGAGGGTGATAGCTAGAACTATCCGACTAACGACAGAATATTCGCCATAAAAATATCTAACAACTACCGAAAATTCCGCCGCTGTGAGAGCTATACTTTAGGAGTTATGGCAGAAATTAGAAAACAATTTTGCATCGACTCTTGCGCCAAGAAGGTGATACCTAGAACTATCCGACTAACGACAGAATATTCGCCATAAAAATATCTAACAACTACCGGAAATTCCGACGCTGTGAGTGCTATACTTTAGGAGTTATGGCAGAAATTAGAAAACAATTTTGCATCGACTCTAGCGGCAAAACGGCGATGGTTAGAACTATCCCACTAACGACAAAAAATTTGCCATAAAAATACATAACAGCTGCCGAAAAGTCCGACGCTGTGAGTGCTATACCTTAGGAGTAATGGCAGAAATTAGAAAACAATATTGCATCGACTCTAGCGCCAAGACCGTGATAGCTAGAACTATCCGACCAACGGCAGAATATTCGCCATAAAAATATTTATCAACTGCCGAAAATTCCGACGCTGTGAGTGCTCTACTTTAGGAGTTATGGGAGAAACTAGAAAACAATATTGCATCGATTCTCGCACCAAAACGGTGATAGTTAGAACTATCCGACTAACGGCAAAATATTCGCCATAAAAATATCTAACAACTACCGAAAAGTCCGACGCTGTGAGTGCTCTACTTTAGGAGTTATGGGAGAAACTAGAAAACAATATTGCATCGACTCAACCGGCAAAACGGTGATAGGTAGAACTATCTGACTAACGGCAGAATATTCGCTATAAAAGTGTCTAACAATTGCCCAAAATTCCAATTATATCAATGCTATACTTTAGGAGTTGTGGCAGAAATTAGAAAACAATTTTTCATCGACTTTAGCGGCAAAACGGCGATAGTTAGAACTATCCCACTAACGGCAGAATATTCTCCATAAAAATATCTAACAACTACCGAAAAGTCCGACGCTGTGAGTGCTCTACTTTAGGAGTTATGGGAGAAACTAGAAAACAATATTGCATCGACTCAACCGGCAAAACGGTGATAGGTAGAACTATCCGACTAACGACAGAATATTCGCCATAAAAATATCTAACAACTACCGAAAATTCCGACGCTGTGAGTACCATACTTTAGGAGTTATGGCAGAAATAAGAAAACAATTTTGCATCGACTCTAGCGGCAAAACGGCGATGGTTAGAACTATCCCACTAACGACAGAATATTTGCCATAAAAATATCTAACAACTGCCGAAAAGTCCGACGCTGTGAATGCTATACCTTAGGAGTTATGGCAGAAATTAGAAAACAATATTGCATCGACTCTAGCGCCAAGACCGTGATAGCTAGAACTATCCGACCAACGGCAGAATTTTTGCCATAAAAATATTTATCAACTACCGAAAATTCCGGCACTGTGAGTGCTCTACTTTAGGAGTTATGGCAGAAATTAGAAAACAATATTGCATCGACTCTAGCGCGAAGACGGTGATAGTTAGAACTATCCGACTAACGGCAGGATATTCGCCATAAAAATATCTAACAGCCGCCGAAAAGTCCGACGCTGTGAGTGCTCTACTTTAGGAGTTATGGGAGAAACTAGAAAACAATATTGCATCGAGTCAACCGGCAAAACGGTGATAGTTAGAACTATCCGACTAACGGCAAAATATTCGCCATAAAAATATCTAACAACCGCCGAAAAGTCCGACGCTGTGAGTGCTCTACTTTAGGAGTTATGGGAGAAACTAGAAAACAATATTGCATCGACTCAACGGGCAAAACGGTGATAGGTAGAACCATCTGACTAACGGCAGAATATTCGCTATAAAAGTGTCTAACAATTGCCCAAAATTCCAATTATATCAATGCTATACTTTAGGAGTTGTGGCAGAAATTAGGAAAGAATATTGCATCGAATCTAGCGCCAAGAGGGTGAAAGCTAGAACTATCCGACTAACGGCAGAATATTCGCCATAAAAATATTTATCAACTACCGAAAATTCCGCCGCTGTGAGAGCTATACTTTAGGAGTTATGGAAGAAATTAGAAAACAATTTTGCATCGACTCTTGCGCCAAGAAGGTGATAGCTAGAACTATCCGACTAACGACAGAATATTCGCCATAAAAATATCTAACAACTACCGAAAATTATGACGCTGTGAGTACCATACTTTAGGAGTTATGGCAGAAATAAGAAAACAATTTTGCATCGACTCTAGCGGCAAAACGGCGATGGTTAGAACTATCCCACTAACGACAGAATATTTGCCATAAAAATATCTAACAACTGCCGAAAAGTCTGACGCTGTGAATGCTATACCTTAGGAGTTATGGCAGAAATTAGAAAACAATATTGCATCGACTCTAGCGCCAAGAAGGTGATAGCTAGAACTATCCGACTAACGACAGAATATTCGCCATAAAAATATCTAACAACTACCGGAAATTCCGACGCTGTGAGTGCTATACTTTAGGAGTTATGGCAGAAATTAGAAAACAATTTTGCATCGACTCTAGCCGCAAAACGGCGATGGTTAGAACTATCCGACCAACGGCAGAATATTCGCCATAAAAATATTTATCAACTACCGAAAATTCCGACGCTGTGAGTGCTCTACTTTAGGAGTTATGGGAGAAACTAGAAAACAATATTGCATCGATTCTCGCACCAAAACGGTGATAGCTAGAACTATCCGACTAACGACAGAATATTCGCCATAAAAATATCTAACAACTACGGGAAATTCCGACGCTGTGAGTGCTATACTTTAGGAGTTATGGCAGAAATTAGAAAACAATTTTGCATCGACTCTAGCGGCAAAACGGCGATGGTTAGAACTATCCGACCAACGGCAGAATATTCGCCATAAAAATATCTAACAACCGCCGAAAAGTCCGACGCTGTGAGTGCTCTACTTTAGGAGTTATGGGAGAAACTAGAAAACAATATTGCATCGACTCAACGGGCAAAACGGTGATAGGTAGAACCATCTGACTAACGGCAGAATATTCGCTATAAAAGTGTCTAACAATTGCCCAAAATTCCAATTATATCAATGCTATACTTTAGGAGTTGTGGCAGAAATTAGGAAAGAATATTGCATCGAATCTAGCGCCAAGAGGGTGAAAGCTAGAACTATCCGACTAACGGCAGAATATTCGCCATAAAAATATTTATCAACTACCGAAAATTCCGCCGCTGTGAGAGCTATACTTTAGGAGTTATGGAAGAAATTAGAAAACAATTTTGCATCGACTCTTGCGCCAAGAAGGTGATAGCTAGAACTATCCGACTAACGACAGAATATTCGCCATAAAAATATCTAACAACTACCGAAAATTATGACGCTGTGAGTACCATACTTTAGGAGTTATGGCAGAAATAAGAAAACAATTTTGCATCGACTCTAGCGCCAAAACGGCGATGGTTAGAACTATCCCACTAACGACAGAATATTTGCCATAAAAATATCTAACAACTGCCGAAAAGTCTGACGCTGTGAATGCTATACCTTAGGAGTTATGGCAGAAATTAGAAAACAATATTGCATCGACTCTAGCGCCAAGAGGGTGAAAGCTAGAACTATCCGACTAACGACAGAATATTCGCCATAAAAATATCTAACAACTACCGGAAATTCCGACGCTGTGAGTGCTATACTTTAGGAGTTATGGCAGAAATTAGAAAACAATTTTGCATCGACTCTAGCGGCAAAACGGCGATGGTTAGAACTATCCCACTAACGACAAAAAATTTGCCATAAAAATACATAACAACTGCCGAAAATTCCGACGCTGTGAGTGCTATACCTTAGGAGTTATGGCAGAAATTAGAAAACAATATTGCATCGACTCTAGCGCCAAGACCGTGATAGCTAGAACTGTCCGACCAACGGCAGAATATTCGCCATAAAAATATTTATCAACTACCGAAAATTCCGACGCTGTGAGTGCTCTACTTTAGGAGTTATGGGAGAAACTAGAAAACAATATTGCATCGATTCTCGCACCAAAACGGTGATAGTTAGAACTATCCGACTAACGGCAAAATATTCGCCATAAAAATATCTAACAACTACCGAAAAGTCCGACGCTGTGAGTGCTCTACTTTAGGAGTTATGGGAGAAACTAGAAAACAATATTGCATCGACTCAACAGGCAAAACGGTGATAGGTAGAACTATCTGACTAACGGCAGAATATTCGCTATAAAAGTGTCTAACAATTGCCCAAAATTCCAATTATATCAATGCTATACTTTAGGAGTTGTGGCAGAAATTAGAAAACAATTTTTCATCGACTTTAGCGGCAAAACGGCGATGGTTAGAACTATCCCACTAACGACAGAATATTTGCCATAAAAATATCTAACAACTGCCGAAAAGTCCGACGCTGTGAATGCTACACCTTAGGAGTTATGGGAGAAACTAGAAAACAATATTGCATCGAGTCAACCGGCAAAACGGTGATAGTTAGAACTATCAGACTAACGGCAGAATATTCGCTATAAAAGTGTCTAACAATTGCCCAAAATTCCAATTATATCAGTGCTATACTTTAGGAGTTATGGCAGAAATAAGAAAACAATATTACATCGACTCTATCGCCAAAACGGTGATAGTTAGAATTATCCGACTAACGGCAGGATATTCTCCATAAAAATATCTAACAACTACCGAAAATTCCGCCACTGTGAGAGCTACACTTTAGGAGTTATGGCAGAAATTAGGAAAGAATATTGCATCGACTCTAGCGCCAAGAGGGTGAAAGCTAGAACTATCCGACTAACGGCAGAATATTCGCCATAAAAATATTTATCAACTACCGAAAATTCCGACACAGTGAGTGCTCTACTTTAGGAGTTATGGCAGAAATTAGAAAACAATATTGCATCGACTCTAGCGCCAAGACGGTGATAGTTAGAACTATCCGACTAACGGCAGGATATTCGCCATAAAAATATCTAACAACTGCCGAAACTTCCGACGCTGTGAGTGCTATACTTTAGGACTTATGGCAGAAATTAGAAAACAATATTTCATCGATTCTCGCACCAAAACGGTGATAGTTAGAACTATCCTACTAACGGCAAAATATTCGCCATAAAAATATCTAACAACCGCCGAAAAGTCCGACGCTGTGAGTGCTCTACTTTAGGAGTTATGGGAGAAACTAGAAAACAATATTGCATCGACTCAACCGGCAAAACGGTGATAGTTAGAACTATCTGACTAACGGCAGAATATTCGCTATAAAAGTGTCTAACAATTGCCCAAAATTCCAATTATATCAATGCTATACTTTAGGAGTTGTGGCAGAAATTACAAAAAAATTTTTCATCGACTTTAGCGACAAAACGGCGACAGGTAGAATTATCTGACTAACGGCAGAATATACGCCGTACAAATTTCTAACAATTGCCGCCAAATTCGCCTCTGTGAGTGCTCTACTTTAGGAGTTAGAGCAGAAATTATATACCAATATTGCATCGACTCTAGCGCCAAAACGGCAATAGTTAGAACTATCTGACTAACGGCAGAATATGCGCCATACAAATTTCTAACAACCGCCGCCAAGTCCGACTCTGTGAGTGCTCTACTTTAGGAGTTAGGGCAGAAATTAGATAACAATATTGCATCGACTCTAGCGCCAAAACGGCGATAGTTAGAACTATCCCACTAACGGCAGAATATGCGCTATACAAATGTCGAACAACTGCCGCAGAGTCCGACTCTGTGAGTGCTCTACTTTAGGAGTTAGGGCAGAAATTAGATACCAACATTGCATCGACTCTAGCGCCAAAACGGCGATAGTTAGGACTATCTGACTAACGGCAGAATATACGCCGTACAAATTTCTAACAATTGCCGCCAAATTCGCCTCTGTGAGTGCTCTACTTTAGGAGTTAGGTGCAGGAATTAGATACCAATATTGCATCGACTCTAGCGCCAAAACGGCGATAGTTAGAATTATCTGACTAACGGCAGAATATACGCCGTACAAATTTCTAACAATTGCCGCCAAATTCGCCTCTGTGAGTGCTCTACTTTAGGAGTTAGGGCAGAAATTAGATACCAATATTGCATCGACTCTAGCGCCAAAACGGCAATAGTTAGAACTATCTGACTAACGGTAGAATATGCGCTATACAAATATCTAACAACTGCCGCAACGTTTTAGTCTGTGAGTGCTTTACTTTAGGAGTTATGGCAGAAATTAGAAAACAATATTGCATCGAATCTAGCGCCAAAACGGCGATAGTTAGAATTATCTGACTAACGGCAGAATATACGCCGTACAAATTTCTAACAATTGCCGCCAAATTCGCCTCTGTGAGTGCTCTACTTTAGGAGTTAGGTGCAGGAATTAGATACCAATATTGCATCGACTCTAGCGCCAAAACGGCGATAGTTAGAATTATCTGACTAACGGCAGAATATACGCCGTACAAATTTCTAACAACTGCCGCCAAATTCGCCTCTGTGAGTGCTCTACTTTAGGAGTTAGGGCAGAAATTAGATACCAATATTGCATCGACTCTAGCGCCAAAACGGCAATAGTTAGAACTATCTGACTAACGGTAGAATATGCGCTATACAACTTTCTAACAACCGCCGCCAAGTCCGACGCTGTGAATGCTATACCTTAGGAGTTATGGCAGAAATTAGAAATCAATATTGCATCGACTCTAGCGCCAAGACCGTGATAGCTAGAACTATCCGACCAACGGCAGAATTTTTGCCATAAAAATATTTATCAACTACCGAAAATTCCGACACTGTGAGTGCTCTACTTTAGGAGTTATGGCAGAAAGTAGAAAACAACATTGCATCGACTCTAGCGCCAAGACGGTGATAGTTAGAACTATCCGACTAACGGCAGGATATTCGCCATAAAAATATCTAACAACTGCCGAAACTTCCGACGCTGTGAGTGCTATACTTTAGGACTTCTGTCAGAAATTAGAAAGCAATATTTCATCGATTCTCGCACCAAAACGGTGATAGTTAGAACTATCCGACTAACCGCAAAATATTCGCCATAAAAATATCTAACAGCCGCCGAAAAGTCCGACGCTGTGAGTGCTCTACTTTAGGAGTTATGGGAGAAACTAGAAAACAATATTGCATCGAGTCAACCGGCAAAACGGAGATAGTTAGAACTATCTGACTAACGGCAGAATATTCGCTATAAAAGTGTCTAACAATTGCCCAAAATTCCAATTATATCAGTGCTATACTTTAGGAGTTATGGCAGAAATTAGAAAACAATATTACATCGACTCTATCGCCAAAACGGTGGTAGTTAGAACTATCCGACTAACGGCAGTATATTCTCCATAAAAATATCTAACAACTACCGAAAATTCCGCCGCTGTGAGAGCTATACTTTAGGAGTTATGGCAGAAATTAGGGAAGAATATTGCATCGACTCTAGCGCCAAGAGGGTGAAAGCTAGAACTATCCGACTAACGGCAGAATATTCGCCATAAAAATATCTAACAGCCGCCGAAAAGTCCGACGCTGTGAGTGCTCTACTTTAGGAATTATGGGAGAAACTAGAAAACAATATTGCATCGACTCAACCGGCAAAACGGTGATAGTTAGAACTATCTGACTAACGGCAGAATATTCGCTATAAAAGTGTCTAACAATTGCCCAAAATTCCAATTATATCAATGCTATACTTTAGGAGTTGTGGCAGAAATTACAAAAAAATTTTTCATCGACTTTAGCGACAAAACGGCGACAGGTAGAATTATCTGACTAACGGCAGAATATACGCCGTACAAATTTCTAACAATTGCCGCCAAATTCGCCTCTGTGAGTGCTCTACTTTAGGAGTTAGAGCAGAAATTATATACCAATATTGCATCGACTCTAGCGCCAAAACGGCAATAGTTAGAACTATCTGACTAACGGCAGAATATGCGCCATACAAATTTCTAACAACCGCCGCCAAGTCCGACTCTGTGAGTGCTCTACTTTAGGAGTTAGGGCAGAAATTAGATAACAATATTGCATCGACTCTAGCGCCAAAACGGCGATAGATAGAACTATCCCACTAACGGCAGAATATGCGCTATACAAATGTCTAACAACTGCCGCAGAGTCCGACTCTGTGAGTGCTCTACTTTAGGAGTTAGGGCAGAAATTAGATACCAACATTGCATCGACTCTAGCGCCAAAACGGCGATAGTTAGGACTATCTGGATAACGGCAGAATATGCGCCATACAAATTTCTAACAACTGGCGGCAAGTCCGACTCTGTGAGTGTTCTGCTTTAGGAGTTACGGCAGAAATTAGAAAACAATATTGCCTCGACTCTAGCGCCAAAACGGCGACACTTAGAGCTAGCTGACTAACGGCAGAATATGCGCCATACAAATTTCTAAGAACTGGCGCCAAGTCCGACTGTGTGAGTGTTCTACTTTAGGAGTTACGGCAGAAATTAGATACCAATATTGCATCGAATCTAGCGCCAAAACGGCGATAGTTAGAATTATCTGACTAACGGCAGAATATACGCCGTACAAATTTCTAACAACTGGCGGCAAGTCCGACTCTGTGAGTGTTCTGCTTTAGGAGTTACGGCAGAAATTAGAAAACAATATTGCCTCGACTCTACCGCCAAAACGGCGATACTTAGAGCTAGCTGACTAACGGCAGAATATGCGCCATACAAATTTCTAAGAACTGGCGCCAAGTCCGACTGTGTGAGTGTTCTACTTTAGGAGTTACGGCAGAAATTAGATACCAATATTGCATCGAATCTAGCGCCAAAACGGCGATAGTTAGAATTATCTGACTAACGGCAGAATATACGCCGTACAAATTTCTAACAATTGCCGCCAAATTCGCCTCTGTGAGTGCTCTACTTTAGGAGTTAGGTGCAGGAATTAGATACCAATATTGCATCGACTCTAGCGCCAAAACGGCGATAGTTAGAATTATCTGACTAACGGCAGAATATACGCCGTACAAATTTCTAACAATTGCCGCCAAATTCGCCTCTGTGAGTGCTCTACTTTAGGAGTTAGGGCAGAAATTAGATACCAATATTGCATCGACTCTAGCGCCAAAACGGCAAAAGTTAGAACTATCTGACTAACGGTAGAATATGCGCTATACAACTTTCTAACAACCGCCGGCAAGTCCGACGCTGTGAATGCTATACCTTAGGAGTTATGGCAGAAATTAGAAATCAATATTGCATCGACTCTAGCGCCAAGACCGTGATAGCTAGAACTATCCGACCAACGGCAGAATTTTTGCCATAAAAATATTTATCAACTACCGAAAATTCCGACACTGTGAGTGCTCTACTTTAGGAGTTATGGCAGAAATTAGAAAACAACATTGCATCGACTCTAGCGCCAAGACGGTGATAGTTAGAACTATCCGACTAACGGCAGGATATTCGCCATAAAAATATCTAACAACTGCCGAAACTTCCGACGCTGTGAGTGCTATACTTTAGGACTTCTGTCAGAAATTAGAAAACAATATTTCATCGATTCTCGCACCAAAACGGTGATAGTTAGAACTATCCGACTAACCGCAAAATATTCGCCATAAAAACATCTAACAGCCGCCGAAAAGTCCGACGCTGTGAGTGCTCTACTTTAGGAGTTATGGGAGAAACTAGAAAACAATATTGCATCGATTCAACCGGCAAAACGGTGATAGTTAGAACTATCTGACTAACGGCAGAATATTCGCTATAAAAGTGTCTAACAATTGCCCAAAATTCCAATTATATCAGTGCTATACTTTAGGAGTTATGGCAGAAATTAGAAAACAATATTACATCGACTCTATCGCCAAAACGGTGATAGTTAGAACTATCCGACTAACGGCAGAATATTCTCCATAAAAATATCTAACAACTACCGAAAATTCCGCCGCTGTGAGAGCTATACTTTAGGAGTTATGGCAGAAATTAGGGAAGAATATTGCATCGACTCTAGCGCCAAGAGGGTGAAAGCTAGAACTATCCGACTAACGGCAAAATATTCGCCATAAAAATATCTAACAACCGCCGAAAAGTCCGACGCTGTGAGTGCTCTACTTTAGGAGTTGTGGGAGAAACTAGAAAACAATATTGCATCGACTCAACCGGCAAAACGGTGATAGTTAGAACTATCTGACTAACGGCAGAATATTCGCTATAAAAGTGTCTAACAATTGCCCAAAATTCCAATTATATCAATGCTATACTTTAGGAGTTATGGCAGAAATTACAAAAAAATTTTTCATCGACTTTAGCGGCAAAACGGCGACAGGTAGAATTATCTGACTAACGGCAGAATATACACCGTACAAATTTCTAACAATTGCCGCCAAATTCGCCTCTGTGAGTGCTCTACTTTAGGAGTTAGGGCAGAAATTATATACCAATATTGCATCGACTCTAGCGCCAAAACGGCGATAGTTAGAACTATCCCACTAACGGCAGAATATGCGCTATACAAATGTCGAACAACTGCCGCAGAGTCCGACTCTGTGAGTGCTCTACTTTAGGAGTTAGGGCACAAATTAGAAAACAATATTGCATCGACTCTAGCGCCACAACGGCGATAGTTAGAACTATCTGACTAACGGTAGAATATGCGCTATACAAATGTCTAACAACTGCCGCAAAGTTTTAGTCTGTGAGTGCTTTAATTTAGGAGTTATGGCAGAAATTAGAAAACAATACTGCATCGACTCAATCGCCACAACGGCGACAGGTAAAACTATCTGACTAACGGTAGAATATGCGCTATAGAGCTTTCTAACAACTGCCGCAGAGTCCGACTCTGTGAGTGCTCTACTTTAGGAGTTAGGGCAGAGATTAGATACCAACATTGCGCCGACTCTAGCGCCCCAACGGCAATAGTTCGAACTATCTGACTAACGGCAGAATATGCGACATACAAATTTCTAACAATTGCCGCCAAATTCGCCTCTGTGAGTACTCTACTTTAGGAGTTAGGGCAGAAATTAGATACCAATATTGCATCGATTCTATCGCCAAAACGGCGATACTTAGAACTATCTGACTAACGGCAGAATATGCGCCATACAAATTTCTAACAACCGCCGCCAAGTCCGACTCTGTGAGTGCTCTACTTCAGGAGTTAGGGCAGAAATTAGATAACAATATTGCATCGACTCTAGCGCCAAAACGGCGATAGTTAGTACTAACGGCAGAATATGCGCTATACAATTGTCTAACAACTGCCGCAATGTCCGACTCTGTGAGTGCTCTACTTCAGGAGTTATGGCAGAAATTAGAAAACAATATTGCATCGACTCTAGCGCCAAGACGGTGATAGTTAGAACTATCCGACTAACGGCAGGATATTCGCCATAAAAATATCTAACAACTGCCGAAACTTCCGACGCTGTGAGTGCTATACTTTAGGACTTCTGGCAGAAATTAGCAAACAATATTTCATCGATTCTCGCACCAAAACGGTGATAGTTAGAATTATCCGACTAACCGCAAAATATTCGCCATAAAAATATCTAACAACTGCCGAAACTTCCGACGCTGTGAGTGCCATACTCTAGGAGTTATGGCAGAAATAAGAAAACAATTTTGCATCGACTCTAGCGGCAAAACGGCGATGGTTAGGACTATCCCACTAACGACAGAATATTTGCCATAAAAATATCTAACAACTGCCGAAAAGTCCGACGCTGTGAGTGCTATACCTTAGGAGTTATGGCAGAAATTAGAAAACAATATTGCATCGACTCTAGCGCCAAGACCGTGATAGCTAGAACTATCCGACTAACGGCAGGATATTCGCCATAAAAATATCTAACAACTGCCGAAACTTCCGACGCTGTGAGTGCTATACTTTAGGACTTCTGGCAGAAATTAGCAAACAATATTTCATCGATTCTCGCACCAAAACGGTGATAGTTAGAATTATCCGACTAACCGCAAAATATTCGCCATAAAAATATCTAACAACCGCCGAAAAGTCCGACGCTGTGAGTGCTCTACTTTAGGAGTTGTGGGAGAAACTAGAAAACAATATTGCATCGACTCAACCGGCAAAACGGTGATAGTTAGAACTATCTGACTAACGGCAGAATATTCGCTATAAAAGTGTCTAACAATTGCCCAAAATTCCAATTATATCAATGCTATACTTTAGGAGTTATGGCAGAAATTACAAAAAAATTTTTCATCGACTTTAGCGGCAAAACGGCGATAGTTAGTACTATCCCACTAACGGCAGAATATGCGCTATACAATTGTCTAACAACTGCCGCAATGTCCGACTCTGGGAGTGCTCTACTTCAGGAGTTATGGCAGAAATTAGAAAACAATATTGCATCGACTCTAGCGCCAAGACGGTGATAGTTAGAACTATCCGACTAACGGCAGGATATTCGCTATAAAAATATCTAACAACTGCCGAAACTTCCGACGCTGTGAGTGCTATACTTTAGGACTTCTGGCAGAAATTAGCAAACAATATTTCATCGATTCTCGCACCAAAACGGTGATAGTTAGAATTATCCGACTAACCGCAAAATATTCGCCATAAAAATATCTAACAACTGCCGAAACTTCCGACGCTGTGAGTGCCATACTCTAGGAGTTATGGCAGAAATAAGAAAACAATTTTGCATCGACTCTAGCGGCAAAACGGCGATGGTTAGGACTATCCCACTAACGACAGAATATTTGCCATAAAAATATCTAACAACTGCCGAAAAGTCCGACGCTGTGAGTGCTATACCTTAGGAGTTATGGCAGAAATTAGAAAACAATATTGCATCGACTCTAGCGCCAAGACCGTGATAGCTAGAACTATCCGACTAACGGCAGGATATTCGCCATAAAAATATCTAACAACTGCCGAAACTTCCGACGCTGTGAGTGCTATACTTTAGGACTTCTGGCAGAAATTAGCAAACAATATTTCATCGATTCTCGCACCAAAACGGTGATAGTTAGAATTATCCGACTAACCGCAAAATATTCGAAATAAAAATATCTAACAACCGCCGAAAAGTCCGACGCTGTGAGTGCTCTACTTTAGGAGTTATGGGAGAAACTAGAAAACAATATTGCATCGGCTCAACCGGCAAAACGGTGATAGGTAGAATTATCTGACTAACGGCAGAATATACGCCGTACAAATTTCTAACAATTGCCGCCAAATTCGCCTCTGTGAGTGCTCTACTTTAGGAGTTATGGCAGAAATTAGGAAAGAATATTGCATCAACTCTAGCGCCAAGAGGGTGATAGCTAGAACTATCCGACTAACGACAGAATATTCGCCATAAAAATATCTAACAACTACCGAAAATTCCGCCGCTGTGAGAGCTATACTTTAGGAGTTATGGCAGAAATTAGGAAAGAATATTGCATCAACTCTAGCGCCAAGAGGGTGATAGCTAGAACTATCCGACTAACGACAGAATATTCGCCATAAAAATATCTAACAACTACCGAAAATTCCGCCGCTGTGAGAGCTATACTTTAGGAGTTATGGCAGAAATTAGAAAACAATTTTGCATCGACTCTTGCGCCAAGAAGGTGATAGCTAGAACTATCCGACTAACGACAGAATATTCGCCATAAAAATATCTAACAACTACCGGAAATTCCGACGCTGTGAGTGCTATACTTTAGGAGTTATGGCAGAAATTAGAAAACAATTTTGCATCGACTCTAGCGGCAAAACGGCGATGGTTAGAACTATCCCACTAACGACAAAAAATTTGCCATAAAAATATATAACAACTGCCGAAAAGTCCGACGCTGTGAGTGCTATACCTTAGGAGTTATGGCAGAAATTAGAAAACAATATTGCATCGACTCTAGCGCCAAGACCGTGATAGCTAGAACTATCCGACCAACGGCAGAATATTCGCCATAAAAATATTTATCAACTACCGAAAATTCCGACGCTGTGAGTGCTCTACTTTAGAAGTTATGGGAGAAACTAGAAAACAATATTGCATCGATTCTCGCACCAAAACGGTGATAGTTAGAACTATCCGACTAACGGCAAAATATTCGCCATAAAAATGTCTAACAACCGCCGAAAAGTCCGACGCTGTGAGTGCTCTACTTTAGGAGTTATGGGAGAAACTAGAAAACAATATTGCATCGACTCAACCGGCAAAACGGTGATAGGTAGAACTATCTGACTAACGGCAGAATATTCGCTATAAAAGTGTCTAACAATTGCCCAAAATTCCAATTATATCAATGCTATACTTTAGGAGTTGTGGCAGAAATTAGAAAACAATTTTTCATCGACTTTAGCGGCAAAACGGCGATAGTTAGAACTATCCCACTAACGGCAGAATATTCTCCATAAAAATATCTAACAACTAATGAAAAGTCCGACGCTGTGAGTGCTCTACTTTAGGAGTTATGGGAGAAACTAGAAAACAATATTGCATCGACTCAACCGGCAAAACGGTGATAGGTAGAATTATCTGACTAACGGCAGAATATACGCCGTACAAATTTCTAACAATTGCCGCCAAATTCGCCTCTGTGAGTGCTCTACTTTAGGAGTTATGGCAGAAATTAGAAAACAATATTGCATCGACTCTAGCGCCAAGACGGTGATAGTTAGAACTATCCGAGTAACGGTAGGATATACGCCATAAAAATATCTAACAACTGCCGAAACTTCCGACGCTGTGAGTGCTATACCTTAGGAGTTATGGCAGAAATTAGAAAACAATATTGCATCGACTCTAGCGCCAAAATGGGAATAGTTAGAACTATCCGACTAACGGCAGAATATTCGCCATAAAAATATCTAGCAACTACCGAAAAGTCCGACACTGTGAGTGCTATACTTTAGGAGGTATGGCCGAAACTAGAAAAGAATATTGCATCGACTCTAGCGCCAAGAGCGTGATAGTTAGAACTATCCGACTAACGGCAGAATATTCGCCATAAAAATATCTAACAACCGCCGAAAAGTCCGACGCTGTGAGTGCTCTACTTTAGGAGTTATGGGAGAAACTACAAAACAATATTGCATCGAGTCAACCGGCAAAACGGTGACAGTTATCACTATCTGACTAACGGCAGAATTGCCCAAAATTCCAATTATATCAGTGCTATACCTTAGGAGTAATGGCAGAAATTAGAAAACAATATTGCATCGACTCTAGCGCCAAGACCGTGATAGCTAGAACTATCCGACCAACGGCAGAATATTCGCCATAAAAATATTTATCAACTACCGAAAATTCCGACGCTGTGAGTGCTCTACTTTAGGAGTTATGGGAGAAACTAGAAAACAATATTGCATCGATTCTCGCACCAAAACGGTGATAGTTAGAACTATCCGACTAACGGCAAAATATTCGCCATAAAAGTATCTAACTACTACCGAAAAGTCCGACGCTGTGAGTGCTCTACTTTAGGAGTTATGGGAGAAACTAGAAAACAATATTGCATCGACTCAACCGGCAAAACGGTGATAGGTAGAACTATCTGACTAACGGCAGAATATTCGCTATAAAAGTGTCTAACAATTGCCCAAAATTCCAATTATATCAATGCTATACTTTAGCAGTTGTGGCAGAAATTAGAAAACAATTTTTCATCGACTTTAGCGGCAAAACGGCGATAGTTAGAACTATCCCACTAACGGCAGAATATTCTCCATAAAAATATTTATCAACTACCGAAAATTCCGACACTGTGAGTGCTCTACTTTAGGAGTTATGGCAGAAATTAGAAAACAATATTGCATCGACTCTAGCGCGAAGACGGTGATAGTTAGAACTATCCGACTAACGGCAGGATATTCGCCATAAAAATATCTAACAGCCGCCGAAAAGTCCGACGCTGTGAGTGCTCTAATTTAGGAGTTATGGGAGAAACTAGAAAACAATATTGCATCGAGTCAACCGGCAAAACGGTGATAGTTAGAACTATCAGACTAACGGCAGAATATTCGCTATAAAAGTGTCTAACAATTGCCCAAAATTCCAATTATATCAGTGCTATACTTTAGGAGTTATGGCAGAAATAAGAAAACAATATTACATCAACTCTATCGCCAAAACGGTGATAGTTAGAACTATCCGACTAACGGCAGGATATTCTCCATAAAAATATCTAACAACTACCGAAAATTCCGCCGCTGTGAGAGCTATAGTTTAGGAGTTATGGCAGAAATTAGGAAAGAATATTGCATCGACTCTAGCGCCAAGAGGGTGAAAGCTAGAACTATCCGACTAACGGCAGAATATTCGCCATAAAAATATTTATCAACTACCGAAAATTCCGACACTGTGAGTGCTCTACTTTAGGAGTTATGGCAGAAATTAGAAAACAATATTTCATCGACTCTAGCGCCAAGACGGTGATAGTTAGAACTATCCGACTAACGGCAGGATATTCGCCATAAAAATATCTAACAACTGCCGAAACTTCCGACGCTGTGAGTGCTATACTTTAGGATTTCTGGCAGAAATTAGAAAACAATATTTCATCGATTCTCGCACCAAAACGGTGATAGTTAGAACTATCCTACTAACGGCAAAATATTCGCCATAAAAATATCTAACAACCGCCGAAAAGTCCGACACTGTGAGTGCTCTACTTTAGGAGTTATGGGAGAAACTAGAAAACAATCTTGCATCGACTCAACCGGCAAAACGGTGATAGTTAGAACTATCTGACTAACGGCAGAATATTCGCTATAAAAGTGTCTAACAATTGCCCAAAATGCCAATTATATAAATGCTATACTTTAGGAGTTGTGGCAGAAATTACAAAAAAATTTTTCATCGACTTTAGCGACAAAACGGCGACTGGTAGAATTATCTGACTAACGGCAGAATATACGCCGTACAAATTTCTAACAATTGCCGCCAAATTCGCCTCTGTGAGTGCTCTACTTTAGGAGTTAGGGCAGAAATTATATACCAATATTGCATCGACTCTAGCGCCAAAACGGCAATAGTTAGAACTATCTGACTAACGGCAGAATATGCGCCATACAAATTTCTAACAACCGCCGCCAAGTCCGACTCTGTGAGTGCTCTACTTTAGGAGTTAGGGCAGAAATTAGATAACAATATTACATCGACTCTAGCGCCAAAACGGCGATAGTTAGAACTATCCCACTAACGGCAGAATATGCGCTATACAAATGTCGAACAACTGCCGCAACGTTTTAGTCTGTGAGTGCTTTACTTTAGGAGTTATGGCAGAAATTAGAAAACAATATTGCATCGACTCTAGCGCCACAACGGCGATACTTAGAACTATCTGGATAACGGCAGAATATGCGCCATACAAATTTCTAACAACTGGCGCCAAGTCCGACTCTGTGAGTGTTCTGCTTTAGGAGTTACGGCAGAAATTAGAAAACAATATTGCCTCGACTCTAACGCCAAAACGGCGATACTTAGAGCTAGCTGACTAACGGCAGAATATGCGCCATACAAATTTCTAAGAACTGGCGCCAAGTCCGACTGTGTGAGTGTTCTACTTTAGGAGTTACGGCAGAAATTAGATACCAATATTGCATCGAATCTAGCGCCAAAACGGCGATAGTTAGAATTATCTGACTAACGGCAGAATATACGCCGTACAAATTTCTAACAATTGCCGCCAAATTCGCCTCTGTGAGCGCTCTACTTTAGGAGTTAGGTGCAGGAATTAGATACCAATATTGCATCGATTCTAGCGCCAAAACGGCGATAGTTAGAATTATCTGACTAACGGCACAATATACGCCGTACAAATTTCTAACAATTGCCGCCAAATTCGCCTCTGTGAGTGCTCTACTTTAGGAGTTAGGGCAGAAATTAGATACCAATATTGCATCGACTCTAGCGCCAAAACGGCAATAGTTAGAACTATCTGACTAAAGGTAGAATATGCGCTATACAACTTTCTAACAACCGCCGCCAAGTCCGACGCTGTGAATGCTATACCTTAGGAGTTATGGCAGAAATTAGAAATCAATATTGCATCGACTCTAGCGCCAAGACCGTGATAGCTAGAACTATCCGACCAACGGCAGAATTTTTGCCATAAAAATATTTATCAACTACCGAAAATTCCGACACTGTGAGTGCTCTACTTTAGGAGTTATGGCAGAAATTAGAAAACAACATTGCATCGACTCTAGCGCCAAGACGGTGATAGTTAGAACTATCCGACTAACGGCAGGATATTCGCCATAAAAATATCTAACAACTGCCGAAACTTCCGACGCTGTGAGTGCTATACTTTAGGACTTCTGGCAGAAATTAGAAAACAATATTTCATCGATTCTCGCACCAAAACGGTGATAGTTAGAACTATCCGACTAACCGCAAAATATTCGCCATAAAAATATCTAACAGCCGCCGAAAAGTCCGACGCTGTGAGTGCTCTACTTTAGGAGTTATGGGAGAAACTAGAAAACAATATTGCATCGAGTCAACCGGCAAAACGGTGATAGTTAGAACTATCTGACTAACGGCAGAATATTCGCTATAAAAGTGTCTAACAATTGCCCAAAATTCCAATTATATCAGTGCTATACTTTAGGAGTTATGGCAGAAATTAGAAAACAATATTACATCGACTCTATCGCCAAAACGGTGATAGTTAGAACTATCCGACTAACGGCAGAATATTCTCCATAAAAATATCTAACAACTACCGAAAATTCCGCCGCTGTGAGAGCTATACTTTAGGAGTTATGGCAGAAATTAGGGAAGAATATTGCATCGACTCTAGCGCCAAGAGGGTGAAAGCTAGAACTATCCGACTAACGGCAGAATATTCGCCATAAAAATATTTATCAACTACCGAAACTTCCGACGCTGTGAGTGCTATACTTTAGGACTTCTGGCAGAAATTAGAAAACAATATTTCATCGATTCTCGCACCAAAACGGTGATAGTTAGAACTATCCTACTAACGGCAAAATATTCGCCATAAAAATATCTAACAACCGCCGAAAAGTCCGACGCTGTGAGTGCTCTACTTTAGGAGTTATGGGAGAAACTAGAAAACAATATTGCATCGACTCAACCGGCAAAACGGTGATAGTTAGAACTATCTGACTAACGGCAGAATATTCGCTATAAAAGTGTCTAACAATTGCCCAAAATTCCAATTATATCAATGCTATACTTTAGGAGTTGTGGCAGAAATTATATACCAATATTGCATCGACTCTAGCGCCAAAACGGCGATAGTTAGAACTATCCCACTAACGGCAGAATATGCGCTATACAAATGTCGAACAACTGCCGCAGAGTCCGACTCTGTGAGTGCTCTACTTTAGGAGTTAGGGCACAAATTAGAAAACAATATTGCATCGACTCTAGCGCCACAACGGCGATAGTTAGAACTATCTGACTAACGGTAGAATATGCGCTATACAAATGTCTAACAACTGCCGAAAATTCCGACACTGTGAGTGCTCTACTTTAGGAGTTAGGGTAGAAATTAGATACCAACATCGCATCGACTCTAACGCCAAAACGGCGATAGATAGGACTATCTGACTAACGGCAGAATATGCGTTATACAAATGTCTAACAACTGCAGCAAAGTTTTAGTCTGTGAGTGCTTTAATTTAGGAGTTATGGCAGAAATTAGAAAACAATATTGCATCGACTCAATCGCCACAACGGCGACAGGTAGAACTATCTGACTAACGGTAGAATATGCGCTATACAGCTTTCTAACAACTGCCGCCAAGTCCGACTCTGTGAGTACTCTACTTTAGGAGTTACTGCAGAAATTACATACCAATATTGCATCGATTCTATCGCCAAAACGGCGATACTTAGAACTATCTGACTCACGGCAGAATATGCGCCATACAAATTTCTAACAACCGCCGCCAAGTCCGACTCTGTGAGTGCTCTACTTTAGGAGTTAGGGCAGAGATTAGATACCAACATTGCGCCGACCCTAGCGCCCCAACGGCAATAGTTCGAACTATCTGACTAACGGCAGAATATGCGACATACAAATTTCTAACAACTGCCGCCAAGTCCGACTCTGTGAGTACTCTACTTTAGGAGTTACTGCAGAAATTACATACCAATATTGCATCGATTCTATCGCCAAAACGGCGATACTTAGAACTATCTGACTCACGGCAGAATATGCGCCATACAAATTTCTAACAACCGCCGCCAAGTCCGACTCTGTGAGTGCTCTACTTCAGGAGTTAGGGCAGAAATTAGATAACAATATTGCATCGACTCTAGCGCCAAAACGGCGATAGTTAGTACTATCCCACTAACGGCAAAATATGCGCTATACAATTGTCTAACAACTGCCGCAATGTCCGACTCTGTGAGTGCTCTACTTCAGGAGTTAGGGCAGAAATTAGATATCAATATTGCATCGACTCTAGCGCCAAAACGGCGATACTAAGAACTATCTGACTAACGGCAGAATATGCGCCATACAAATTTCTAACAACCGCCGCCAAGTCCGACTCTGTGAGTGCTCTACTTCAGGAGTTAGGGCAGAAATTAGATAACAATATTGCATCGACTCTAGCGCCAAAACGGCGATAGTTAGTACTATCCCACTAACGGCAGAATATGCGCTATACAATTGTCTAACAACTGCCGCAATGTCCGACTCTGGGAGTGCTCTACTTCAGGAGTTATGGCAGAAATTAGAAAACAATATTGCATCGACTCTAGCGCCAAGACGGTGATAGTTAGAACTATCCGACTAACGGCAGGATATTCGCTATAAAAATATCTAACAACTGCCGAAACTTCCGACGCTGTGAGTGCTATACTTTAGGACTTCTGGCAGAAATTAGCAAACAATATTTCATCGATTCTCGCACCAAAACGGTGATAGTTAGAATTATCCGACTAACCGCAAAATATTCGCCATAAAAATATCTAACAACTGCCGAAACTTCCGACGCTGTGAGTGCCATACTCTAGGAGTTATGGCAGAAATAAGAAAACAATTTTGCATCGACTCTAGCGGCAAAACGGCGATGGTTAGGACTATCCCACTAACGACAGAATATTTGCCATAAAAATATCTAACAACTGCCGAAAAGTCCGACGCTGTGAGTGCTATACCTTAGGAGTTATGGCAGAAATTAGAAAACAATATTGCATCGACTCTAGCGCCAAGACCGTGATAGCTAGAACTATCCGACTAACGGCAGGATATTCGCCATAAAAATATCTAACAACTGCCGAAACTTCCGACGCTGTGAGTGCTATACTTTAGGACTTCTGGCAGAAATTAGCAAACAATATTTCATCGATTCTCGCACCAAAACGGTGATAGTTAGAATTATCCGACTAACCGCAAAATATTCGAAATAAAAATATCTAACAACCGCCGAAAAGTCCGACGCTGTGAGTGCTCTACTTTAGGAGTTATGGGAGAAACTAGAAAACAATATTGCATCGGCTCAACCGGCAAAACGGTGATAGGTAGAATTATCTGACTAACGGCAGAATATACGCCGTACAAATTTCTAACAATTGCCGCCAAATTCGCCTCTGTGAGTGCTCTACTTTAGGAGTTATGGCAGAAATTAGGAAAGAATATTGCATCAACTCTAGCGCCAAGAGGGTGATAGCTAGAACGATCCGACTAACGACAGAATATTCGCCATAAAAATATCTAACAACTACCGAAAATTCCGCCGCTGTGAGAGCTATACTTTAGGAGTTATGGCAGAAATTAGGAAAGAATATTGCATCAACTCTAGCGCCAAGAGGGTGATAGCTAGAACTATCCGACTAACGACAGAATATTCGCCATAAAAATATCTAACAACTACCGAAAATTCCGCCGCTGTGAGAGCTATACTTTAGGAGTTATGGCAGAAATTAGAAAACAATTTTGCATCGACTCTTGCGCCAAGAAGGTGATAGCTAGAACTATCCGACTAACGACAGAATATTCGCCATAAAACTATCTAACAACTACCGGAAATTCCGACGCTGTGAGTGCTATACTTTAGGAGTTATGGCAGAAATTAGAAAACAATTTTGCATCGACTCTAGCGGCAAAACGGCGATGGTTAGAACTATCCCACTAACGACAAAAAATTTGCCATAAAAATATATAACAACTGCCGAAAAGTCCGACGCTGTGAGTGCTATACCTTAGGAGTTATGGCAGAAATTAGAAAACAATATTGCATCGACTCTAGCGCCAAGACCGTGATAGCTAGAACTATCCGACCAACGGCAGAATATTCGCCATAAAAATATTTATCAACTACCGAAAATTCCGACGCTGTGAGTGCTCTACTTTAGAAGTTATGGGAGAAACTAGAAAACAATATTGCATCGATTCTCGCACCAAAACGGTGATAGTTAGAACTATCCGACTAACGGCAAAATATTCGCCATAAAAATGTCTAACAACCGCCGAAAAGTCCGACGCTGTGAGTGCTCTACTTTAGGAGTTATGGGAGAAACTAGAAAACAATATTGCATCGACTCAACCGGCAAAACGGTGATAGGTAGAACTATCTGACTAACGGCAGAATATTCGCTATAAAAGTGTCTAACAATTGCCCAAAATTCCAATTATATCAATGCTATACTTTAGGAGTTGTGGCAGAAATTAGAAAACAATTTTTCATCGACTTTAGCGGCAAAACGGCGATAGTTAGAACTATCCCACTAACGGCAGAATATTTTCCATAAAAATATCTAACAACTAATGAAAAGTCCGACGCTGTGAGTGCTCTACTTTAGGAGTTATGGGAGAAACTAGAAAACAATATTGCATCGACTCAACCGGCAAAACGGTGATAGGTAGAATTATCTGACTAACGGCAGAATATACGCCGTACAAATTTCTAACAATTGCCGCCAAATTCGCCTCTGTGAGTGCTCTACTTTAGGAGTTATGGCAGAAATTAGAAAACAATATTGCATCGACTCTAGCGCCAAGACGGTGATAGTTAGAACTATCCGAGTAACGGTAGGATATACGCCATAAAAATATCTAACAACTGCCGAAACTTCCGACGCTGTGAGTGCTATACCTTAGGAGTTATGGCAGAAATTAGAAAACAATATTGCATCGACTCTAGCGCCAAAATGGGAATAGTTAGAACTGTCCGACTAACGGCAGAATATTCGCCATAAAAATATCTAGCAACTACCGAAAAGTCCGACACTGTGAGTGCTATACTTTAGGAGGTATGGCCGAAACTAGAAAAGAATATTGCATCGACTCTAGCGCCAAGAGCGTGATAGTTAGAACTATCCGACTAACGGCAGAATATTCGCCATAAAAATATCTAACAACCGCCGAAAAGTCCGACGCTGTGAGTGCTCTACTTTAGGAGTTATGGGAGAAACTACAAAACAATATTGCATCGAGTCAACCGGCAAAACGGTGACAGTTATCACTATCTGACTAACGGCAGAATTGCCCAAAATTCCAATTATATCAGTGCTATACCTTAGGAGTAATGGCAGAAATTAGAAAACAATATTGCATCGACTCTAGCGCCAAGACCGTGATAGCTAGAACTATCCGACCAACGGCAGAATATTCGCCATAAAAATATTTATCAACTACCGAAAATTCCGACGCTGTGAGTGCTCTACTTTAGGAGTTATGGGAGAAACTAGAAAACAATATTGCATCGACTCAACCGGCAAAACGGTGATAGGTAGAACTATCTGACTAACGGCAGAATATTCGCTATAAAAGTGTCTAACAATTGCCCAAAATTCCAATTATATCAATGCTATACTTTAGCAGTTGTGGCAGAAATTAGAAAACAATTTTTCATCGACTTTAGCGGCAAAACGGCGATAGTTAGAACTATCCCACTAACGGCAGAATATTCTCCATAAAAATATTTATCAACTACCGAAAATTCCGACACTGTGAGTGCTCTACTTTAGGAGTTATGGCAGAAATTAGAAAACAATATTGCATCGACTCTAGCGCGAAGACGGTGATAGTTAGAACTATCCGACTAACGGCAGGATATTCGCCATAAAAATATCTAACAGCCGCCGAAAAGTCCGACGCTGTGAGTGCTCTAATTTAGGAGTTATGGGAGAAACTAGAAAACAATATTGCATCGAGTCAACCGGCAAAACGGTGATAGTTAGAACTATCAGACTAACGGCAGAATATTCGCTATAAAAGTGTCTAACAATTGCCCAAAATTCCAATTATATCAGTGCTATACTTTAGGAGTTATGGCAGAAATAAGAAAACAATATTACATCAACTCTATCGCCAAAACGGTGATAGTTAGAACTATCCGACTAACGGCAGGATATTCTCCATAAAAATATCTAACAACTACCGAAAATTCCGCCGCTGTGAGAGCTATAGTTTAGGAGTTATGGCAGAAATTAGGAAAGAATATTGCATCGACTCTAGCGCCAAGAGGGTGAAAGCTAGAACTATCCGACTAACGGCAGAATATTCGCCATAAAAATATTTATCAACTACCGAAAATTCCGACACTGTGAGTGCTCTACTTTAGGAGTTATGGCAGAAATTAGAAAACAATATTTCATCGACTCTAGCGCCAAGACGGTGATAGTTAGAACTATCCGACTAACGGCAGGATATTCGCCATAAAAATATCTAACAACTGCCGAAACTTCCGACGCTGTGAGTGCTATACTTTAGGATTTCTGGCAGAAATTAGAAAACAATATTTCATCGATTCTCGCACCAAAACGGTGATAGTTAGAACTATCCTACTAACGGCAAAATATTCGCCATAAAAATATCTAACAACCGCCGAAAAGTCCGACACTGTGAGTGCTCTACTTTAGGAGTTATGGGAGAAACTAGAAAACAATCTTGCATCGACTCAACCGGCAAAACGGTGATAGTTAGAACTATCTGACTAACGGCAGAATATTCGCTATAAAAGTGTCTAACAATTGCCCAAAATGCCAATTATATAAATGCTATACTTTAGGAGTTGTGGCAGAAATTACAAAAAAATTTTTCATCGACTTTAGCGACAAAACGGCGACTGGTAGAATTATCTGACTAACGGCAGAATATACGCCGTACAAATTTCTAACAATTGCCGCCAAATTCGCCTCTGTGAGTGCTCTACTTTAGGAGTTAGGGCAGAAATTATATACCAATATTGCATCGACTCTAGCGCCAAAACGGCAATAGTTAGAACTATCTGACTAACGGCAGAATATGCGCCATACAAATTTCTAACAACCGCCGCCAAGTCCGACTCTGTGAGTGCTCTACTTTAGGAGTTAGGGCAGAAATTAGATAACAATATTACATCGACTCTAGCGCCAAAACGGCGATAGTTAGAACTATCCCACTAACGGCAGAATATGCGCTATACAAATGTCGAACAACTGCCGCAACGTTTTAGTCTGTGAGTGCTTTACTTTAGGAGTTATGGCAGAAATTAGAAAACAATATTGCATCGACTCTAGCGCCACAACGGCGATACTTAGAACTATCTGGATAACGGCAGAATATGCGCCATACAAATTTCTAACAACTGGCGCCAAGTCCGACTCTGTGAGTGTTCTGCTTTAGGAGTTACGGCAGAAATTAGAAAACAATATTGCCTCGACTCTAGCGCCAAAACGGCGATACTTAGAGCTAGCTGACTAACGGCAGAATATGCGCCATACAAATTTCTAAGAACTGGCGCCAAGTCCGACTGTGTGAGTGTTCTACTTTAGGAGTTACGGCAGAAATTAGATACCAATATTGCATCGAATCTAGCGCCAAAACGGCGATAGTTAGAATTATCTGACTAACGGCAGAATATACGCCGTACAAATTTCTAACAATTGCCGCCAAATTCGCCTCTGTGAGCGCTCTACTTTAGGAGTTAGGTGCAGGAATTAGATACCAATATTGCATCGATTCTAGCGCCAAAACGGCGATAGTTAGAATTATCTGACTAACGGCACAATATACGCCGTACAAATTTCTAACAATTGCCGCCAAATTCGCCTCTGTGAGTGCTCTACTTTAGGAGTTAGGGCAGAAATTAGATACCAATATTGCATCGACTCTAGCGCCAAAACGGCAATAGTTAGAACTATCTGACTAAAGGTAGAATATGCGCCATACAACTTTCTAACAACCGCCGCCAAGTCCGACGCTGTGAATGCTATACCTTAGGAGTTATGGCAGAAATTAGAAATCAATATTGCATCGACTCTAGCGCCAAGACCGTGATAGCTAGAACTATCCGACCAACGGCAGAATTTTTGCCATAAAAATATTTATCAACTACCGAAAATTCCGACACTGTGAGTGCTCTACTTTAGGAGTTATGGCAGAAATTAGAAAACAACATTGCATCGACTCTAGCGCCAAGACGGTGATAGTTAGAACTATCCGACTAACGGCAGGATATTCGCCATAAAAATATCTAACAACTGCCGAAACTTCCGACGCTGTGAGTGCTATACTTTAGGACTTCTGGCAGAAATTAGAAAACAATATTTCATCGATTCTCGCACCAAAACGGTGATAGTTAGAACTATCCGACTAACCGCAAAATATTCGCCATAAAAATATCTAACAGCCGCCGAAAAGTCCGACGCTGTGAGTGCTCTACTTTAGGAGTTATGGGAGAAACTAGAAAACAATATTGCATCGAGTCAACCGGCAAAACGGTGATAGTTAGAACTATCTGACTAACGGCAGAATATTCGCTATAAAAGTGTCTAACAATTGCCCAAAATTCCAATTATATCAGTGCTATACTTTAGGAGTTATGGCAGAAATTAGAAAACAATATTACATCGACTCTATCGCCAAAACGGTGATAGTTAGAACTATCCGACTAACGGCAGAATATTCTCCATAAAAATATCTAACAACTACCGAAAATTCCGCCGCTGTGAGAGCTATACTTTAGGAGTTATGGCAGAAATTAGGGAAGAATATTGCATCGACTCTAGCGCCAAGAGGGTGAAAGCTAGAACTATCCGACTAACGGCAGAATATTCGCCATAAAAATATTTATCAACTACCGAAACTTCCGACGCTGTGAGTGCTATACTTTAGGACTTCTGGCAGAAATTAGAAAACAATATTTCATCGATTCTCGCACCAAAACGGTGATAGTTAGAACTATCCTACTAACGGCAAAATATTCGCCATAAAAATATCTAACAACCGCCGAAAAGTCCGACGCTGTGAGTGCTCTACTTTAGGAGTTATGGGAGAAACTAGAAAACAATATTGCATCGACTCAACCGGCAAAACGGTGATAGTTAGAACTATCTGACTAACGGCAGAATATTCGCTATAAAAGTGTCTAACAATTGCCCAAAATTCCAATTATATCAATGCTATACTTTAGGAGTTGTGGCAGAAATTATATACCAATATTGCATCGACTCTAGCGCCAAAACGGCGATAGTTAGAACTATCCCACTAACGGCAGAATATGCGCTATACAAATGTCGAACAACTGCCGCAGAGTCCGACTCTGTGAGTGCTCTACTTTAGGAGTTAGGGCACAAATTAGAAAACAATATTGCATCGACTCTAGCGCCACAACGGCGATAGTTAGAACTATCTGACTAACGGTAGAATATGCGCTATACAAATGTCTAACAACTGCCGAAAATTCCGACACTGTGAGTGCTCTACTTTAGGAGTTAGGGTAGAAATTAGATACCAACATCGCATCGACTCTAACGCCAAAACGGCGATAGATAGGACTATCTGACCAACGGCAGAATATGCGTTATACAAATGTCTAACAACTGCAGCAAAGTTTTAGTCTGTGAGTGCTTTAATTTAGGAGTTATGGCAGAAATTAGAAAACAATATTGCATCGACTCAATCGCCACAACGGCGACAGGTAGAACTATCTGACTAACGGTAGAATATGCGCTATACAGCTTTCTAACAACTGCCGCAGAGTCCGACTCTGTGTGTGCTCTACTTTAGGAGTTAGGGCAGAGATTAGATACCAACATTGCGCCGACCCTAGCGCCCCAACGGCAATAGTTCGAACTATCTGACTAACGGCAGAATATGCGACATACAAATTTCTAACAACTGCCGCCAAGTCCGACTCTGTGAGTACTCTACTTTAGGAGTTACTGCAGAAATTACATACCAATATTGCATCGATTCTATCGCCAAAACGGCGATACTTAGAACTATCTGACTCACGGCAGAATATGCGCCATACAAATTTCTAACAACCGCCGCCAAGTCCGACTCTGTGAGTGCTCTACTTCAGGAGTTAGGGCAGAAATTAGATAACAATATTGCATCGACTCTAGCGCCAAAACGGCGATAGTTAGTACTATCCCACTAACGGCAAAATATGCGCTATACAATTGTCTAACAACTGCCGCAATGTCCGACACTGTGAGTGCTCTACTTCAGGAGTTAGGGCAGAAATTAGATATCAATATTGCATCGACTCTAGCGCCAAAACGGCGATACTTAGAACTATCTGACTAACGGCAGAATATGCGCCATACAAATTTCTAACAACCGCCGCCAAGCCCGACTCTGTGAGTGCTCTACTTTAGGAGTTATGGGAGAAACTAGAAAACAATACTGCATCGAGTCAACCGGCAAAACGGTGATAGTTAGAACTATCTGACTAACGGGAGAATATTCGCTATAAAAGTGTCTAACAATTGGCCAAAATTCCAATTATATCAATGCTATACTTTAGGAGTTGTGGCAGAAATTAGAAAACAATTTTTCATCGACTTTAGCGGCAAAACGGCGACAGGTAGAACTATCTGACTAACGGTAGAATATGCGCTATACAGCTTTCTAACAACTGCCGGAGAGTCCGACTCTGTGAGTACTCTACTTTAGGAGTTAGGGCAGAAATTAGATACCAACATTGCATCGACTCTAGCGCCACAACGGCAATAGTTCGAACTATCTGACTGACGGCAGAATATGCGGCATACAAGTTTCTAACAACTGCCGCCAAGTCCGACTCTGTGAGTACTCTACATTAGGAGTTAGGGCAGAAATTAGATACCAATATTTCATCGACTCTAGCGCCAAAACGGCGATAGTTAGAACTATCTGACTAACGGCAGAATATGCGCCATACAAATGTCTAACAACTGCCGAAAATTCCGACACTGTGAGTGCTCTACTTTAGGAGTTAGGGTAGAAATTAGATACCAACATTGCATCGACTCTAACGCCAAAACGGCGATAGATAGGACTATCTGACTAACGGCAAAATATGCGCTATACAAATGTCGAACAACTGCCGCAGAGTGCGACTCTGTAGGTGCTCTACTTTAGGAGTTAGGGCAGAAATTAGATACCAACATTGCATCGACTCTAGCGCCAAAACGGCGATAGTTAGAACTATCCCACTAACGGCAGAATATGCGCTATACAAATGTCGTACAACTGCCGCAGAGTCCGACTCTGTGAGTGCTCTACTTTAGGAGTTAGGGCAGAAATTAGATACCAACATGGCATCGACTCTAGCGCCAAAACGGCGATAGTTAGGACTATCTGACTAACGGCAGAATATGCGCTATACAAATATCTAACAACTGCCGCAAAGTTTTAGTCTGTGAGTGCTTTACTTTAGGAGTTATGACAGAAATTAGAAAACAATATTGCATCGACTCTAGCGCCAAAACGGCGATACTTAGAACTATCTGGATAACGGCAGAATATGCGCCATACAAATTTCTAACAACTGGCGCCAAGTCCGACTCTGTGAGTGTTCTGCTTTAGGAGTTAGGGCAGAAATTAGAAAACAATATTGCATCGACTCTAGCGCCAAAACGGCGATACTTATAACTAGCTGACTAACGGCGGAATATGCGCCATACAAATTTCTAACAACTGGCGCCAAGTCCGACTCTGTGAGTGTTCTACTTTAGGAGTTACAACAGAAATTAAATACCAATATTGCATCGAATCTAGCGCCAAAACGGCGATAGTTAGAATTATCTGACTAACGGCAGAATATACGCCGTACAAATTTCTAACAATTGCCGCCAAATTCGCCTCTGTGAGCGCTCTACTTTAGGAGTTAGGTGCAGGAATTAGATACCAATATTGCATCGATTCTAGCGCCAAAACGGCGATAGTTAGAATTATCTGACTAACGGCAGAATATACGCCGTACAAATTTCTAACAATTGCCGCCAAATTCGCCTCTGTGAGTGCTCTACTTTAGGAGTTAGGGCAGAAATTAGATACCAATATTGCATCGACTCTAGCGCCAAAACGGCAATAGTTAGAACTATCTGACTAAAGGTAGAATATGCGCTATACAACTTTCTAACAACCGCCGCCAAGTCCGACGCTGTGAATGCTATACCTTAGGAGTTATGGCAGAAATTAGAAATCAATATTGCATCGACTCTAGCGCCAAGACCGTGATAGCTAGAACTATCCGACCAACGGCAGAATTTTTGCCATAAAAATATTTATCAACTACCGAAAATTCCGACACTGTGAGTGCTCTACTTTAGGAGTTATGGCAGAAATTAGAAAACAACATTGCATCGACTCTAGCGCCAAGACGGTGATAGTTAGAACTATCCGACTAACGGCAGGATATTCGCCATAAAAATATCTAACAACTGCCGAAACTTCCGACGCTGTGAGTGCTATACTTTAGGACTTCTGGCAGAAATTAGAAAACAATATTTCATCGATTCTCGCACCAAAACGGTGATAGTTAGAACTATCCGACTAACCGCAAAATATTCGCCATAAAAATATCTAACAGCCGCCGAAAAGTCCGACGCTGTGAGTGCTCTACTTTAGGAGTTATGGTAGAAACTAGAAAACAATATTGCATCGAGTCAACCGGCAAAACGGTGATAGTTAGAACTATCTGACTAACGGCAGAATATTCGCTATAAAAGTGTCTAACAATTGCCCAAAATTCCAATTATATCAGTGCTATACTTTAGGAGTTATGGCAGAAATTAGAAAACAATATTACATCGACTCTATCGCCAAAACGGTGATAGTTAGAACTATCCGACTAACGGCAGAATATTCTCCATAAAAATATCTAACAACTACCGAAAATTCCGCCGCTGTGAGAGCTATTCTTTAGGAGTTATGGCAGAAATTAGGGAAGAATATTGCATCGACTCTAGCGCCAAGAGGGTGAAAGCTAGAACTATCCGACTAACGGCAGAATATTCGCCATAAAAATATTTATCAACTACCGAAAATTCCGACACTGTGAGTGCTCTACTTTAGGAGTTATGGCAGAAGTTAGAGAAGAATATTGCATCGACTCTAGCGCCAAGACGGTGATAGTTAGAACTATCCGACTAACTGCAGGATATTCGCCATAAAAATATCTAACAACTGCCGAAACTTCCGACGCTGTGAGTGCTATACTTTAGGACTTCTGGCAGAAATTAGAAAACAATATTTCATCGATTCTCGCACCAAAACGGTGATAGTTAGAACTATCCTACTAACGGCAAAATATTCGCCATAAAATTATCTAACAACCGCCGAAAAGTCCGACGCTGTGAGTGCTCTACTTTAGGAGTTATGGGAGAAACTAGAAAACAATATTGCATCGACTCAACCGGCAAAACGGTGATAGTTAGAACTATCTGACTAACGGCAGAATATTCGCTATAAAAGTGTCTAACAATTGCCCAAAATTCCAATTATATCAATGCTATACTTTAGGAGTTGTGGCAGAAATTACAAAAAAATTTTTCATCGACTTTAGCGGCAAAACGGCGACAGGTAGAATTATCTGACTAACGGCAGAATATACGCCGTACAAATTTCTAACAATTGCCGCCAAATTCGCCTCTGTGAGTGCTCTACTTTAGGAGTTATGGCAGAAATTATATACCAATATTGCATCGACTCTAGCGCCAAAACGGCGATAGTTAGAACTATCCCACTAACGGCAGAATATGCGCTATACAAATGTCGAACAACTGCCGCAGAGTCCGACTCTGTGAGTGCTCTACTTTAAGAGTTAGGGCACAAATTAGAAAACAATATTGCATCGACTCTAGCGCCACAACGGCGATAGTTAGAACTATCTGACTAACGGTAGAATATGCGCTATACAAATGTCTAACAACTGCCGAAAATTCCGACACTGTGAGTGCTCTACTTTAGGAGTTAGGGTAGAAATTAGATACCAACATTGCATCGACTCTAACGCCAAAACGGCGATAGATAGGACTATCTGACTAACGGCAGAATATGCGTTATACAAATGTCTAACAACTGCCGCAAAGTTTTAGTCTGTGAGTGCTTTAATTTAGGAGTTATGGCAGAAATTAGAAAACAATATTGCATCGACTCAATCGCCACAACGGCGACAGGTAGAACTATCTGACTAACGGTAGAATATGCGCTATACAGCTTTCTAACAACTGCCGCAGAGTCCGACTCTGTGAGTGCTCTACTTTAGGAGTTAGGGCAGAGATTAGATACCAACATTGCGCCGACCCTAGCGCCCCAACGGCAATAGTTCGAACTATCTGACTAACGGCAGAATATGCGACATACAAATTTCTAACAACTGCCGCCAAGTCCGACTCTGTGAGTACTCTACTTTAGGAGTTACTGCAGAAATTAGATACCAATATTGCATCGATTCTATCGCCAAAACGGCGATACTTAGAACTATCTGACTAACGGCAGAATATGCGCCATACAAATTTCTAACAACCGCCGCCAAGTCCGACTCTGTGAGTGCTCTACTTCAGGAGTTAGGGCAGAAATTAGATAACAATATTGCATCGACTCTAGCGCCAAAACGGCGATAGTCAGTACTATCCCACTAACGGCAGAATATGCGCTATACAATTGTCTAACAACTGCCGCAATGTCCGACTCTGTGAGTGCTCTACTTCAGGAGTTAGGGCAGAAATTAGATATCAATATTGCATCGACTCTAGCGCCAAAACGGCGATACTTAGAACTATCTGACTAACGGCAGAATATGCGCCATACAAATTTCTAACAACCGCCGCCAAGCCCGACTCTGTGAGTGCTCTACTTTAGGAGTTATGGGAGAAACTAGAAAACAATACTGCATCGAGTCAACCGGCAAAACGGTGATAGGTAGAACTATCTGACTAACGGGAGAATATTCGCTATAAAAGTGTCTAACAATTGGCCAAAATTCCAATTATATCAATGCTATACTTTAGGAGTTGTGGCAGAAATTAGAAAACAATTTTTCATCGACTTTAGCGGCAAAACGGCGACAGGTAGAACTATCTGACTAACGGTAGAATATGCGCTATACAGCTTTCTAACAACTGCCGGAGAGTCCGACTCTGTGAGTACTCTACTTTAGGAGTTAGGGCAGAAATTAGATACCAACATTGCATCGACTCTAGCGCCACAACGGCAATAGTTCGAACTATCTGACTAACGGCAGAATATGCGGCATACAAGTTTCTAACAACTGCCGCCAAGTCCGACTCTGTGAGTACTCTACATTAGGAGTTAGGGCAGAAATTAGATACCAATATTTCATCGACTCTAGCGCCAAAACGGCGATAGTTAGAACTATCTGACTAACGGCAGAATATGCGCCATACAAATGTCTAACAACTGCCGAAAATTCCGACACTGTGAGTGCTCTACTTTAGGAGTTAGGGTAGAAATTAGATACCAACATTGCATCGACTCTAACGCCAAAACGGCGATAGATAGGACTATCTGACTAACGGCAAAATATGCGCTATACAAATGTCGAACAACTGCCGCAGAGTGCGACTCTGTAGGTGCTCTACTTTAGGAGTTAGGGCAGAAATTAGATACCAACATTGCATCGACTCTAGCGCCAAAACGGCGATAGTTAGAACTATCCCACTAACGGCAGAATATGCGCTATACAAATGTCGTACAACTGCCGCAGAGTCCGACTCTGTGAGTGCTCTACTTTAGGAGTTAGGGCAGAAATTAGATACCAACATGGCATCGACTCTAGCGCCAAAACGGCGATAGTTAGGACTATCTGACTAACGGCAGAATATGCGCTATACAGCTTTCTAACAACTGCCGGAGAGTCCGACTCTGTGAGTACTCTACTTTAGGAGTTAGGGCAGAAATTAGATACCAACATTGCGCCGACCCTAGCGCCCTAACGGCAATAGTTCGAACTATCTGACTAACGGCAGAATATGCGACATACAAATTTCTAACAACTGCCGCCAAGTCCGACTCTGTGAGTACTCTACTTTAGGAGTTACTGCAGAAATTAGATACCAATATTGCATCGATTCTATCGCCAAAACGGCGATACTTAGAACTATCTGACTAACGGCAGAATATGCGCCATACAAATTTCTAACAACCGCCGCCAAGTCCGACTCTGTGAGTGCTCTACTTCAGGAGTTAGGGCAGAAATTAGATAACAATATTGCATCGACTCTAGCGCCAAAACGGCGATAGTTAGTACTATCCCACTAACGGCAGAATATGCGCTATACAATTGTCTAACAACTGCCGCAATGTCCGACTCTGTGAGTGCTCTACTTCAGGAGTTAGGGCAGAAATTAGATATCAATATTGCATCGACTCTAGCGCCAAAACGGCGATACTTAAAACTATCTGACTAACGGCAGAATATGCGCCATACAAATTTCTAACAACCGCCGCCAAGCCCGACTCTGTGAGTGCTCTACTTTAGGAGTTATTGGAGAAACTAGAAAACAATACTGCATCGAGTCAACCGGCAAAACGGTGATAGTTAGAACTATCTGACTAACGGGAGAATATTCGCTATAAAAGTGTCTAACAATTGGCCAAAATTCCAATTATATCAATGCTATACTTTAGGAGTTGTGGCAGAAATTAGAAAACAATTTTTCATCGACTTTAGCGGCAAAACGGCGACAGGTAGAACTATCTGACTAACGGTAGAATATGCGCTATACAGCTTTCTAACAACTGCCGGAGAGTCCGACTCTGTGAGTACTCTACTTTAGGAGTTAGGGCAGAAATTAGATACCAACATTGCATCGACTCTAGCGCCACAACGGCAATAGTTCGAACTATCTGACTAACGGCAGAATATGCGGCATACAAGTTTCTAACAACTGCCGCCAAGTCCGACTCTGTGAGTACTCTACATTAGGAGTTAGGGCAGAAATTAGATACCAATATTTCATCGACTCTAGCGCCAAAACGGCGATAGTTAGAACTATCTGACTAACGGCAGAATATGCGCCATACAAATGTCTAACAACTGCCGAAAATTCCGACACTGTGAGTGCTCTACTTTAGGAGTTAGGGTAGAAATTAGATACCAACATTGCATCGACTCTAACGCCAAAACGGCGATAGATAGGACTATCTGACTAACGGCAAAATATGCGCTATACAAATGTCGAACAACTGCCGCAGAGTGCGACTCTGTAGGTGCTCTACTTTAGGAGTTAGGGCAGAAATTAGATACCAACATTGCATCGACTCTAGCGCCAAAACGGCGATAGTTAGAACTATCCCACTAACGGCAGAATATGCGCTATACAAATGTCGTACAACTGCCGCAGAGTCCGACTCTGTGAGTGCTCTACTTTAGGAGTTAGGGCAGAAATTAGATACCAACATGGCATCGACTCTAGCGCCAAAACGGCGATAGTTAGGACTATCTGACTAACGGCAGAATATGCGCTATACAGCTTTCTAACAACTGCCGGAGAGTCCGACTCTGTGAGTACTCTACTTTAGGAGTTAGGGCAGAGATTAGATACCAACATTGCGCCGACCCTAGCGCCCCAACGGCAATAGTTCGAACTATCTGACTAACGGCAGAATATGCGACATACAAATTTCTAACAACTGCCGCCAAGTCCGACTCTGTGAGTACTCTACTTTAGGAGTTACTGCAGAAATTAGATACCAATATTGCATCGATTCTATCGCCAAAACGGCGATACTTAGAACTATCTGACTAACGGCAGAATATGCGCCATACAAATTTCTAACAACCGCCGCCAAGTCCGACTCTGTGAGTGCTCTACTTCAGGAGTTAGGGCAGAAATTAGATAACAATATTGCATCGACTCTAGCGCCAAAACGGCGATAGTTAGTACTATCCCACTAACGGCAGAATATGCGCTATACAATTGTCTAACAACTGCCGCAATGTCCGACTCTGTGAGTGCTCTACTTCAGGAGTTAGGGCAGAAATTAGATATCAATATTGCATCGACTCTAGCGCCAAAACGGCGATACTTAGAACTATCTGACTAACGGCAGAATATGCGCCATACAAATTTCTAACAACCGCCGCCAAGCCCGACTCTGTGAGTGCTCTACTTTAGGAGTTATGGGAGAAACTAGAAAACAATACTGCATCGAGTCAACCGGCAAAACGGTGATAGTTAGAACTATCTGACTAACGGGAGAATATTCGCTATAAAAGTGTCTAACAATTGGCCAAAATTCCAATTATATCAATGCTATACTTTAGGAGTTAGGGCAGAAATTAGATACCAACATTGCATCGACTCTAGCGCCAAAACGGCGATAGTTAGAACTATCTGACTAACGGCAGAATATGCGCCATACAAATTTCTAACAACCGCCGCCAAGTCCGACTCTGTGAGTGCTCTACTTCAGGAGTTAGGGCAGAAATTAGATAACAATATTGCATCGACTCTAGCGCCAAAACGGCGATAGTTAGTACTATCCCACTAACGGCAGAATATGCGCTATACAATTGTCTAACAACTGCCGCAATGTCCGACTCTGTGAGTGCTCTACTTTAGGAGTTAGGGCAGAAATTAGATACCAACATGGCATCGACTCTAGCGCCAAAACGGCGATAGTTAGGACTATCTGACTAACGGCAGAATATGCGCTATACAAATATCTAACAACTGCCGCAAAGTTTTAGTCTGTGAGTGCTTTACTTTAGGAGTTATGACAGAAATTAGAAAACAATATTGCATCGACTCTAGCGCCAAAACGGCGATACTTAGAACTATCTGGATAACGGCAGAATATGCGCCATACAAATTTCTAACAACTGGCGCCAAGTCCGACTCTGTGAGTGTTCTGCTTTAGGAGTTAGGGCAGAAATTAGATACCAACATGGCATCGACTCTAGCGCCAAAACGGCGATAGTTAGGACTATCTGACTAACGGCAGAATATGCGCTATACAGCTTTCTAACAACTGCCGGAGAGTCCGACTCTGTGAGTACTCTACTTTAGGAGTTAGGGCAGAGATTAGATACCAACATTGCGCCGACCCTAGCGCCCCAACGGCAATAGTTCGAACTATCTGACTAACGGCAGAATATGCGACATACAAATTTCTAACAACTGCCGCCAAGTCCGACTCTGTGAGTACTCTACTTTAGGAGTTACTGCAGAAATTAGATACCAATATTGCATCGATTCTATCGCCAAAACGGCGATACTTAGAACTATCTGACTAACGGCAGAATATGCGCCATACAAATTTCTAACAACCGCCGCCAAGTCCGACTCTGTGAGTGCTCTACTTCAGGAGTTATGGGAGAAACTAGAAAACAATACTGCATCGAGTCAACCGGCAAAACGGTGATAGTTAGAACTATCTGACTAACGGGAGAATATTCGCTATAAAAGTGTCTAACAATTGGCCAAAATTCCAATTATATCAATGCTATACTTTAGGAGTTAGGGCAGAAATTAGATACCAACATTGCATCGACTCTAGCGCCAAAACGGCGATAGTTAGAACTATCTGACTAACGGCAGAATATGCGCCATACAAATTTCTAACAACCGCCGCCAAGTCCGACTCTGTGAGTGCTCTACTTCAGGAGTTAGGGCAGAAATTAGATAACAATATTGCATCGACTCTAGCGCCAAAACGGCGATAGTTAGTACTATCCCACTAACGGCAGAATATGCGCTATACAATTGTCTAACAACTGCCGCAATGTCCGACTCTGTGAGTGCTCTACTTTAGGAGTTAGGGCAGAAATTAGATACCAACATGGCATCGACTCTAGCGCCAAAACGGCGATAGTTAGGACTATCTGACTAACGGCAGAATATGCGCTATACAAATATCTAACAACTGCCGCAAAGTTTTAGTCTGTGAGTGCTTTACTTTAGGAGTTATGACAGAAATTAGAAAACAATATTGCATCGACTCTAGCGCCAAAACGGCGATACTTAGAACTATCTGGATAACGGCAGAATATGCGCCATACAAATTTCTAACAACTGGCGCCAAGTCCGACTCTGTGAGTGTTCTGCTTTAGGAGTTAGGGCAGAAATTAGATACCAACATGGCATCGACTCTAGCGCCAAAACGGCGATAGTTAGGACTATCTGACTAACGGCAGAATATGCGCTATACAGCTTTCTAACAACTGCCGGAGAGTCCGACTCTGTGAGTACTCTACTTTAGGAGTTAGGGCAGAGATTAGATACCAACATTGCGCCGACCCTAGCGCCCCAACGGCAATAGTTCGAACTATCTGACTAACGGCAGAATATGCGACATACAAATTTCTAACAACTGCCGCCAAGTCCGACTCTGTGAGTACTCTACTTTAGGAGTTACTGCAGAAATTAGATACCAATATTGCATCGATTCTATCGCCAAAACGGCGATACTTAGAACTATCTGACTAACGGCAGAATATGCGCCATACAAATTTCTAACAACCGCCGCCAAGTCCGACTCTGTGAGTGCTCTACTTCAGGAGTTAGGGCAGAAATTAGATAACAATATTGCATCGACTCTAGCGCCAAAACGGCGATACTTAGAACTATCTGACTAACGGGAGAATATTCGCTATAAAAGTGTCTAACAATTGGCCAAAATTCCAATTATATCAATGCTATACTTTAGGAGTTGTGGCAGAAATTAGAAAACAATTTTTCATCGACTTTAGCGGCAAAACGGCGACAGGTAGAACTATCTGACTAACGGCAGAATATGCGGCATACAAGTTTCTAACAACTGCCGCCAAGTCCGACTCTGTGAGTACTCTACATTAGGAGTTAGGGCAGAAATTAGATACCAACATTGCATCGACTCTAGCGCCACAACGGCAATAGTTCGAACTATCTGACTAACGGCAGAATATGCGGCATACAAGTTTCTAACAACTGCCGCCAAGTCCGACTCTGTGAGTACTCTACATTAGGAGTTAGGGCAGAAATTAGATACCAATATTTCATCGACTCTAGCGCCAAAACGGCGATAGTTAGAACTATCTGACTAACGGCAGAATATGCGCCATACAAATGTCTAACAACTGCCGAAAATTCCGACACTGTGAGTGCTCTACTTTAGGAGTTAGGGTAGAAATTAGATACCAACATTGCATCGACTCTAACGCCAAAACGGCGATAGGTAGGACTATCTGACTAACGGCAAAATATGCGCTATACAAATGTCGAACAACTGCCGCAGAGTGCGACTCTGTAGGTGCTCTACTTTAGGAGTTAGGGCAGAAATTAGATACCAACATTGCATCGACTCTAGCGCCAAAACGGCGATAGTTAGAACTATCCCACTAACGGCAGAATATGCGCTATACAAATGTCGTACAACTGCCGCAGAGTCCGACTCTGTGAGTGCTCTACTTTAGGAGTTAGGGCAGAAATTAGATACCAACATGGCATCGACTCTAGCGCCAAAACGGCGATAGTTAGGACTATCTGACTAACGGCAGAATATGCGCTATACAAATATCTAACAACTGCCGCAAAGTTTTAGTCTGTGAGTGCTTTACTTTAGGAGTTATGACAGAAATTAGAAAACAATATTGCATCGACTCTAGCGCCAAAACGGCGATACTTAGAACTATCTGGATAACGGCAGAATATGCGCCATACAAATTTCTAACAACTGGCGACAAGTCCGACTCTGTGAGTGTTCTGCTTTAGGAGTTAGGGCAGAAATTAGAAAACAATATTGCATCGACTCTAGCGCCAAAACGGCGATACTTATAACTAGCTGACTAACGGCGGAATATACGCCGTACAAATTTCTAACAATTGCCGCCAAATTCGCCTCTGTGAGTGCTCTACTTTAGGAGTTAGGGCAGAAATTAGATACCAACATTGCATCGACTCTAGCGCCAAAACGGCGATAGTTAGAACTATCTGACTAACGGCAGAATATTCGCCATACAAATCTCGAACAACTACCGAAAAGCCCGACTCTGTGAGTGCTTTACTTTAGGAGTTATGGCAGAAATTAGAAAACAATATTTCATCGACTCTAGCGGCAAAACGGCGATAGTTAGGACTATCTGACTAACGGGAGAATATTCGCTATAAAAGTGTCTAGCAATAACCGAAAATTCCGATTATATGTGTGATATACTTTAGTAGTTGTGGCAGAAATTAGAAAAGAATATTGCATCGACTCTAACGCCAAGACGGTGATAGTTAGAACTATTCGACTAATGGTAGAATATTCGCTTTAAAAATATGTAACAAGTGCCGAATATTCCGACGCTGTGTGTGCTATACTTTAGGACTTCTGGCAGTAATTAGAAAACAATATTTCATCGATTCTCGCACCAAAACGGTGATAGTTAGAACTCTCTGACTAGCGGCAGAATATTCGCTATAAAAGTGTCTAACAATTGCCCAAAATTCCAATTATATCAGTGCTATACTGTAGGAGTTGTGGCAGAAATTAGAAAACAATTTTTCATCGACTTTAGCGCCAAAACGGCGATAGTTAGAACTATCCCACTAACGGCAGAATATGCGCTATACAAATGTCGAACAACTGCCGCAGAGTCCGACTCTGTGAGTGCTCTACTTTAGGAGTTAGGGCAGAAATTAGATACCAACATTGCATCGACTCTAGCGCCAAAACGGCGATAGTTAGGACTATCTGACTAACGGCAGAATATGCGCTATACAAATATCTAACAACTGCCGCAACGTTTTAGTCTGTGAGTGCTTTACTTTAGGAGTTATGGCAGAAATTAGAAAACAATATTGCATCGACTCTAGCGCCACAACGGCGATACTTAGAACTATCTGGATAACGGCAGAATATGCGCCATACAAATTTCTAACAACTGGCGCCAAGTCCGACTCTGTGAGTACTCTACTTTAGGAGTTAGGGCAGAAATTAGATACCAATATTGCATCGATTCTATCGCCAAAACGGCGATACTTAGAACTATCTGACTAACGGCAGAATATGCGCCATACAAATTTCTAACAACCGCCGCCAAGTCCGACTCTGTGAGTGCTCTACTTCAGGAGTTAGGGCAGAAATTAGATAACAATATTGCATCGACTCTAGCGCCAAAACGGCGATAGTTAGTACTATCCCACTAACGGCAGAATATGCGCTATACAATTGTCTAACAACTGCCGCAATGTCCGACGCTGTGAGTGCTCTACTTTAGGAGTTATGGGAGAAACTAGAAAACAATATTGCATCGACTCAACCGGCAAAACGGTGATAGTTAGAACTATCTGACTAACGGCAGAATATTCGCTATAAAAGTGTCTAACAATTGCCCAAAATTCCAATTATATCAATGCTATACTTTAGGAGTTGTGGCAGAAATTACAACAAAATTTTTCATCGACTTTAGCGGCAAAACGGCGACAGGTAGAATTATCTGACTAACGGCAGAATATACGCCGTACAAATTTCTAACAATTGCCGCCAAATTCGCCTCTGTGAGTGCTCTACTTTAGGAGTTAGGTGCAGGAATTAGATACCAATATTGCATCGACTCTAGCGCCAAAACGGCAATAGTTAGAACTATCTGACTAACGGCAGAATATGCGCTATACAAATGTCGTACAACTGCCGCAGAGTCCGACTCTGTGAGTGCTCTACTTTAGGAGTTAGGGCAGAAATTAGATACCAACATGGCATCGACTCTAGCGCCAAAACGGCGATAGTTAGGACTATCTGACTAACGGCAGAATATGCGCTATACAAATATCTAACAACTGCCGCAAAGTTTTAGTCTGTGAGTGCTTTACTTTAGGAGTTATGACAGAAATTAGAAAACAATATTGCATCGACTCTAGCGCCAAAACGGCGATACTTAGAACTATCTGGATAACGGCAGAATATGCGCCATACAAATTTCTAACAACTGGCGCCAAGTCCGACTCTGTGAGTGTTCTGCTTTAGGAGTTAGGGCAGAAATTAGAAAACAATATTGCATCGACTCTAGCGCCAAAACGGCGATACTTATAACTAGCTGACTAACGGCGGAATATGCGCCATACAAATTTCTAACAACTGGCGCCAAGTCCGACTCTGTGAGTGTTCTACTTTAGGAGTTACAACAGAAATTAAATACCAATATTGCATCGAATCTAGCGCCAAAACGGCGATAGTTAGAATTATCTGACTAACGGCAGAATATACGCCGTACAAATTTCTAACAATTGCCGCCAAATTCGCCTCTGTGAGTGCTCTACTTTAGGAGTTAGGGCAGAAATTAGATACCAACATTGCATCGACTCTAGCGCCAAAACGGCGATAGTTAGAACTATCTGACTAACGGCAGAATATTCGCCATACAAATCTCGAACAACTACCGAAAAGCCCGACTCTGTGAGTGCTTTACTTTAGGAGTTATGGCAGAAATTAGAAAACAATATTGCATCGACTCTAGCGGCAAAACGGCGATAGTTAGGACTATCTGACTAACGGGAGAATATTCGCTATAAAAGTGTCTAGCAATAACCGAAAATTCCGATTATATGTGTGATATACTTTAGTAGTTGTGGCAGAAATTAGAAAAGAATATTGCATCGACTCTAACGCCAAGACGGTGATAGTTAGAACTATTCGACTAATGGTAGAATATTCGCTTTAAAAATATGTAACAAGTGCCGAATATTCCGACGCTGTGTGTGCTATACTTTAGGACTTCTGGCAGTAATTAGAAAACAATATTTCATCGATTCTCGCACCAAAACGGTGATAGTTAGAACTCTCTGACTAGCGGCAGAATATTCGCTATAAAAGTGTCTAACAATTGCCCAAAATTCCAATTATATCAGTGCTATACTGTAGGAGTTGTGGCAGAAATTAGAAAACAATTTTTCATCGACTTTAGCGCCAAAACGGCGATAGTTAGAACTATCCCACTAACGGCAGAATATGCGCTATACAAATGTCGAACAACTGCCGCAGAGTCCGACTCTGTGAGTGCTCTACTTTAGGAGTTAGGGCAGAAATTAGATACCAACATTGCATCGACTCTAGCGCCAAAACGGCGATAGTTAGGACTATCTGACTAACGGCAGAATATGCGCTATACAAATATCTAACAACTGCCGCAACGTTTTAGTCTGTGAGTGCTTTACTTTAGGAGTTATGGCAGAAATTAGAAAACAATATTGCATCGACTCTAGCGCCACAACGGCGATACTTAGAACTATCTGGATAACGGCAGAATATGCGCCATACAAATTTCTAACAACTGGCGCCAAGTCCGACTCTGTGAGTACTCTACTTTAGGAGTTAGGGCAGAAATTAGATACCAATATTGCATCGATTCTATCGCCAAAACGGCGATACTTAGAACTATCTGACTAACGGCAGAATATGCGCCATACAAATTTCTAACAACCGCCGCCAAGTCCGACTCTGTGAGTGCTCTACTTCAGGAGTTAGGGCAGAAATTAGATAACAATATTGCATCGACTCTAGCGCCAAAACGGCGATAGTTAGTACTATCCCACTAACGGCAGAATATGCGCTATACAATTGTCTAACAACTGCCGCAATGTCCGACGCTGTGAGTGCTCTACTTTAGGAGTTATGGGAGAAACTAGAAAACAATATTGCATCGACTCAACCGGCAAAACGGTGATAGTTAGAACTATCTGACTAACGGCAGAATATTCGCTATAAAAGTGTCTAACAATTGCCCAAAATTCCAATTATATCAATGCTATACTTTAGGAGTTGTGGCAGAAATTACAACAAAATTTTTCATCGACTTTAGCGGCAAAACGGCGACAGGTAGAATTATCTGACTAACGGCAGAATATACGCCGTACAAATTTCTAACAATTGCCGCCAAATTCGCCTCTGTGACTGCTCTACTTTAGGAGTTAGGTGCAGGAATTAGATACCAATATTGCATCGACTCTAGCGCCAAAACGGCAATAGTTAGAACTATCTGACTAAAGGTAGAATATGCGCTATACAACTTTCTAACAACCGCCGCCAAGTCCGACGCTGTGAATGCTATACCTTAGGAGTTATGGCAGAAATTAGAAATCAATATTGCATCGACTCTAGCGCCAAGACCGTGATAGCTAGAACTGTCCGACCAACGGCAGAATTTTTGCCATAAAAATATTTATCAACTACCGAAAATTCCGACACTGTGAGTGCTATACTTTAGGACTTCTGGCAGAAATTAGAAAACAATATTTCATCGATTCTCGCACCAAAACGGTGATAGTTAGAACTATCCGACTAACCGCAAAATATTCGCCATAAAAATATCTAACAGCCGCCGAAAAGTCCGACGCTGTGAGTGCTCTACTTTAGGAGTTATGGGAGAAACTAGAAAACAATATTGCATCGAGTCAACCGGCAAAACGGTGATAGTTAGAACTATCCGACTAACCGCAAAATATTCGCCATAAAAATATCTAACAGCCGCCGAAAAGTCCGACGCTGTGAGTGCTCTACTTTAGGAGTTATGGGAGAAACTAGAAAACAATATTGCATCGAGTCAACCGGCAAAACGGTGATAGTTAGAACTATCTGACTAACGGCAGAATATTCGCTATAAAAGTGTCTAACAATTGCCCAAAATTCCAATTATATCAGTGCTATACTTTAGGAGTTATCGCAGAAATTAGAAAACAATATTACATCGACTCTATCGCCAAAACGGTGATAGTTAGAACTATCCGACTAACGGCAGAATATTCTCCATACAAATATCTAACAACTACCGAAAATTTCGCCGCTGTGAGAGCTATACTTTAGGAGTTATGGCAGAAATTAGGGAAGAATATTGCATCGACTCTAGCGCCAAGACGGTGATAGTTAGAACTATCCGACTAACGGCAGAATATTCGCTATAAAAGTGTCTAACAATTGCCCAAAATTCCAATTATATCAATGCTATACTTTAGGAGTTGTGGCAGAAATTACAACAAAATTTTTCATCGACTTTAGCGGCAAAACGGCGACAGGTAGAATTATCTGATTAACGGCAGAATATACGCCGTACAAATTTCTAACAATTGCCGCCAAATTCGCCTCTGTGAGTGCTCTACTTTAGGAGTTAGGGCAGAAATTATATACCAATATTGCATCGACTCTAGCGCCAAAACGGCGATAGTTAGAACTATCCCACTAACGGCAGAATATGCGCTATACAAATGTCGAACAACTGCCGCAGAGTCCGACTCTGTGAGTGCTCTACTTTAGGAGTTAGGGCACAAATTAGAAAACAATATTGCATCGACTCTAGCGCCACAACGGCGATAGTTAGAATTATCTGACTAACGGTAGAATATGCGCTATACAAATGTCTAACAACTGCCGAAAATTCCGACACTGTGAGTGCTCTACTTTAGGAGTTAGGGTAGAAATTAGATACCAACATTGCATCGACTCTAACGCCAAAACGGCGATAGATAGGACTATCTGACTAACGGCAGAATATGCGTTATACAAATGTCTAACAACTGCCGCAAAGTTTTAGTCTGTGAGTGCTTTAATTTAGGAGTTATGGCAGAAATTAGAAAACAATATTGCATCGACTCACTCGCCACAACGGCGACAGGTAGAACTATCTGACTAACGGTAGAATATGCGCTATACAGCTTTCTAACAACTGCCGCAGAGTCCGACTCTGTGAGTGCTCTACTTTAGGAGTTAGGGCAGAGATTAGATACCAACATTGCACCGACCCTAGCGCCCCAACGGCAATAGTTCGAACTATCTGACTAACGGCAGAATATGCGACATACAAGTTTCTAACAACTGCCGCCAAGTCCGACTCTGTGAGTACTCTACTTTAGGAGTTAGGGCAGAAATTAGATACCAATATTGCATCGATTCTATCGCCAAAACGGCGATACTTAGAACTATCTGACTAACGGCAGAATATGCGCCATACAAATTTCTAACAACCGCCGCCAAGTCCGACTCTGTGAGTGCTCTACTTCAGGAGTTAGGGCAGAAATTAGATAACAATATTGCATCGACTCTAGCGCCAAAACGGCGATAGTTGGTACTATCCCACTAACGGCAGAATATGCGCTATACAATTGTCTAACAACTGCCGCAATGTCCGACTCTGTGAGTGCTCTACTTCAGGAGTTAGGGCAGAAATTAGATATCAATATTGCATCGACTCTAGCGCCAAAACGGCGATACTTAGAACTATCTGACTAACGGCAGAATATGCGCCATACAAATTTCTAACAACCGCCGCCAAGCCCGACTCTGTGAGTGCTCTACTTTAGGAGTTATGGGAGAAACTAGAAAACAATACTGCATCGAGTCAACCGGCAAAACGGTGATAGTTAGAACTATCTGACTAACGGGAGAATATTCGCTATAAAAGTGTCTAACAATTGGCCAAAATTCCAATTATATCAATGCTATACTTTAGGAGTTGTGGCAGAAATTAGAAAACAATTTTTCATCGACTTTAGCGGCAAAACGGCGACAGGTAGAACTATCTGACTAACGGTAGAATATGCGCTATACAGCTTTCTAACAACTGCCGGAGAGGCCGACTCTGTGAGTACTCTACTTTAGGAGTTAGGGCAGAAATTAGATACCAACATTGCATCGACTCTAGCGCCACAACGGCGATAGATAGGACTATCTGACTAACGGCAAAATATGCGCTATACAAATGTCGAACAACTGCCGCAGAGTGCGACTCTGTAGGTGCTCTACTTTAGGAGTTAGGGCAGAAATTAGATACCAACATTGCATCGACTCTAGCGCCAAAACGGCGATAGTTAGAACTATAACACTAACGGCAGAATATGCGCTATACAAATGTCGTACAACTGCCGCAGAGTCCGACTCTGTGAGTGCTCTACTTTAGGAGTTAGGGCAGAAATTGGATACCAACATGGCATCGACTCTAGCGCCAAAACGGCGATAGATAGGACTATCTGACTAACGGCAAAATATGCGCTATACAAATGTCGAACAACTGCCGCAGAGTGCGACTTTGTAGGTGCTCTACTTTAGGAGTTAGGGCAGAAATTAGATACCAACATTGCATCGACTCTAGCGCCAAAACGGCGATAGTTAGAACTATCCCACTAACGGCAGAATATGCGCTATACAAATGTCGTACAACTGCCGCAGAGTCCGACTCTGTGAGTGCTCTACTTTAGGAGTTAGGGCAGAAATTAGATACCAACATGGCATCGACTCTAGCGCCAAAACGGCGATAGTTAGGACTATCTGACTAACGGCAGAATATGCGCTATACAAATATCTAACAACTGCCGCAAAGTTTTAGTCTGTGAGTGCTTTACTTTAGGAGTTATGACAGAAATTAGAAAACAATATTGCATCGACTCTAGCGCCAAAACGGCGATACTTAGAACTATCTGGATAACGGCAGAATATGCGCCATACAAATTTCTAACAACTGGCGCCAAGTCCGACTCTGTGAGTGTTCTGCTTTAGGAGTTACGGCAGAAATTAGAAAACAATATTGCATCGACTCTAGCGCCAAAACGGCGATACTTAGAACTAGCTGACTAACGGCGGAATATGCGCCATACAAATTTCTAACAACTGGCGCCAAGTCCGACTCTGTGAGTGTTCTACTTTAGGAGTTACAGCAGAAATTAAATACCAATATTGCATCGAATCTAGCGCCAAAACGGCGATAGTTAGAATTATCTGACTAACGGCAGAATATACGCCGTACAAATTTCTAACAATTGCCGCCAAATTCGCCTCTGTGAGTGCTCTACTTTAGGAGTTAGGGCAGAAATTAGATACCAACATTGCATCGACTCTAGCGCCAAAACGGCGATAGTTAGAACTATCTGACTAACGGCAGAATATTCGCCATACAAATTTTGAACAACTACCGAAAAGCCCGACTCTGTGAGTGCTTTACTTTAGGAGTTATGGCAGAAATTAGAAAACAATATTGCATCGACTCTAGCGGCAAAACGGCGATAGTTAGGACTATCTGACTAACGGGAGAATATTCGCTATAAAAGTGTCTAGCAATAACCGAAAATTCTGATTATATGTGTGATATACTTTAGTAGTTGTGGCAGAAATTAGAAAAGAATATTGCATCGACTCTAACGCCAAGACGGTGATAGTTAGAACTATTCGACTAATGGTAGAATATTCGCTTTAAAAATATGTAACAAGTGCCGAATATTCCGACGCTGTGTGTGCTATACTTTAGGACTTCTGGCAGTAATTAGAAAACAATATTTCATCGATTCTCGCACCAAAACGGTGATAGTTAGAACTCTCTGACTAGCGGCAGAATATTCGCTATAAAAGTGTCTAACAATTGCCCAAAATTCCAATTATATCAGTGCTATACTTTAGGAGTTGTGGCAGAAATTAGAAAACAATTTTTCATCGACTTTAGCGCCAAAACGGCGATAGTTAGAACTATCCCACTAACGGCAGAATATGCGCTATACAAATGTCGAACAACTGCCGCAGAGTCCGACTCTGTGAGTGCTCTACTTTAGGAGTTAGGGCAGAAATTAGATACCAACATTGCATCGACTCTAGCGCCAAAACGGCGATAGTTAGGACTATCTGACTAACGGCAGAATATGCGCTATACAAATATCTAACAACTGCCGCAACGTTTTAGTCTGTGAGTGCTTTACTTTAGGAGTTATGGCAGAAATTAGAAAACAATATTGCATCGACTCTAGCGCCACAAGGGCGATACTTAGAACTATCCGACTAACGGCAGGATATTCGCCATAAAAATATCTAACAACTGCCGAAACTTCCGACGCTGTGAGTGCTATACTTTAGGACTTCTGGCAGAAATTAGAAAACAATATTTCATCGATTCTCGCACCAAAACGGTGATAGTTAGAACTATCCTACTAACGGCAGAATATTCGCCATAAAAATATCTAACAACTACCGAAAATTCCGCCGCTGTGAGAGCTATACTTTAGGAGTTATGGCAGAAATTAGAAAACAATTTTGCATCGACCCTAGCGGCAAAACGGTGATAGTTAGAACTATCTGACTAACGGCAGAATATTCGCTATAAAAGTGTCTAACAATTGCCCAAAATTCCAATTATATCAGTGCTATACTTTAGGAGTTATGGCAGAAATTAGAAAATAATATTACATCGACTCTATCGCCAAAACGGTGATAGTTAGAACTATCCGACTAACGGCAGGATATTCGCCATAAAAATATCTAACAACTGCCGAAACTTCCGACGCTGTGAGTGCTATACTTTAGGACTTCTGGCAGAAATTAGAAAACAATATTTCATCGATTCTCGCACCAAAACGGTGATAGTTAGAACTATCCGACTAACGACAGAATATTCGCCATAAAAATATCTAACAACCGCCGAAAAGTCCGACGCTGTGAGTGCTCTACTTTAGGAGTTATGGGAGAAACTAGAAAACAATATTGCATCGACTCAACCGGCAAAACGGTGATAGTTAGAACTATCTGACTAACGGCAGAATATTCGCTATAAAAGTGTCTAACAATTGCCCAAAATTCCAATTATATCAATGCTATACTTTAGGAGTTGTGGCAGAAATTACAAAAAAAATTTTCATCGACTTTAGCGACAAAACGGCGACAGGTAGAATTATCTGACTAACGGCAGAATATACGCCGTACAAATTTCTAACAATTGCCGCCAAAGTCGCCTCTGTGAGTGCTCTACTTTAGGAGTTAGGGCAGAAATTATATACCAATATTGCATCGACTCTAGCGCCAAAACGGCAATAGTTAGAACTATCTGACTAACGGCAGAATATGCGCCATACAAATTTCTAACAACCGCCGCCAAGTCCGACTCTGTGAGTGCTCTACTTTAGGAGTTAGGGCAGAAATTAGATAACAATATTGCATCGACTCTAGCACCAAAACGGCGATAGTTAGAACTATCCCACTAACGGCAGAATATGCGCTATACCAATGTCGAACAACTGCCGCAGAGTCCGACTCTGTGAGTGCTCTACTTTAGGAGTTAGGGCAGAAATTAGATACCAACATTGCATCGACTCTAGCGCCAAAACGGCGATAGTTAGGACTATCTGACTAACGGCAGAATATGCGCTATACAAATATCTAACAACTGCCGCAACGTTTTAGTCTGTGAGTGCTTTACTTTAGGAGTTATGGCAGAAATTAGAAAACAATATTGCATCGACTCTAGCGCCACAACGGCGATACTTAGAACTATCTGGATAACGGCAGAATATGCACCATACAAATTTCTAACAACTGGCGCCAAGTCCGACTGTGTGAGTGTTCTACTTTAGGAGTTACGGCAGAAATTAGATACCAATATTGCATCGAATCTAGCGCCAAAACGGCGATAGTTAGAATTATCTGACTAACGGCAGAATATACGCCGTACAAATTTCTAACAATTGCCGCCAAATTCGCCTCTGTGAGTGCTCTACTTTAGGAGTTAGGTGCAGGAATTAGATACCAATATTGCATCGACTCTAGCGCCAAAACGGCGATAGTTAGAATTATCTGACTAACGGCAGAATATACGCCGTACAAATTTCTAACAATTGCCGCCAAATTCGCCTCTGTGAGTGCTCTACTTTAGGAGTTAGGGCAGAAATTAGATACCAATATTGCATCGACTCTAGCGCCAAAACGGCAATAGTTAGAACTATCTGACTAAAGGTAGAATATGCGCTATACAACCTTCTAACAACCGCCGCCAAGTCCGACGCTGTGAATGCTATACCTTAGGAGTTATGGCAGAAATTAGAAATCAATATTGCATCGACTCTAGCGCCAAGACCGTGATAGCTAGAACTATCCGACCAACGGCAGAATTTTTGCCATAAAAATATTTATCAACTACCGAAAATTCCGACACTGTGAGTGCTATACTTTAGGAGTTATGGCAGAAATTAGAAAACAACATTGCATCGACTCTAGCGCCAAGACGGTGATAGTTAGAACTATCCGACTAACGGCAGGATATTCGCCATAAAAATATCTAACAACTGCCGAAACTTCCGACGCTGTGAGTGCTATACTTTAGGACTTCTGGCAGAAATTAGAAAACAATATTTCATCGATTCTCGCACCAAAACGGTGATAGTTAGAACTATCCGACTAACCGCAAAATATTCGCCATAAAAATATCTAACAGCCGCGGAAAAGTCCGACGCTGTGAGTGCTCTACTTTAGGAGTTATGGGAGAAACTAGAAAACAATATTGCATCGAGTCAACCGGCAAAACGGTGATAGTTAGAACTATCTGACTAACGGCAGAATATTCGCTATAAAAGTGTCTAACAATTGCCCAAAATTCCAATTATATCAGTGCTATACCTTAGGAGTTATGGCAGAAATTAGAAAACAATATTACATCGACTCTATCGCCAAAACGGTGATAGTTAGAACTATCCGACTAACGGCAGAATATTCTCCATAAAAATATCTAACAACTACCGAAAATTCCGCCGCTGTGAGAGCTATACTTTAGGAGTTATGGCAGAAATTAGGGAAGAATATTGCATCGACTCTAGCGCCAAGAGGGTGAAAGCTAGAACTATCCGACTAACGGCAGAATATTCGCCATAAAAATATTTATCAACTACCGAAAATTCCGACACTGTGAGTGCTCTACTTTAGGAGTTATGGCAGAAATTAGAAAACAATATTGCATCGACTCTAGCGCCAAGACGGTGATAGTTAGAACTATCCGACTAACGGCAGGATATTCGCCATAAAAATATCTAACAACTGCCGAAACTTCCGACGCTGTGAGTGCTATACTTTAGGACTTCTGGCAGAAATTAGAAAACAATATTTCATCGATTCTCGCACCAAAACGGTGATAGTTAGAACTATCCTACTAACGGCAAAATATTCGCCATAAAAATATCTAACAACCGCCGAAAAGTCCGACGCTGTGAGTGCTCTACTTTAGGAGTTATGGGAGAAACTAGAAAACAATATTGCATCGACTCAACCGGCAAAACGGTGATAGTTAGAACTATCTGACTAACGGCAGAATATTCGCTATAAAAGTGTCTAACAATTGCCCAAAATTCCCATTATATCAATGCTATACTTTAGGAGTTGTGGCAGAAATTACAACAAAATTTTTCATCGACTTTAGCGGCAAAACGGCGACAGGTAGAATTATCTGACTAACGGCAGAATATACGCCGTACAAATTTCTAACAATTGCCGCCAAATTCGCCTCTGTGAGTACTCCACATTAGGAGTTAGGGCAGAAATTAGATACCAACATTGCATTGACTCTAGCGCCAAAACGGCGATAGTTAGAACTATCTGACTAACGGCAGAATATGCGCTATACAAATGTCTAACAACTGCCGCAGAGTCCGACTCTGTGAGTGCTCTACTTTAGGAGTTAGGGCACAAATTAGAAAACAATATTGCATCGACTCTAGCGCCACAACGGCGATAGTTAGAATTATCTGACTAACGGTAGAATATGCGCTATACAAATGTCTAACAACTGCCGAAAATTCCGACACTGTGAGTGCTCTACTTTAGGAGTTAGGGTAGAAATTAGATACCAACATTGCATCGACTCTAACGCCAAAACGGCGATAGATAGGACTATCTGACTAACGGCAGAATATGCGCTATACAGCTTTCTAACAACTGCCGGAGAGTCCGACTCTGTGAATACTCTACTTTAGGAGTTAGGGCAGAAATTAGATACCAACATTGCATCGACCCTAGCGCCACAACGGCAATAGTTCGAACTATCTGACTAACGGCAGAATATGCGGCATACAAGTTTCTAACAACTGCCGCCAAGTCCGACTCTGTGAGTACTCTACATTAGGAGTTAGGGCAGAAATTAGATACCAATATTTCATCGACTCTAGCGCCAAAACGGCGATAGTTAGAACTATCTGACTAACGGCAGAATATGCGCCATACAAATGTCTAACAACTGCCGAAAATTCCGACACTGTGAGTGCTCTACTTTAGGAGTTAGGGTAGAAATTATATACCAACAATGCATCGACTCTAACGCCAAAACGGCGATAGATAGGACTATCTGACTAACGGCAAAATATGCGCTATACAAATGTCGAACAACTGCCGCAGAGTGCGACTCTGTAGGTGCTCTACTTTAGGAGTTAGGGCAGAAATTAGATACCAACATTGCACCGACTCTAGCGCCAAAACGGCGATAGTTAGAACTATCCCACTAACGGCAGAATATGAGCTATACAAATGTCGTACAACTGCCGCAGAGTCCGACTCTGTGAGTGCTCTACTTTAGGAGTTAGGGCAGAAATTAGATAACAATATTGCATCGACTCTAGCGCCAAGAGGGTGATAGCTAGAACTATCCGACTAACGACAGAATATTCGCCATAAAAATATCTAACAACTACCGAAAATTCCGCCGCTGTGAGTGCTATACCTTAGGAGTTATGGCAGAAATTAGAAAACAATTTTGCATCGACTCTAGCGGCAAAACGGCGATGGTTAGAACTATCCCACTAACGACAGAATATTCGCCATAAAAATATCTAACAACCGCCGAAAAGTCCGACGCTGTGAGTGCTATACCTTAGGAGTTATGGCAGAAATTAGGAAACAATATTGCATCGACTCTAGCGCCAAGACCGTGATAGCTAGAACTATCCGACCAACGGCAGAATATTCGCCATAAAAATATTTATCAACTACCGAAAATTCCGACACTGTGAGTGCTCTACTTTAGGAGTTATGGCCGAAACTAGTAAACAATATTGCATCGACTCTAGCGCCAAGAGGGTGATAGCTAGAACTATCCGACTAACGACAGAATATTCGCCATAAAAATATCTAACAACTACCGAAAATTCCGCCGCTGCGAGTGCTATACTTTAGGAGTTATGGCAGAAATTAGAAAACAATTTTGCATCGACTCTAGCGGCAAAACGGCGATGGTTAGAAATATCCCACTAACGACAGAATATTTGCCATAAAAATATCTAACAACTGCCGAAAAGTCCGACGCTGTGAGTGCTATACCTTAGGAGTTATGGCAGAAATTAGGAAACAATATTGCATCGACTCTAGCGCCAAGACCGTGATAGCTAGAACTATCCGACCAACGGCAGAATATTCGCCATAAAAATATTTATCAACTCCCGAAAATTCCGACACTGTGAGTGCTCTACTTTACGAGTTATGGCAGAAATTAGAAAACAATATTGCATCGACTCTAGCGCGAAGACGGTGATAGTTAGAACTATCCGACTAACGGCAGGATATTCGCCATAAAAATATCTAACAACTGCCGAAACTTCCGACGCTGTGAGTGCTATACCTTAGGAGTTATGGCAGAAATTAGAAAACAATATTGCATCGACTCTAGCGCCAAAATGGGGATAGTTAGAACTATCCGACTAACGGCAGAATATTCGCCATAAAAATATCTAACAACTACCGAAAAGTCCGACGCAGTGAGTGCTATACTTTAGGAGTTATGGCAGAAATTAGAAAACAATATTGCATCGACTCTAGCGCCAAAACGGGGATAGTTAGAACTATTCGACTAACGGCAGAACATTCGTCATAAAAATATCTAGCAACTACCGAAAAGTCCGACACTGTGAGTGCTACACTTTAGGAGGTATGGCCGAAACTAGAAAAGAATATTGCATCGACTCTAGCGCCAAGAGCGTGATAGCTAGAACTATCCGACTAACGGCAGAATATTCGCTATAAAAATATCTAACAACTACCGAAAACTCCGACGCTGTGAGTACTATACTTTAGGAGTTATGGTAGAAATTAGGAAACAATATTGCATCGATTCTAGCGCCAAAACGGTGATAGTTAGAACTATCCGATTAACGGCAGAATATTCGCCTTAAAAATACCTAACAACTGCCGAAAATTCCGACGGTGTGAGTACTATACTTTAGGAGTTATGGTAGAAATTAGGAAACAATATTGCATCGATTCTAGCGCCAAAACGGTGATAGTTAGAACTATCCGATTAACGGCAGAATATTCGCCTTAAAAATACCTAACAACTGCCGAAAATTCCGACGGTGTCAGTGCTATACTTTAGGAGTTATGGCAGAAATTAGAAAAGAATATTGCATCGACTCTAGCACCAAGAGGGTGATAGCTAGAACTATCCCACTAACGACAGAATATTCGCCATAAAAATATCTAACAACTACCGAAAATTCCGACGCTGTGAGTGCCATACTTTAGGAGTTATGGCAGAAATAAGAAAACAATTTTGCATCGACTCTAGCGGCAAAACGGCGATGGTTAGAACTATCCCACTAACGACAGAATATTTGCCATAAAAACGTCTAACAACCGCCGAAACTTCCGACGCTGTGAGTGCTATACTTTAGGACTTCTGGCAGAAATTAGCAAACAATATTTCATCGATTCTGGCACCAAAACGGTGATAGTTAGAACTATCCGACTAACCGCAAAATATTCGCCATAAAAATATCTAACAACCGCCGAAAAGTCCGACGCTGTGAGTGCTCTACTTTAGGAGTTATGGGAGAAACTAGAAAACAATATTGCATCGAGTCAACCGGTAAAACGGTGATAGTTAGAACTATCTGACTAACGGCAGAATATTCGCTATAAAAGTGTCTAACAATTGCCCAAAATTCCCATTATATCAATGCTATACTTTAGGAGTTGTGGCAGAAATTACAACAAAATTTTTCATCGACTTTAGCGGCAAAACGGCGACAGGTAGAATTATCTGACTAACGGCAGAATATACGCCGTACAAATTTCTAACAATTGCCGCCAAATTCGCCTCTGTGAGTACTCTACATTAGGAGTTAGGGCAGAAATTAGATACCAACATTGCATCGACTCTAGCGCCAAAACGGCGATAGTTAGAACTATCTGACTAACGGCAGAATATGCGCTATACAAATGTCTAACAACTGCCGCAGAGTCCGACTCTGTGAGTGCTCTACTTTAGGAGTTAGGGCACAAATTAGAAAACAATATTGCATCGACTCTAGCGCCACAACGGCGATAGTTAGAATTATCTGACTAACGGTAGAATATGCGCTATACAAATGTCTAACAACTGCCGAAAATTCCGACACTGTGAGTGCTCTACTTTAGGAGTTAGGGTAGAAATTAGATACCAACATTGCATCGACTCTAACGCCAAAACGGCGATAGATAGGACTATCTGACTAACGGCAGAATATGCGTTATACAAATGTCTAACAACTGCCGCAAAGTTTTAGTCTGTGAATGCTTTAATTTAGGAGTTATGGCAGAAATTAGAAAACAATATTGCATCGACTCAATCGCCACAACGGCGACAGGTAGAACTATCTGACTAACGGTAGAATATGCGCTATACAGCTTTCTAACAACTGCCGGAGAGTCCGACTCTGTGAGTACTCTACTTTAGGAGTTAGGGCAGAAATTAGATACCAACATTGCATCGACCCTAGCGCCACAACGGCAATAGTTCGAACTATCTGACTAACGGCAGAATATGCGGCATACAAGTTTCTAACAACTGCCGCCAAGTCCGACTCTGTGAGTACTCTACATTAGGAGTTAGGGCAGAAATTAGATACCAATATTTCATCGACTCTAGCGCCAAAACGGCGATAGTTAGAACTATCTGACTAACGGCAGAATATGCGCCATACAAATGTCTAACAACTGCCGAAAATTCCGACACTGTGAGTGCTCTACTTTAGGAGTTAGGGTAGAAATTATATACCAACAATGCATCGACTCTAACGCCAAAACGGCGATAGGTAGGACTATCTGACTAACGGCAAAATATGCGCTATACAAATGTCGAACAACTGCCGCAGAGTGCGACTCTGTAGGTGCTCTACTTTAGGAGTTAGGGCAGAAATTAGATACCAACATTGCATCGACTCTAGCGCCAAAACGGCGATAGTTAGAACTATCCCACTAACGGCAGAATATGCGCTATACAAATGTCGTACAACTACCGCAGAGTCCGACTCTGTGAGTGCGCTACTTTAGGAGTTAGGGCAGAAATTAGATAACAATATTGCATCGACTCTAGCGCCAAGAGGGTGATAGCTAGAACTATCCGACTAACGACAGAATATTCGCCATAAAAATATCTAACAACTACCGAAAATTCCGCCGCTGTGAGTGCTATACCTTAGGAGTTATGGCAGAAATTAGAAAACAATTTTGCATCGACTCTAGCGGCAAAACGGCGATGGTTAGAACTATCCCACTAACGACAGAATATTCGCCATAAAAATATCTAACAACCGCCGAAAAGTCCGACGCTGTGAGTGCTATACCTTAGGAGTTATGGCAGAAATTAGGAAACAATATTGCATCGACTCTAGCGCCAAGACCGTGATAGCTAGAACTATCCGACCAACGGCAGAATATTCGCCATAAAAATATTTATCAACTACCGAAAATTCCGACACTGTGAGTGCTCTACTTTAGGAGTTATGGCCGAAACTAGTAAACAATATTGCATCGACTCTAGCGCCAAGAGGGTGATAGCTAGAACTATCCGACTAACGACAGAATATTCGCCATAAAAATATCTAACAACTACCGAAAATTCCGCCGCTGCGAGTGCTATACTTTAGGAGTTATGGCAGAAATTAGAAAACAATTTTGCATCGACTCTAGCGGCAAAACGGCGATGGTTAGAAATATCCCACTAACGACAGAATATTTGCCATAAAAATATCTAACAACTGCCGAAAAGTCCGACGCTGTGAGTGCTATACCTTAGGAGTTATGGCAGAAATTAGGAAACAATATTGCATCGACTCTAGCGCCAAGACCGTGATAGCTAGAACTATCCGACCAACGGCAGAATATTCGCCATAAAAATATTTATCAACTACCGAAAATTCCGACACTGTGAGTGCTCTACTTTACGAGTTATGGCAGAAATTAGAAAACAATATTGCATCGACTCTAGCGCGAAGACGGTGATAGTTAGAACTATCCGACTAACGGCAGGATATTCGCCATAAAAATATCTAACAACTGCCGAAACTTCCGACGCTGTGAGTGCTATACCTTAGGAGTTATGGCAGAAATTAGAAAACAATATTGCATCGACTCTAGCGCCAAAATGGGGATAGTTAGAACTATCCGACTAACGGCAGAATATTCGCCATAAAAATATCTAACAACTACCGAAAAGTCCGACGCAGTGAGTGCTATACTTTAGGAGTTATGGCAGAAATTAGAAAACAATATTGCATCGACTCTAGCGCCAAAACGGGGATAGTTAGAACTATTCGACTAACGGCAGAATATTCGCCATAAAAATATCTAGCAACTACCGAAAAGTCCGACACTGTGAGTGCTACACTTTAGGAGGTATGGCCGAAACTAGAAAAGAATATTGCATCGACTCTAGCGCCAAGAGCGTGATAGCTAGAACTATCCGACTAACGGCAGAATATTCGCTATAAAAATATCTAACAACTACCGAAAACTCCGACGCTGTGAGTACTATACTTTAGGAGTTATGGTAGAAATTAGGAAACAATATTGCATCGATTCTAGCGCCAAAACGGTGATAGTTAGAACTATCCGATTAACGGCAGAATATTCGCCTTAAAAATACCTAACAACTGCCGAAAATTCCGACGGTGTGAGTACTATACTTTAGGAGTTATGGTAGAAATTAGGAAACAATATTGCATCGATTCTAGCGCCAAAACGGTGATAGTTAGAACTATCCGATTAACGGCAGAATATTCGCCTTAAAAATACCTAACAACTGCCGAAAATTCCGACGGTGTCAGTGCTATACTTTAGGAGTTATGGCAGAAATTAGAAAAGAATATTGCATCGACTCTAGCACCAAGAGGGTGATAGCTAGAACTATCCCACTAACGACAGAATATTCGCCATAAAAATATCTAACAACTACCGAAAATTCCGACGCTGTGAGTGCCATACTTTAGGAGTTATGGCAGAAATAAGAAAACAATTTTGCATCGACTCTAGCGGCAAAACGGCGATGGTTAGAACTATCCCACTAACGACAGAATATTTGCCATAAAAACGTCTAACAACCGCCGAAACTTCCGACGCTGTGAGTGCTATACTTTAGGACTTCTGGCAGAAATTAGCAAACAATATTTCATCGATTCTGGCACCAAAACGGTGATAGTTAGAACTATCCGACTAACCGCAAAATATTCGCCATAAAAATATCTAACAACCGCCGAAAAGTCCGACGCTGTGAGTGCTCTACTTTAGGAGTTATGGGAGAAACTAGAAAACAATATTGCATCGAGTCAACCGGTAAAACGGTGATAGTTAGAACTATCTGACTAACGGCAGAATATTCGCTATAAAAGTGTCTAACAATTGCCCAAAATTCCAATTATATCAGTGCTATACTTTAGGAGTTATGGTAGAAATTAGAAAACAATATTACATCGACTCTATCGCCAAAACGGTGATATCTAGAACTATCCGACTAACGACAGAATATTCGCCATAAAAATATCTAACAACTACCGAAAATTCCGCCGCTGTGAGAGCTATACTTTAGGAGTTATGTCAGAAATTAGAAAACAATTTTGCATCGACTCTAGCGGCAAAACGGCGATGGTTAGAACTATCCCACTAACGACAGAATATTTGCCATAAAAATATCTAACAACTGCCGAAAAGTCTGACGCTGTGAGTGCTATACCTTAGGAGTTGTGGCAGAAATTATAAAACAATATTGCATCGACTGTAGCGCCAAGACCGTGATAGCTAGAACTATCCGACCAACGGCAGAATATTCGCCATAAAAATATTTATCAACTACCGAAAATTCCGACACTGTGAGTGCCATACTTTAGGAGTTATGGCAGAAATAAGAAAACAATTTTGCATCGACTCTAGCGGCAAAACGGCGATGGTTAGAACTATCCCACTAACGACAGAATATTTGCCATAAAAACGTCTAACAACCGCCGAAACTTCCGACGCTGTGAGTGCTATACTTTAGGACTTCTGGCAGAAATTAGCAAACAATATTTCATCGATTCTGGCACCAAAACGGTGATAGTTAGAACTATCCGACTAACCGCAAAATATTTGCCATAAAAATATCTAACAACCGCCGAAAAGTCCGACGCTGTGAGTGCTCTACTTTAGGAGTTATGGGAGAAACTAGAAAACAATATTGCATCGAGTCAACCGGTAAAACGGTGATAGTTAGAACTATCTGATTAACGGCAGAATATTCGCCATAAAAATATCTAACAACCGCCGAAAAGTCCGACGCTGTGAGTGCTCTACTTTAGGAGTTATGGGAGAAACTAGAAAACAATATTGCATCGAGTCAACCGGTAAAACGGTGATAGTTAGAACTATCTGACTAACGGCAGAATATTCGCTATAAAAGTGTCTAACAATTGCCCAAAATCCCAATTATATCAGTGCTATACTTTAGGAGTTATGGCAGAAATTAGAAAACAATATTACATCGACTCTATCGCCAAAACGGTGATATCTAGAACTATCCGACTAACGACAGAATATTCGCCATAAAAATATTTATCAACTACCGAAAATTCCGACATTGTGAGTGCTCTACTTTAGGAGTTATGGCAGAAATTAGAAAACAATATTGCATCGACTCTAGCGCCAAGACGGTGATAGTTAGAACTATCTGACTGACGGTTGAATATGCGCTATACAAGTTTCTAACAACTGCCGCAGAGTCCGACTCTGTGAGTGCGCTACTTTAGGAGTTAGGGCAGAAATTAGATAACAATATTGCATCGACTCTAGCGCCAAGAGGGTGATAGCTAGAACTATCCGACTAACGACAGAATATTCGCCATAAAAATATCTAACAACTACCGAAAATTCCGCCGCTGTGAGTGCTATACCTTAGGAGTTATGGCAGAAATTAGAAAACAATTTTGCATCGACTCTAGCGGCAAAACGGCGATGGTTAGAACTATCCCACTAACGACAGAATATTCGCCATAAAAATATCTAACAACCGCCGAAAAGTCCGACGCTGTGAGTGCTATACCTTAGGAGTTATGGCAGAAATTAGGAAACAATATTGCATCGACTCTAGCGCCAAGACCGTGATAGCTAGAACTATCCGACCAACGGCAGAATATTCGCCATAAAAATATTTATCAACTACCGAAAATTCCGACACTGTGAGTGCTCTACTTTAGGAGTTATGGCCGAAACTAGTAAACAATATTGCATCGACTCTAGCGCCAAGAGGGTGATAGCTAGAACTATCCGACTAACGACAGAATATTCGCCATAAAAATATCTAACAACTACCGAAAATTCCGCCGCTGCGAGTGCTATACTTTAGGAGTTATGGCAGAAATTAGAAAACAATTTTGCATCGACTCTAGCGGCAAAACGGCGATGGTTAGAAATATCCCACTAACGACAGAATATTTGCCATAAAAATATCTAACAACTGCCGAAAAGTCCGACGCTGTGAGTGCTATACCTTAGGAGTTATGGCAGAAATTAGGAAACAATATTGCATCGACTCTAGCGCCAAGACCGTGATAGCTAGAACTATCCGACCAACGGCAGAATATTCGCCATAAAAATATTTATCAACTACCGAAAATTCCGACACTGTGAGTGCTCTACTTTACGAGTTATGGCAGAAATTAGAAAACAATATTGCATCGACTCTAGCGCGAAGACGGTGATAGTTAGAACTATCCGACTAACGGCAGGATATTCGCCATAAAAATATCTAACAACTGCCGAAACTTCCGACGCTGTGAGTGCTATACCTTAGGAGTTATGGCAGAAATTAGAAAACAATATTGCATCGACTCTAGCGCCAAAATGGGGATAGTTAGAACTATCCGACTAACGGCAGAATATTCGCCATAAAAATATCTAACAACTACCGAAAAGTCCGACGCAGTGAGTGCTATACTTTAGGAGTTATGGCAGAAATTAGAAAACAATATTGCATCGACTCTAGCGCCAAAACGGGGATAGTTAGAACTATTCGACTAACGGCAGAATATTCGCCATAAAAATATCTAGCAACTACCGAAAAGTCCGACACTGTGAGTGCTATACTTTAGGAGGTATGGCCGAAACTAGAAAAGAATATTGCATCGACTCTAGCGCCAAGAGCGTGATAGCTAGAACTATCCGACTAACGGCAGAATATTCGCTATAAAAATATCTAACAACTACCGAAAATTCCGACACTGTGAGTACTATACTTTAGGAGTTATGGTAGAAATTAGGAAACAATATTACATCGATTCTAGCGCCAAAACGGTGATAGTTAGAACTATCCGATTAACGGCAGAATATTCGCCTTAAAAATACCTAACAACTGCCGAAAATTCCGACGGTGTGAGTACTATACTTTAGGAGTTATGGTAGAAATTAGGAAACAATATTGCATCGATTCTAGCGGCAAAACGGTGATAGTTAGAACTATCCGATTAACGGCAGAATATTCGCCTTAAAAATACCTAACAACTGCCGAAAATTCTGACGGTGTCAGTGCTATACTTTAGGAGTTATGGCTGAAATTAGAAAAGAATATTGCATCGACTCTAGCACCAAGAGGGTGATAGCTAGAACTATCCCACTAACGACAGAATATTCGCATTAAAAATATCTAACAACTACCGAAAATTCCGACGCTGTGAGTGCCATACTTTAGGAGTTATGGCAGAAATAAGAAAACAATTTTGCATCGACTCTAGCGGCAAAACGGCGATACTTAGAACTATCTGCATAACGGCAGAATTTGCGCCATACAAATTTCTAACAACCGCCGCCAAGTCCGACTCTGTGAGTGCTCTACTTTAGGAGTTGTGGCAGAAATTAGAAAACAATATTACATCGACTCTATCGCCAAAACGGTGATAGTTAGAACTATCCGACTAACGGCAGGATATTCGCCATAAAAATATCTAACAACCGCCGAAACTTCCGACGCTGTGAGTGCTATACTTTAGGACTTCTGGCAGAAATTAGCAAACAATATTTTATCGATTCTGGCACCAAAACGGTGATAGTTAGAACTATCCGACTAACCGCAAAATATTCGCCATAAAAATATCTAACAACCGCCGAAAAGTCCGACGCTGTGAGTGCTCTACTTTAGGAGTTATGGGAGAAACTAGAAAACAATATTGCATCGAGTCAACCGGTAAAACGGTGATAGTTAGAACTATCTGACTAACGGCAGAATATTCGCTATAAAAGTGTCTAACAATTGCCCAAAATTCCAATTATATCAGTGCTATACTTTAGGAGTTATGGCAGAAATTAGAAAACAATATTACATCGACTCTATCGCCAAAACGGTGATAGCTAGAACTATCCGACTAACGACAGAATATTCGCCATAAAAATATCTAACAACTACCGAAAATTCCGCCGCTGTGAGAGCTATACTTTAGGAGTTATGTCAGAAATTAGAAAACAATTTTGCATCGACTCTAGCGGCAAAACGGCGATGGTTAGAACTATCCCACTAACGACAGAATATTTGCCATAAAAATATCTAACAACTGCCGAAAAGTCTGACGCTGTGAGTGCTATACCTTAGGAGTTATGTCAGAAATTAGAAAACAATTTTGCATCGACTCTAGCGGCAAAACGGCGATGGTTAGAACTATCCCACTAACGACAGAATATTTGCCATAAAAATATCTAACAACTGCCGAAAAGTCTGACGCTGTGAGTGAGAAATTATAAAACAATATTGCATCGACTCTAGCGCCAAGACCGTGATAGCTAGAACTATCCGACCAACGGCAGAATATTCGCCATAAAAATATTTATCAACTACCGAAAATTCCGACATTGTGAGTGCTCTACTTTAGGAGTTATGTCAGAAATTAGAAAACAATTTTGCATCGACTCTAGCGGCAAAACGGCGATGGTTAGAACTATCCCACTAACGACAGAATATTTGCCATAAAAATATCTAACAACTGCCGAAAAGTCTGACGCTGTGAGTGCTATACCTTAGGAGTTGTGGCAGAAATTATAAAACAATATTGCATCGACTCTAGCGCCAAGACCGTGATAGCTAGAACTATCCGACCAACGGCAGAATATTCGCCATAAAAATATTTATCAACTACCGAAAATTCCGACATTGTGAGTGCTCTACTTTAGGAGTTATGGCAGAAATTAGAAAACAATATTGCATCGACTCTAGCGCCAAGACGGTGATAGTTAGAACTATCCGACTAACGGCAGGATATTCGCCATAAAAATATCTAACAACTGCCGAAACTTCCGACGCTGTGAGTGCTATACTTTAGGACTTCTGGCAGAAATTAGAAAACAATATTTCATCGATTCTCGCACCAAAACGGTGATAGTTAGAACTATCCGACTAACGGCAAAATATTCGCCATAAAAATATCTAACAACCGCCGAAAAGTCCGACGCAGTGAGTGCTCTACTTTAGGAGTTATGGGAGAAACTAGAAAACAATATTGCATCGACTCAACCGGCAAAACGGTGACAGTTAGAACTATCCGACTAACGGCAGAATATGCGCTATACAAATGTCGAACAACTGCCGCAGAGTCCGACTCTGTGAGTGCTCTACTTTAGGAGTTAGGGCAGAAATTAGATACCAACATTGCATCGACTCTAGCGCCAAAACGGCGATAGTTAGGACTATCTGACTAACGGCAGAATATGCGCTATACAAATATCTAACAACTGCCGCAAAGTTTTAGTCTGTGAGTGCTTTACTTTAGGAGTTAGGGCAGAAATTAGATACCAACATTGCATCGACAGAATATTCGCCATAAAAATATCTAACAACTACCGAAAATTCCGACGCTGTGAGTGCCATACTTTAGGAGTTATGGCAGAAATTAGAAAACAAAATTGCATCGACTCTAGCGCCACAACGGCGATACTTAGAACTATCTGCATAACGGCAGAATATGCGCCATACAAATTTCTAACAACCGCCGCCAAGTCCGACTCTGTGAGTGCTCTACTTTAGGAGTTGTGGCAGAAATTAGAAAACAATATTACATCGACTCTATCGCCAAAACGGTGATAGTTAGAACTATCCGACTAACGGCAGAATATGCGCCATAAAAATATCTAACAACTGCCGAAAAGTTCGACGCTGTGAGTGCTATACCTTAGGAGTTATGGCAGAAATTAGAAAACAATATTGCATCGACTCTAGCGCCAAGACCGTGATAGCTAGAACTATCCGACCAACGGCAGAATTTTTGCCATAAAAATATTTATCAACTACCGAAAATTCCGACACTGTGAGTGCTCTACTTTAGGAGTTATGACAGAAATTAGAAAACAATATTGCATCGAGTCTAGCGCCAAGACGGTGATAGTTAGAACTATAAGACTAACGGCAGGATATTCGCCATAAAAATATCTAACAACTGCCGAAACTTCCGACGCTGTGAGTGCTATACTTTAGGAGGTATGGCCGAAACTAGAAAAGAATATTGCATCGACTCTAGCGCCAAGAGCGTGATAGCTAGAACTATCCGACTAACGGCAGAATATTCGCTATAAAAATATCTAACAACTACCGAAAATTCCGACGCTGTGAGTACTATACTTTAGGAGTTATGGTAGAAATTAAGAAACAATATTGCATCGATTCTAGCGCCAAAACGGTGATAGTTAGAACTATCCGATTAACGGCAGAATATTCGCCTTAAAAATACCTAATAACTGCCGAAAATTCCGACGGTGTGAGTACTATACTTTAGGAGTTATGGTAGAAATTAGGAAACAATATTGCATCGACTCTAGCGCCAAAACGGTGATAGTTAGAACTATCCGATTAACGGCAGAATATTCGCCTTAAAAATACCTAACAACTGCCGAAAATTCCGACAGTGTCAGTGCTATACTTTAGGAGTTATGGCAGAAATTAGAAAAGCATATTGCATCGACTCTAGCACCAAGAGCGTGATAGCTAGAACTATCCCACTAACGTCAGAATATTCGCCATAAAAATATCTAACAACTACCGAAAATTCCGACGCTGTGAGTGCCATACTTTAGGAGTTATGGCAGAAATAAGAAAACAATTTTGCATCGACTCTAGCGGCAAAACGGCGATGATTAGAACTATCCCACTAACGACAGAATATTTGCCATAAAAACATCTAACAACCGATGAAACTTCCGACGCTGTGAGTGCTATACTTTAGGACTTCTGGCAGAAATTAGCAAACAATATTTCATCGATTCTGGCACCAAAACGGTGATAGTTAGAACTATCCGACTAACCGCAAAATATTCGCCATAAAAATATCTAACAACCGCCGAAAAGTCCGACGCTGTGAGTGCTCTACTTTAGGAGTTATGGGAGAAACTAGAAAACAATATTGCATGGAGTCAACCGGTAAAACGGTGATAGTTAGAACTATCTGACTAACGGCAGAATATTCGCTATAAAAGTGTCTAACAATTGCCCAAAATTCCAATTATATCAGTGCTATACTTTAGGAGTTATGGCAGAAATTAGAAAACAATATTACATCGACTCTATCGCCAAAACGGTGATAGCTAGAACTATCCGACTAACGACAGAATATTCGCCATAAAAATATCTAACAACTACCGAAAATTCCGCCGCTGTGAGAGCTATACTTTAGGAGTTATGTCAGAAATTAGAAAACAATTTTGCATCGACTCTAGCGGCAAAACGGCGATGGTTAGAACTATCCCACTAACGACAGAATATTTGCCATAAAAATATCTAACAACTGCCGAAAAGTCTGACGCTGTGAGTGCTATACCTTAGGAGTTGTGGCAGAAATTATAAAACAATATTGCATCGACTCTAGCGCCAAGACCGTGATAGCTAGAACTATCCGACCAACGGCAGAATATTCGCCATAAAAATATTTATCAACTACCGAAAATTCCGACATTGTGAGTGCTCTACTTTAGGAGTTATGGCAGAAATTAGAAAACAATATTGCATCGACTCTAGCGCCAAGACGGTGATAGTTAGAACTATCCGACTAACGGCAGGATATTCGCCATAAAAATATCTAACAACTGCCGAAACTTCCGACGCTGTGAGTGCTATACTTTAGGACTTCTGGCAGAAATTAGAAAACAATATTTCATCGATTCTCGCACCAAAACGGTGATAGTTAGAACTATCCGACTAACGGCAAAATATTCGCCATAAAAATATCTAACAACCGCCGAAAAGTCCGACGCAGTGAGTGCTCTACTTTAGGAGTTATGGGAGAAACTAGAAAACAATATTGCATCGACTCAACCGGCAAAACGGTGACAGTTAGAACTATCCGACTAACGGCAGAATATGCGCTATACAAATGTCGAACAACTGCCGCAGAGTCCGACTCTGTGAGTGCTCTACTTTAGGAGTTAGGGCAGAAATTAGATACCAACATTGCATCGACTCTAGCGCCAAAACGGCGATAGTTAGGACTATCTGACTAACGGCAGAATATGCGCTATACAAATATCTAACAACTGCCGCAAAGTTTTAGTCTGTGAGTGCTTTACTTTAGGAGTTAGGGCAGAAATTAGATACCAACATTGCATCGACAGAATATTCGCCATAAAAATATCTAACAACTACCGAAAATTCCGACGCTGTGAGTGCCATACTTTAGGGGTTATGGCAGAAATTAGAAAACAAAATTGCATCGACTCTAGCGCCACAACGGCGATACTTAGAACTATCTGCATAACGGCAGAATATGCGCCATACAAATTTCTAACAACCGCCGCCAAGTCCGACTCTGTGAGTGCTCTACTTTAGGAGTTGTGGCAGAAATTAGAAAACAATATTACATCAACTCTATCGCCAAAACGGTGATAGTTAGAACTATCCGACTAACGTCAGAATATGCGCTATACAAATGTCGAACAACTGCCGCAGAGTCCGACTCTGTGAGTGCTCTACTTTAGGAGTTAGGGCAGAAATTAGATACCAACATTGCATCGACAGAATATTCGCCATAAAAATATCTAACAACTGCCAAAAAGTTCGACGCTGTGAGTGCTATACCTTAGGAGTTATGGCAGAAGTTAGAAAACAATATTGCATCGACTCTAGCGCCAAGACCGTGATAGCTAGAACTATCCGACCAACGGCAGAATTTTTGCCATAAAAATATTTATCAACTACCGAAAATTCCGACACTGTGAGTGCTCTACTTTAGGAGTTATGACAGAAATTAGAAAACAATATTGCATCGAGTCTAGCGCTAAGACGGTGATAGTTAGAACTATAAGACTAACGGCAGGGTATTCGCCATAAAAATATCTAACAACTGCCGAAGCTTCCGACGCTGTGAGTGCTATACTTTAGGACTTCTGGCAGAAATTAGAAAACAATATTTCATCGATTCTCGCACCAAAACGGTGATAGTTAGAACTATCCGACTAACGGCAAAATATTCGCCATAAAAATATCTAACAACCGCCGAAAAGTCCGACGCAGTGAGTGCTCTACTTTAGGAGTTATGGGAGAAACTAGAAAACAATATTGCATCGACTCAACCGGCAAAACGGTGACAGTTAGAACTATCCGACTAACGGCAGAATATGCGCTATACAAATGTCGAACAACTGCCGCAGAGTCCGACTCTGTGAGTGCTCTACTTTAGGAGTTAGGGCAGAAATTAGAAAACAATATTTCATCGATTCTCGCACCAAAACGGTGATAGTTAGAACTATCCGACTAACGGCAAAATATTCGCCATAAAAATATCTAACAACCGCCGAAAAGTCCGACGCAGTGAGTGCTCTACTTTAGGAGTTATGGGAGAAACTAGAAAACAATATTGCATCGACTCAACCGGCAAAACGGTGACAGTTAGAACTATCCGACTAACGGCAGAATATGCGCTATACAAATATCTAACAACTGCCGCAAAGTTTTAGTCTGTGAGTGCTTTACTTTAGGAGTTAGGGCAGAAATTAGATACCAACATTGCATCGACAGAATATTCGCCATAAAAATATCTAACAACTACCGAAAATTCCGACGCTGTGAGTGCCATACTTTAGGGGTTATGGCAGAAATTAGAAAACAAAATTGCATCGACTCTAGCGCCACAACGGCGATACTTAGAACTATCCGCATAACGGCAGAATATGCGCCATACAAATTTCTAACAACCGCCGCCAAGTCCGACTCTGTGAGTGCTCTACTTTAGGAGTTGTGGCAGAAATTAGAAAACAATATTACATCAACTCTATCGCCAAAACGGTGATAGTTAGAACTATCCGACTAACGTCAGAATATGCGCTATACAAATGTCGAACAACTGCCGCAGAGTCCGACTCTGTGAGTGCTCTACTTTAGGAGTTAGGGCAGAAATTAGATACCAACATTGCATCGACAGAATATTCGCCATAAAAATATCTAACAACTGCCGAAAAGTTCGACGCTGTGAGTGCTATACCTTAGGAGTTATGGCAGAAGTTAGAAAACAATATTGCATCGACTCTAGCGCCAAGACCGTGATAGCTAGAACTATCCGACCAACGGCAGAATTTTTGCCATAAAAATATTTATCAACTACCGAAAATTCCGACACTGTGAGTGCTCTACTTTAGGAGTTATGACAGAAATTAGAAAACAATATTGCATCGAGTCTAGCGCTAAGACGGTGATAGTTAGAACTATAAGACTAACGGCAGGATATTCGCCATAAAAATATCTAACAACTGCCGAAACTTCCGACGCTGTGAGTGCTATACTTTAGGACTTCTGGCAGAAATTAGCAAACAATATTTCATCGATTCTCGCACCAAAACGGTGATAGTGAGAACTATCCGACTAACCGCAAAATATTCGCCATAAAAATATCTAACAACCGCCGAAAAGTCCGACGCTGTGAGTGCTCTACTTTAGGAGTTATGGGAGACACTAGAAAACAATATTGCATCGACTCAACCGGCAAAACGGTGATAGTTAGAACTATCTGACTAACGGCAGAATATTCGCTGTAAAAGTGTCTAAGAATTGCCCAAAATTCCAATTATATCAATGCTATACTTTAGCAGTTATGGCAGAAATTAGAAAAACAATATTGCATCGATTCTAGTGGCAAAACGGCGATACCTAGAACTATCCGACTAACGACAGAATATTCGCCATAAAAATATCTAACAACTACCGAAAATTCCGCCGCTGTGAGAGCTATACTTTAGGAGTTATGGCAGAAATTAGAAAACAATTTTGCATCGACTCTAGCGGCAAAACGGCGATGGTTAGAACTATCCCACTAACGACAGAATATTTGCCATAAAAATATCTAACAACTGCCGAAAAGTCCGACGCTGTGAGTGCTCTACTTTAGGAATTATGGGAGAAACTAGAAAACAATATTGCATCGAGTCAACCGGCAAAACGGTGATAGTTAGAACTATCCGACTAACGGCAGAATATTCTCCATAAAAATATCTAACAACTACCGAAAAGTCCGACGCTGTGAGTGCTATACTTTAGGAGTTATGGCAGAAATTAGAAAACAATATTGCATCGATTCTAGCGCCAAAACAGTGATAGTTAGAACTATCCGATTAACGGCAGAATATTCGCCTTAAAAATACCTAACAACTGCCGAAAATTCCGACGGTGTGAGTACTATACTTTAGGAGTTATGGTAGAAATTAGGAAACAATATTGCATCGATTCTAGCGCCAAAACAGTGATAGTTAGAACTATCCGATTAACGGCAGAATATTCGCCTTAAAAATACCTAACAACTGCCGAAAATTCCAACGGTGTGAGTACTATACTTTAGGAGTTATGGTAGAAATTAGGAAACAATATTGCATCGATTCTAGCGCCAAAACGGTGATAGTTAGAACTATCCGATTAACGGCAGAATATTCGCCTTAAAAATACCTAACAACTGCCGAAAATTCCGACGGTGTGAGTACTATACTTTAGGAGTTATGGTAGAAATTAGGAAACAATATTGCATCGATTCTAGCGCCAAAACGGTGATCGTTAGAACTATCTGACTATCGGCAGAATATTCGCTATAAAAGTGTCTAACAATTGCCCAAAATTCCAATTATATCAGTGCTATACTTTAGGAGTTATGGCAGAAATTAGAAAACAATATTACATCGACTCTAGCGCCAAGAGCGTGATAGCTAGAACTATCCGACTAACGACAGAATATTCGCCATAAAAATATCTAACAACTACCGAAAATTCCGACGTTGTGAGTACTATACTTTAGAAGTTATGGTAGAAATTAGGAAACAATATTGCATCGATTCTAGCGCCAAAACAGTGATAGTTAGGACTATCCGATTAACGGCAGAATATTCGCCTTAAAAATACCTAACAACTGCCGAAAATTCCGACGGTGTGAGTACTATACTTTAGGAGGTATGGTAGAAATTAGGAAACAATATTGCATCGATTCTAGCGCCAAAACGGTGATAGTTAGAACTATCCGATTAACGGCAGAATATTCGCCTTAAAAATACCTAACAACTGCCGAAAATTCCGACTCTGTGAGTGCTCTACTTTAGGAGTTGTGGCAGAAATTAGAAAACAATATTACATCAACTCTATCGCCAAAACGGTGATAGTTAGAACTATCCGACTAACGTCAGAATATGCGCTATACAAATGTCGAACAACTGCCGCAGAGTCCGACTCTGTGAGTGCTCTACTTTAGGAGTTAGGGCAGAAATTAGATACCAACATTGCATCGACAGAATATTCGCCATAAAAATATCTAACAACTGCCGAAAAGTTCGACGCTGTGAGTGCTATACCTTAGGAGTTATGGCAGAAGTTAGAAAACAATATTGCATCGACTCTAGCGCCAAGACCGTGATAGCTAGAACTATCCGACCAACGGCAGAATTTTTGCCATAAAAATATTTATCAACTACCGAAAATTCCGACACTGTGAGTGCTCTACTTTAGGAGTTATGACAGAAATTAGAAAACAATATTGCATCGAGTCTAGCGCTAAGACGGTGATAGTTAGAACTATAAGACTAACGGCAGGATATTCGCCATAAAAATATCTAACAACTGCCGAAACTTCCGACGCTGTGAGTGCTATACTTTAGGACTTCTGGCAGAAATTAGCAAACAATATTTCATCGATTCTCGCACCAAAACGGTGATAGTGAGAACTATCCGACTAACCGCAGAATATTCGCCATAAAAATATCTAACAACCGCCGAAAAGTCCGACGCTGTGAGTGCTCTACTTTAGGAGTTATGGGAGACACTAGAAAACAATATTGCATCGACTCAACCGGCAAAACGGTGATAGTTAGAACTATCTGACTAACGGCAGAATATTCGCTGTAAAAGTGTCTAACAATTGCCCAAAATTCCAATTATATCAATGCTATACTTTAGCAGTTATGGCAGAAATTAGAAAAACAATATTGCATCGATTCTAGTGGCAAAACGGCGATACCTAGAACTATCCGACTAACGACAGAATATTCGCCATAAAAATATCTAACAACTACCGAAAATTCCGCCGCTGTGAGAGCTATACTTTAGGAGTTATGGCAGAAATTAGAAAACAATTTTGCATCGACTCTAGCGGCAAAACGGCGATGGTTAGAACTATCCCACTAACGACAGAATATTTGCCATAAAAATATCTAACAACTGCCGAAAAGTCCGACGCTGTGAGTGCTCTACTTTAGGAATTATGGGAGAAACTAGAAAACAATATTGCATCGAGTCAACCGGCAAAACGGTGATAGTTAGAACTATCTGACTAACGGCAGAATATTCGCTATAAAAGTGTCTAACAATTGCCCAAAATTCCAATTATATCAGTGCTATACTTTAGGAGTTATGGCAGAAGTTAGAAAACAATATTACCTCGACCCTATCGCAAAAACGGTGATAGTTAGAACTATCCGACTAACGGCAGAATATTCTCCATAAAAATATCTAACAACTACCGAAAAGTCCGACGCTGTGAGTGCTATACTTTAGGAGTTATGGCAGAAATTAGAAAACAATATTGCATCGATTCTAGCGCCAAAACAGTGATAGTTAGAACTATCCGATTAACGGCAGAATATTCGCCTTAAAAATACCTAACAACTGCCGAAAATTCCGACGGTGTGAGTACTATACTTTAGGAGTTATGGTAGAAATTAGGAAACAATATTGCATCGATTCTAGCGCCAAAACAGTGATAGTTAGAACTATCCGATTAACGGCAGAATATTCGCCTTAAAAATACCTAACAACTGCCGAAAATTCCGACGGTGTGAGTACTATACTTTAGGAGTTATGGTAGAAATTAGGAAACAATATTGCATCGATTCTAGCGCCAAAACGGTGATAGTTAGAACTATCCGATTAACGGCAGAATATTCGCCTTAAAAATACCTAACAACTGCCGAAAATTCCGACGGTGTGAGTACTATACTTTAGGAGTTATGGTAGAAATTAGGAAACAATATTGCATCGATTCTAGCGCCAAAACGGTGATCGTTAGAACTATCTGACTATCGGCAGAATATTCGCTATAAAAGTGTCTAACAATTGCCCAAAATTCCAATTATATCAGTGCTATACTTTAGGAGTTATGGCAGAAATTAGAAAACAATATTACATCGACTCTAGCGCCAAGAGCGTGATAGCTAGAACTATCCGACTAACGACAGAATATTCGCCATAAAAATATTTAACAACTACCGAAAATTCCGACGTTGTGAGTACTATACTTTAGGAGTTATGGTAGAAATTACGAAACAATATTGCATCGATTCTAGCGCCAAAACAGTGATAGTTAGGACTATCCGATTAACGGCAGAATATTCGCCTTAAAAATACCTAACAACTGCCGAAAATTCCGACGGTGTGAGTACTATACTTTAGGAGGTATGGTAGAAATTAGGAAACAATATTGCATCGATTCTAGCGCGAAAACGGTGATAGTTAGAACTATCCGATTAACGGCAGAATATTCGCCTTAAAAATACCTAACAACTGCCGAAAATTCCGACGGTGTCAGTGCTATACTTTAGGAGTTCTGGCAGAAATTAGAAAAGAATATTGCATCGACTCTAGCACCAAGAGGGTGATAGCTAGAACTATCCGACTAACGACAGAATATTCGCCATAAAAATATCTAACAACTACCGAAAATTCCGACGCTGTGAGTGCCATACTTTAGGAGTTATGGCAGAAATAAGAAAACAATTTTGCATCGACTCTAGCACCAAGAGGGTGATAGCTAGAACTATCCGACTAACGACAGAATATTCGCCATAAAAATATCTAACAACTACCGAAAATTCCGACGCTGTGAGTGCCATACTTTAGGGGTTATGGCAGAAATTAGAAAACAAAATTGCATCGACTCTAGCGCCACAACGGCGATACTTAGAACTATCTGCATAACGGCAGAATATGCGCCATACAAATTTCTAACAACCGCCGCCAAGTCCGACTCTGTGAGTGCTCTACTTTAGGAGTTGTGGCAGAAATTAGAAAACAATATTACATCAACTCTATCGCCAAAACGGTGATAGTTAGAACTATCCGACTAACGTCAGAATATGCGCTATACAAATGTCGAACAACTGCCGCAGAGTCCGACTCTGTGAGTGCTCTACTTTAGGAGTTAGGGCAGAAATTAGATACCAACATTGCATCGACAGAATATTCGCCATAAAAATATCTAACAACTGCCGAAAAGTTCGACGCTGTGAGTGCTATACCTTAGGAGTTATGGCAGAAGTTAGAAAACAATATTGCATCGACTCTAGCGCCAAGACCGTGATAGCTAGAACTATCCGACCAACGGCAGAATTTTTGCCATAAAAATATTTATCAACTACCGAAAATTCCGACACTGTGAGTGCTCTACTTTAGGAGTTATGACAGAAATTAGAAAACAATATTGCATCGAGTCTAGCGCTAAGACGGTGATAGTTAGAACTATAAGACTAACGGCAGGATATTCGCCATAAAAATATCTAACAACTGACGAAACTTCCGACGCTGTGAGTGCTATACTTTAGGACTTCTGGCAGAAATTAGAAAACAATATTTCATCGATTCTCGCACCAAAACGGTGATAGTTAGAACTGTCCGACTAACGGCAAAATATTCGCCATAAAAATATCTAACAACCGCCGAAAAGTCCGACGCAGTGAGTGCTCTACTTTAGGAGTTATGGGAGAAACTAGAAAACAATATTGCATCGACTCAACCGGCAAAACGGTGACAGTTAGAACTATCCGACTAACGGCAGAATATGCGCTATACAAATGTCGAACAACTGCCGCAGAGTCCGACTCTGTGAGTGCTCTACTTTAGGAGTTAGGGCAGAAATTAGAAAACAATATTTCATCGATTCTCGCACCAAAACGGTGATAGTTAGAACTATCCGACTAACGGCAAAATATTCGCCATAAAAATATCTAACAACCGCCGAAAAGTCCGACGCAGTGAGTGCTCTACTTTAGGAGTTATGGGAGAAACTAGAAAACAATATTGCATCGACTCAACCGGCAAAACGGTGACAGTTAGAACTATCCGACTAACGGCAGAATATGCGCTATACAAATATCTAACAACTGCCGCAAAGTTTTAGTCTGTGAGTGCTTTACTTTAGGAGTTAGGGCAGAAATTAGATACCAACATTGCATCGACAGAATATTCGCCATAAAAATATCTAACAACTACCGAAAATTCCGACGCTGTGAGTGCCATACTTTAGGGGTTATGGCAGAAATTAGAAAACAAAATTGCATCGACTCTAGCGCCACAACGGCGATACTTAGAACTATCTGCATAACGGCAGAATATGCGCCATACAAATTTCTAACAACCGCCGCCAAGTCCGACTCTGTGAGTGCTCTACTTTAGGAGTTGTGGCAGAAATTAGAAAACAATATTACATCAACTCTATCGCCAAAACGGTGATAGTTAGAACTATCCGACTAACGTCAGAATATGCGCTATACAAATGTCGAACAACTGCCGCAGAGTCCGACTCTGTGAGTGCTCTACTTTAGGAGTTAGGGCAGAAATTAGATACCAACATTGCATCGACAGAATATTCGCCATAAAAATATCTAACAACTGCCGAAAAGTTCGACGCTGTGTGTGCTATACCTTAGGAGTTATGGCAGAAGTTAGAAAACAATATTGCATCGACTCTAGCGCCAAGACCGTGATAGCTAGAACTATCCGACCAACGGCAGAATTTTTGCCATAAAAATATTTATCAACTACCGAAAATTCCGACACTGTGAGTGCTCTACTTTAGGAGTTATGACAGAAATTAGAAAACAATATTGCATCGAGTCTAGCGCTAAGACGGTGATAGTTAGAACTATAAGACTAACGGCAGGATATTCGCCATAAAAATATCTAACAACTGCCGAAACTTCCGACGCTGTGAGTGCTATACTTTAGGACTTCTGGCAGAAATTAGCAAACAATATTTCATCGATTCTCGCACCAAAACGGTGATAGTGAGAACTATCCGACTAACCACAAAATATTCGCCATAAAAATATCTAACAACCGCCGAAAAGTCCGACGCTGTGAGTGCTCTACTTTAGGAGTTATGGGAGACACTAGAAAACAATATTGCATCGACTCAACCGGCAAAACGGTGATAGTTAGAACTATCTGACTAACGGCAGAATATTCGCTGTAAAAGTGTCTAACAATTGCCCAAAATTCCAATTATATCAATGCTATACTTTAGCAGTTATGGCAGAAATTAGAAAAACAATATTGCATCGATTCTAGTGGCAAAACGGCGATACCTAGAACTATCCGACTAACGACAGAATATTCGCCATAAAAATATCTAACAACTACCGAAAATTCCGCCGCTGTGAGAGCTATACTTTAGGAGTTATGGCAGAAATTAGAAAACAATTTTGCATCGACTCTAGCGGCAAAACGGCGATGGTTAGAACTATCCCACTAACGACAGAATATTTGCCATAAAAATATCTAACAACTGCCGAAAAGTCCGACGCTGTGAGTGCTCTACTTTAGGAATTATGGGAGAAACTAGAAAACAATATTGCATCGAGTCAACCGGCAAAACGGTGATAGTTAGAACTATCTGACTAACGGCAGAATATTCGCTATAAAAGTGTCTAACAATTGCCCAAAATTCCAATTATATCAGTGCTATACTTTAGGAGTTATGGCAGAAGTTAGAAAACAATATTACATCGACTCTATCGCAAAAACGGTGATAGTTAGAACTATCCGACTAACGGCAGAATATTCTCCATAAAAATATCTAACAACTACCGAAAAGTCCGACGCTGTGAGTGCTATACTTTAGGAGTTATGGCAGAAATTAGAAAACAATATTGCATCGATTCTAGCGCCAAAACAGTGATAGTTAGAACTATCCGATTAACGGCAGAATATTCGCCTTAAAAATACCTAACAACTGCCGAAAATTCCGACGGTGTGAGTACTATACTTTAGGAGTTATGGTAGAAATTAGGAAACAATATTGCATCGATTCTAGCGCCAAAACAGTGATAGTTAGAACTATCCGATTAACGGCAGAATATTCGCCTTAAAAATACCTAACAACTGCCGAAAATTCCAACGGTGTGAGTACTATACTTTAGGAGTTATGGTAGAAATTAGGAAACAATATTGCATCGATTCTAGCGCCAAAACGGTGATAGTTAGAACTATCCGATTAACGGCAGAATATTCGCCTTAAAAATACCTAACAACTGCCGAAAATTCCGACGGTGTGAGTACTATACTTTAGGAGTTATGGTAGAAATTAGGAAACAATATTGCATCGATTCTAGCGCCAAAACGGTGATCGTTAGAACTATCTGACTATCGGCAGAATATTCGCTATAAAAGTGTCTAACAATTGCCCAAAATTCCAATTATATCAGTGCTATACTTTAGGAGTTATGGCAGAAATTAGAAAACAATATTACATCGACTCTAGCGCCAAGAGCGTGATAGCTAGAACTATCCGACTAACGACAGAATATTCGCCATAAAAATATCTAACAACTACCGAAAATTCCGACGTTGTGAGTACTATACTTTAGAAGTTATGGTAGAAATTAGGAAACAATATTGCATCGATTCTAGCGCCAAAACAGTGATAGTTAGGACTATCCGATTAACGGCAGAATATTCGCCTTAAAAATACCTAACAACTGCCGAAAATTCCGACGGTGTGAGTACTATACTTTAGAGGTATGGTAGAAATTAGGAAACAATATTGCATCGATTCTAGCGCCAAAACGGTGATAGTTAGAACTATCCGATTAACGGCAGAATATTCGCCTTAAAAATACCTAACAACTGCCGAAAATTCCGACTCTGTGAGTGCTCTACTTTAGGAGTTGTGGCAGAAATTAGAAAACAATATTACATCAACTCTATCGCCAAAACGGTGATAGTTAGAACTATCCGACTAACGTCAGAATATGCGCTATACAAATGTCGAACAACTGCCGCAGAGTCCGACTCTGTGAGTGCTCTACTTTAGGAGTTAGGGCAGAAATTAGATACCAACATTGCGTCGACAGAATATTCGCCATAAAAATATCTAACAACTGCCGAAAAGTTCGACGCTGTGAGTGCTATACCTTAGGAGTTATGGCAGAAGTTAGAAAACAATATTGCATCGACTCTAGCGCCAAGACCGTGATAGCTAGAACTATCCGACCAACGGCAGAATTTTTGCCATAAAAATATTTATCAACTACCGAAAATTCCGACACTGTGAGTGCTCTACTTTAGGAGTTATGACAGAAATTAGAAAACAATATTGCATCGAGTCTAGCGCTAAGACGGTGATAGTTAGAACTATAAGACTAACGGCAGGATATTCGCCATAAAAATATCTAACAACTGCCGAAACTTCCGACGCTGTGAGTGCTATACTTTAGGACTTCTGGCAGAAATTAGCAAACAATATTTCATCGATTCTCGCACCAAAACGGTGATAGTGAGAACTATCCGACTAACCGCAGAATATTCGCCATAAAAATATCTAACAACCGCCGAAAAGTCCGACGCTGTGAGTGCTCTACTTTAGGAGTTATGGGAGACACTAGAAAACAATATTGCATCGACTCAACCGGCAAAACGGTGATAGTTAGAACTATCCGATTAACGGCAGAATATTCGCTATAAAAGTGTCTAACAATTGCCCAAAATTCCAATTATATCAGTGCTATACTTTAGGAGTTATGGCAGAAGTTAGAAAACAATATTACATCGACTCTATCGCAAAAACGGTGATAGTTAGAACTATCCGACTAACGGCAGAATATTCTCCATAAAAATATCTAACAACTACCGAAAAGTCCGACGCTGTGAGTGCTATACTTTAGGAGTTATGGCAGAAATTAGAAAACAATATTGCATCGATTCTAGCGCCAAAACAGTGATAGTTAGAACTATCCGATTAACGGCAGAATATTCGCCTTAAAAATACCTAACAACTGCCGAAAATTCCGACGGTGTGAGTACTATACTTTAGGAGTTATGGTAGAAATTAGGAAACAATATTGCATCGATTCTAGCGCCAAAACAGTGATAGTTAGAACTATCCGATTAACGGCAGAATATTCGCCTTAAAAATACCTAACAACTGCCGAAAATTCCGACGGTGTGAGTACTATACTTTAGGAGTTATGGTAGAAATTAGGAAACAATATTGCATCGATTCTAGCGCCAAAACGGTGATAGTTAGAACTATCCGATTAACGGCAGAATATTCGCCTTAAAAATACCTAACAACTGCCGAAAATTCCGACGGTGTGAGTACTATACTTTAGGAGTTATGGTAGAAATTAGGAAACAATATTGCATCGATTCTAGCGCCAAAACGGTGATCGTTAGAACTATCTGACTATCGGCAGAATATTCGCTATAAAAGTGTCTAACAATTGCCCAAAATTCCAATTATATCAGTGCTATACTTTAGGAGTTATGGCAGAAATTAGAAAACAATATTACATCGACTCTAGCGCCAAGAGCGTGATAGCTAGAACTATCCGACTAACGACAGAATATTCGCCATAAAAATATCTAACAACTACCGAAAATTCCGACGTTGTGAGTACTATACTTTAGGAGTTATGGTAGAAATTACGAAACAATATTGCATCGATTCTAGCGCCAAAACAGTGATAGTTAGGACTATCCGATTAACGGCAGAATATTCGCCTTAAAAATACCTAACAACTGCCGAAAATTCCGACGGTGTGAGTACTATACTTTAGGAGGTATGGTAGAAATTAGGAAACAATATTGCATCGATTCTAGCGCCAAAACGGTGATAGTTAGAACTATCCGATTAACGGCAGAATATTCGCCTTAAAAATACCTAACAACTGCCGAAAATTCCGACGGTGTCAGTGCTATACTTTAGGAGTTCTGGCAGAAATTAGAAAAGAATATTGCATCGACTCTAGCACCAAGAGGGTGATAGCTAGAACTATCCGACTAACGACAGAATATTCGCCATAAAAATATCTAACAACTACCGAAAATTCCGACGCTGTGAGTGCCATACTTTAGGAGTTATGGCAGAAATAAGAAAACAATTTTGCATCGACTCTAGCGGCAAAACGGCGATGGTTAGAACTATCCCACTAACGACAGAATATTTGCCATAAAAATATCTAACAACTGCCGAAAAGTCCGACGCTGTGAGTGCTATACCTTAGGAGTTGTGGCAGAAATTATAAAACAATATTGCATCGACTCTAGCGCCAAGACCGTGATAGCTAGAACTATCCGACCAACGGCAGAATTTTCGCCATAAAAATATTTATCAACTACCGAAAATTCCGACATTGTGAGTGCTCTACTTTAGGAGTTACGGCAGAAATTAGAAAACAATATTGCATCGACGCTAGCGCCAAGACGGTGATAGTTAGAACTATCCGACTAACGGCAGGATATTCGCCATAAAAATATCTAACAACTGCCGAAACTTCCGACGCTGTGAGTGCTATACTTTAGGACTTCTGGCAGAAATTAGAAAACAATATTTCATCGATTCTCGCACCAAAACGGTGATAGTTAGAACTATCCGACTAACGGCAAAATATTCGCCATAAAAATATCTAACAACTACCGAAAATTCCGCCGCTGTGAGTGCTATACTTTAGGAGTTATGGCAGAAATTAGAAAACAATTTTGCATCGACTCTAGCGGCAAAACGGCGATGGTTAGAACTATCCCACTAACGACAGAATATTTGCCATAAAAATATCTAACAACTACCGAAAATTCCGCCGCTGTGAGTGCTATAGTTTAGGAGTTATGGCAGAAATTAGATACCAATATTGCATCGATTCTATCGCCAAAACGGCGATACTTAGAACTATCTGACTAACGGCAGAATATGCGCTATACAATTGTCTAGCAACTGCCGCAAAGTCCGACTCTGTGAGTGCTCTACTTCAGGAGTTAGGGCAGAAATTAGATACCCCTATTGCATCGACTCTAGCGGCAAAACGGCGATGGTTAGAACTATCCCACTAACGACAGAATATTCGCCATAAAAATATCTAACAACCGCCGAAAAGTCCGACGCTGTGAGTGCTATACCTTAGGAGTTATGACAGAAATTAGGAAACAATATTGCATCGACTCTAGCGCCAAGACCGTGATAGCTAGAACTATCCGACCAACGGCAGAATTTTCGCCATAAAAATATTTATCAACTACCGAAAATTCCGACATTGTGAGTGCTCTACTTTAGGAGTTATGGCAGAAATTAGAAAACAATTTTGCATCGACTCTAGCGGCAAAGGGGCGATGGTTAGAACTATCCCACTAACGACAGAATATTTGCCATAAAAATATCTAACAACTGCCGAAAAGTCCGACGCTGTGAGTGCTATACCTTAGGAGTTATGGCAGAAATTAGGAAACAATATTGCATCGACTCTAGCGCCAAGACCGTGATAGCTAGAACTATCCGACCAACGGCCGAATATTCGCCATAAAAATAATTATCAACTACCGAAAATTCCGACACTGTGAGTGCTCTACTTTAGGAGTTATGGGAGAAACTAGAAAACAATATTGCATCGACTCAACCGGCAAAACGGTGATAGTTAGAACTATCTGACTAACTACCGAAAAGTCCGACGCAGTGAGTGCTATACTTTAGGAGTTGTGGCAGAAATTAGAAAAGAATATTGCATCGACTCTAGCACCAAGAGGGTGATAGCTAGAACTATCCCACTAACGACAGAATATTCGCCATAAAAATATCTAACAACTACCGAAAATTCCGACGCTGTGAGTGCCATACTTTAGGAGTTATGGCAGAAATAAGAAAACAATTTTGCATCGACTCTAGCGGCAAAACGGCGATGGTTAGAACTATCCGACTAACCGCAAAATATTCGCCATAAAAATATTTATCAACTACCGAAAATTCCGATTATATGTGTGCTATACTTTAGGAGTTGTGGCAGAAATTAGAAAAGAATATTGCATCTACTCTAGCGCCAAAATGGGGATAGTTAGAACTATCCGAGTAACGGCAGAATATTCGCCATAAAAATATTTATCAACTACCGAAAATTCCGACACTGTGAGTGCTCTACTTTACGAGTTATGGCAGAAATTAGAAAACAATATTGCATCGACTCTAGCGCGAAGACGGTGATAGATAGAACTATCCGACTAACGGCAGGATATTCACCATAAAAATATCTAACAACTGCCGAAACTTCCGACGCTGTGAGTGCTATACCTTAGGAGTTATGGCAGAAATTAGAAAACAATATTGCATCGACTCTAGCGCCAAAATGGGGATAGTTAGAACTATCCGACTAACGGCAGAATATTCGCCATAAAAATATCTAACAACTACCGAAAAGTCCGACGCAGTGAGTGCTATACTTTAGGAGGTATGGCCGAAACTAGAAAAGAATATTGCATCGACTCTAGCGCCAAGAGCGTGATAGCTAGAACTATCCGACTAACGGCAGAATATTCGCTATACAAATATCTAACAACTACCGAAAATTCCGACGCTGTGAGTACTATACTTTAGGAGTTATGGTAGAAATTAGGGAACAATATTGCATCGATTCTAGCGCCAAAACGGTGATAGTTAGAACTTTACGATTAACGGCAGAATATTCGCCTTAAAAATACCTAACAACTGCCGAAAATTCCGACGGTGTGAGCACTATACTTTAGGAGTTATGGTAGAGATTAAGAAACAATATTGCATCGATTCTAGCGCCAAAACGGTGATAGTTAGAACTATCCGATTAACGGCAGAATATTCGCCTTAAAAATACCTAACAACTGCCGAAAATTCCGACGGTGTCAGTGCTATACTTTAGGAGTTATGGCAGAAATTAGAAAAGAATATTGCATCGACTCTAGCACCAAGAGGGTGATAGCTAGAACTATCCCACTAACGACAGAATATTCGCCATAAAAATATCTAACAACTACCGAAAATTCCGACGCTGTGAGTGCCATACTTTAGGAGTTATGGCAGAAATAAGAAAACAATTTTGCATCGACTCTAGCGGCAAAACGGCGATGGTTAGAACTATCCCACTAACGACAGAATATTTGCCATAAAAATATCTAACAACCGCCGAAACATCCGACGCTGTGAGTGCTATGCTTTAGGACTTCTGGCAGAAATTAGCAAACAATATTTCATCAATTCTGGCACCAAAACGGTGATAGTTAGAACTATCCGACTAACCGCAAAATATTCGCCATAAAAATATCTAACAACCGCCGAAAAGTCCGACGCTGTGAGTGCTCTACTTTAGGAGTTATTGGAGAAACTAGAAAACAATATTGCATCGAGTCAACCGGTAAAACGGTGATAGTTAGAACTATCTGACTCACGGCAGAATATTCGCTATAAAAGTGTCTAACAATTGCCCAAAATTCCAATTATATCAGTGCTATACTTTAGGAGTTATGGCAGAAATTAGAAAACAATATTACATCGACTCTATCGCCAAAACGGTGATAGCTAGAACTATCCGACTAACGACAGAATATTCGCCATAAAAATATCTAACAACTACCGAAAATTCCGCCGCTGTGAGAGCTATACTTTAGGAGTTATGTCAGAAATTATAAAACAATTTTGCATCGACTCTAGCGGCAAAACGGCGATGGTTAGAACTATCCCGCTAACGACAGAATATTTGACATAAAAATATCTAACAACTGCCGAAAAGTCTGACGCTGTGAGTGCTATACCTTAGGAGTTGTGGCAGAAATTATAAACCAATATTGCATCGACTCTAGCGTCAAGACCGTGATAGCTAGAAATATCCGACCAACGGCAGAATATTCGCCATAAAAATATTTATCAACTACCGAAAATTCCGACATTGTGAGTGCTCTACTTTAGGAGTTATGGCAGAAATTAGAAAACAATATTGCATCGACTCTAGCGCCAAGACGGTGATAGTTAGAACTATCCGACTAACGGCAGGATATTCGCCATAAAAATATCTAACAACTGCCGAAACTTCCGACGCTGTGAGTGCTATACTTTAGGACTTCTGGCAGAAATTAGAAAACAATATTTCATCGATTCTCGCACCAAAACGGTGATAGTTAGAACTATCCGACTAACGGCAAAATATTCGCCATAAAAATATCTAACAACCGCCGAAAATCCGACGCAGTGAGTGCTCTACTTTAGGAGTTATGGGAGAAACTAGAAAACAATATTGCATCAACTCTAGCGCCAAAACGGCGATAGTTAAAACTATCCCACTAACGGCAGAATATGCGCTATACAAATGTCGAACAACTGCCGCAGAGTCCGACTCTGTGAGTGCTCTACTTTAGGAGTTAGGGCAGAAATTAGATACCAATATTGCATCGATTCTATCGCCAAAACGGCGATACTTAGAACTATCTGACCAACGGCAGAATATGCGCTATACAATTATCTAGCAACTGCCGCAAAGTCCGAATCTGTGAGTGCTCTACTTCAGGAGTTAGGGCAGAAATTAGATACCAATATTGCATCGACTCTAGCGCCAAAACGGCAATAGTTAGAACTATCTGACTAACGGCAGAATATACGCCGTACAAATTTCTAACAATTGCCGCCAAATTCGACTCTGTGAGTGCTCTACTTCAGGAGTTAGGGCAGAAATTAGATACCAATATTGCATCGATTCTATCGCCAAAACGGCGATACTTAGAACTATCTGACTAACGGCAGAATATGCGCTATACAATTGTCTAGCAACTGCCGCAAAGTCCGAATCTGTGAGTGCTCTACTTCAGGAGTTAGGGCAGAAATTAGATAACAATATTGCATCGACTCTAGCGCCAAAACGGCGATAGTTACAACTATCCCACTAACGACAGAATATGCGCTATACAAATGCCTAACAACTGCCGCAAAGTTATAGTCTGTGAGTGCTTTACTTTAGGAGTTACGGCAGAAATTAGAAACCAATATTGCATCGACTCTAGCGCCAAAACGGCGACAGGTAGAACTATCTGACTACCGGTAGAATATGCGCTATACAACTTTCTAACAACTGCCGCAGAGTCCGACTCTGTGCGTGCTCTACTTTAGGAGTTAGGGCAGAAATTAGATACCAACATTGCATCGACTCTAGCGCCAAAACGGCGATAGTTAGAACTATCTGACTAACGGTAGAATATGCGCTATACAAATGTCTAACAACTGCCGCAAAGTTTTAGTCTGTGAGTGCTTTACTTTAGGAGTTATGGCAGAAATTAGAAAACAATATTGCATCGACTCTAGCGCCACAAGGGCGATAGTTAGAACTATCTGACTGACGGTGGAATATGCGCTATACAAGTTTCTAACAACTGCCGCAGAGTCCGACTCTGTGAGTGCGCTACTTTAGGAGTTAGGGCAGAAATTAGATAACAATATTGCATCGACTTTAGCGTCAAGAGGGTGATAGCTAGAACTATCCGACTAACGACAGAATATTCGCCATAAAAATATCTAACAACTACCGAAAATTCCGCCGCTGTGAGTGCTATACTTTAGGAGTTATGGGCAGAAATTAGAAAACAATTTTGCATCGACTCTAGCGGCAAAACGGCGATGGTTAGAACTATCCCACTAACGACAGCATATTCGCCATAAAAATATCTAACAACTGCCGAAAAGTCCGACGCTGTGAGTGCTATACCTTAGGAGTTATGGCAGAAATTAGGAAACAATATTGCATCGACTCTAGCGCCAAGACCGTAATAGCTAGAACTATCCGACCAACGGCAGAATATTCGCCATAAAAATGTTTATCAACTACCGAAAATTCCGACACTGTGAGTGCTCTACTTTAGGAGTTATGGCCGAAACTAGTAAACAATATTGCATCGACTCTAGCGCCAAGAGGGTGATAGCTAGAACTATCCGACTAACGACAGAATATTCGCCATAAGAATATCTAACAACTACCGAAAATTCCGCCGCTGTGAGTGCTATACTTTAGGAGTTATGGCAGAAATTAGAAAACAATTTTGCATCGAGTCTAGCGGCAAAACGGCGATGGTTAGAACTATCCCACTAACGACAGAATATTTGCCATAAAAATATCTAACAACTGCCGAAAGGTCCAACGCTGTGAGTGCTATACTTTAGGAGTTATGGGAGAAACTAGGAAACAATATTGCATCGACTCAACCGGCAAAACGGTGATAGTTAGAACTATCTGACTAACGGCAGAATATTCGCTATGAAAGTGTCTAGCAATAGCCGAAAATTCCGACACTGTGAGTGCTCTACTTTAGGAGTTATGGGAGAAACTAGAAAACAAAATTGTATCGACTCAACCGGCAAAACGGTGATAGTTAGAACTATCTGACTAACGGCAGAATATTCGCTGTAAAAGTGTCTAACAATTGCCCAAAATTCCAATTATATCAGTGCTATACTTTAGGAGTTGTGGCAGAAATTAGAAAACAATATTACATCGACTCTATCGCCAAAACGGTGATAGCTGGAACTATCCGACTAACGACAGAATATTCGCCATAAAAATATCTAACAACTACCGAAAATTCCGCCGCTGTGAGAGCTATACTTTAGGAGTTATGTCAGAAATTAGAAAACAATTTTGCATCGACTCTAGCGGCAAAACGGCGATGGTTAGAACTATCCCACTAACGACAGAATATTTGCTATAAAAATATCTAACAACTGCCGAAAATCTGACCCTGTGAGTGCTATACCTTAGGAGTTGTGGCAGAAATTATAAAACAATATTGCATCGACTCTAGCGCCAAGACCGTGATAGCTAGAACTATCCGACCAACGGCAGGATATTCGCCATAAAAATATCTAACAACTGCCGAAAATTCCGACGCTGTGAGTTCTATACTTTAGGACTTCTGGCAGAAATTAGAAAACAATATTTCATCGATTCTCGCACCAAGACGGTGATAGTTAGAACTATCCGACTAACGGCAAAATATTCGCCATAAAAATATCTAACAACCGCCGAAAAGTCCGACGCAGTGAGTGCTCTACTTTAGGAGTTATGGGAGAAACTAGAAAAGAATATTGCATCGACTCAACCGGCAAAACGGTGATAGTTAGAACTATCTGACTAACGGCAGAATATTCGCTATAAAAGTGTCTAACAATTGCCCAAAATTCCAATTATATCAATGCTATACTTTAGGAGTTAGGGCAGAAATTAGATAACAATATTGCATCGACTCTAGCGCCAAAACGGCGGTAGTTAAAACTATCCCACTAACGGCAGAATATGCGCTATACAAATGTCGAACAACTGCCGCAGAGTCCGACTCTGTGAGTGCTCTACTTTAGGAGTTAGGGCAGAAATTAGATACCAACATTGCATCGACTCTAGCGCCAAAACGGCGATAGTTAGGACTATCTGACTAACGGCAGAATATGCGTTATACAAATTTCTAACAACTGCCGCAAAGTTTTGGTCTGTGAGTGCTTTACTTTAGGAGTTAGGGCAGAAATTAGATACCAACATTGCATCGACAGAATATTCGCCATAAAAATATCTAACAACTACCGAAAATTCCGACGCTGTGAGTGCCATACTTTAGGAGTTATGGCAGAAATTAGAAAACAATATTGCATCGACTCTAGCGCCACAACGGCGATACTTAGAACTATCTGCATAGCGGCAGAATATGCGCCATACAAATTTCTAACAACCGCCGCCAAGTCCGACTCTGTGAGTGCTCTACTTTAGGAGTTGTGGCAGAAATTAGAAAACAATATTGCATCGACTCTAGCGCCAAGACCGTGATAGCTAGAACTATCCGACCAACGGCAGAATTTTTGCCATAAAAATATTTATCAACTACCGAAAATTCCGACACTGTGAGTGCTCTACTTTAGGAGTTATGACAGAAATTAGAAAACAATATTGCATCGACTCTAGCGCCAAGACGGTGATAGTTAGAACTATAAGACTAACGGCAGGATATTCGCCATAAAAATATCTAACAACTGCCGAAACTTCCGACGCTGTGAGTGCTATACTTTAGGACTTCTGGCAGAAATTAGCAAACAATATTTCATCGATTCTCGCACCAAAACGGTGATAGTTAGAACTATCCGACTAACCGCAAAATATTCGCCATAAAAATATCTAACAACCGCCGAAAAGTCCGACGCTGTGAGTGCTCTACTTTAGGAGTTATGGGAGAAACTAGAAAACAATATTGCATCGAGTCAACCGGCAAAACGGTGATCGTTAGAACTATCTGACTAACGGCAGAATATTCGCTATAAAAGTGTCTAACAATTGCCCAAAATTCCAATTATATCAGTGCTATACTTTAGGAGTTATGGCAGAAATTAGAAAACAATATTACATCGACTCTATCGCCAAAACGGTGATAGCTAGAACTATCCGACTAACGACAGAATATTCGCCATAAAAATATCTAACAACTACCGAAAATTCCGCCGCTGTGAGAGCCATACTTTAGGAGTTATGGCAGAAATTAGAAAACAATTGGTATGGTAGAAATTAGGTAACAATATTGCATCGATTCTAGCGCCAAAACGGTGATAGTTAGAACTATCCGATTAACGGCAGAATATTCGCCTTAAAAATACCTAACAACTGCCGAAAATTCCGACGGTGTCAGTGCTATACTTTAGGAGTTATGGCAGAAATTAGAAAACAATATTACATCGACTCTATCGCCAAAACGGTGATAGCTAGAACTATCCGACTAACGACAGAATATTCGCCATAAAAATATCTAACAACTACCGAAAATTCCGCCGCTGTGAGAGCTATACTTTAGGAGTTATGGCAGAAATTAGAAAACAATTTTGCATCGACTCTAGCGGCAAAACGGCGATGGTTAGAACTATCCCACTAACGACAGAATATTTGCCATAAAAATATCTAACAACTGCCGAAAAGTCCGACGCTGTGAGTGCTCTACTTTGGGAATTATGGGAGAAACTAGAAAACAATATTGCATCGAGTCAACCGGCAAAACGGTGATAGTTAGAACTATCTGACTAACGGCAGAATATTCGCTATAAAAGTGTCTAACAATTGCCCAAAATTCCAATTATATCAGTGCTATACTTTAGGAGTTATGGCAGAAGTTAGAAAACAATATTACATCGACTCTATCGCAAAAACGGTGATAGTTAGAACTATCCGACTAACGGCAGAATATTCTCATAAAAATATCTAACAACTGCCGAAAAGTCCGACGCTGTGAGTGCTATACTTTAGGAGTTATGGCAGAAATTAGAAAACAATATTGCATCGACTCTAGCGCCAAGAGGGTGATAGCTAGAACTATCCGACTAACGACAGAATATTCGATATAAAAATATCTAACAACTACCGAAAATTCCGACGTTGTGAGTACTATACTTTAGTAGTTATGGTAGAAATTTGGAAACAATATTGCATCGATTCTAGCGCCAAAACAGTGATAGTTAGAACTATCCGATTAACGGCAGAATATTCGCCTTAAAAATACCTAACAACTGCCGAAAATTCCGACGGTGTGAGTACTATACTTTAGGAGTTATGGTAGAAATTAGGTAACAATATTGCATCGATTCTAGCGCCAAAATGGTGATTGTTAGAACTATCCGATTAACGGCAGAATATTCGCCTTAAAAATACCTAACAACTGCCGAAAATTCCGACGGTGTCAGTGCTATACTTTAGGAGTTATGGCAGAAATTAGGAAAGAATATTGCATCGACTCTAGCACCAAGAGGGTGATAGCTAGAACTATCCGACTAACGACAGAATATTCGCCATAAAAATATCTAACAACTACCGAAAATTCCGACGCTGTGAGTGCCATACTTTAGGAGTTATGGCAGAAATAAGAAAACAATTTTGCATCGACTCTAGCGGCAAAACGGCGATGGTTAGAACTATCCCACTAACGACAGAATATTTGCCATAAAAATATCTAACAACTGCCGAAAAGTCCGACGCTGTGAGTGCTATACCTTAGGAGTTGTGGCAGAAATTATAAAACAATATTGCATCGACTCTAGCGCCAAGACCGTGATAGCTAGAACTATCCGACCAACGGCAGAATTTTCGCCATAAAAATATTTATCAACTACCGAAAATTCCGACATTGTGAGTGCTCTACTTTAGGAGTTATGGCAGAAATTAGAAAACAATATTGCATCGACTCTAGCGCCAACACGGTGATAGTTAGAACTATCCGACTAACGGCAGGATATTCGCCATAAAAATATCTAACAACTGCCGAAACTTCCGACGCTGTGAGTGCTATACTTTAGGACTTCTGGCAGAAATTAGAAAACAATATTTCATCGATTCTCGCACCAAAACGGTGATAGTTAGAACTATCCGACTAACGGCAAAATATTCGCCATAAAAATATCTAACAACCGCCGAAAAGTCCGACGCAGTGAGTGCTCTACTTTAGGAGTTATGGGAGAAACTAGAAAACAATATTGCATCGACTCAACCGGCAAAACGGTGATAGTTAGAACTATCTGACTAACGGCAGAATATTCGCTATAAAAGTGTCTAACAATTGCCCAAAATTCCAATTATATCAATGCTATACTTTAGGAGTTAGGGCAGAAATTAGATAACAATATTGCATCGACTCTAGCGCCAAAACGGCGATAGTTAAAACTATCTGGATAACGGCAGAATATGCGCCATACAAATTTCTAACAACCGCCGCCAAGTCCGACTCTGTGAGTGCTCTACTTTAGGAGTTGTGGCAGAAATTAGAAAACAATATTACATCGACTCTATCGCCAAAACGGTGATAGTTAGAACTATCCGACTAACGGCAGAATATGCGCTATACAAATGTCGAACAACTGCCGCAGAGTCCGACTCTGTGAGTGCTCTACTTTAGGAGTTAGGGCAAAAATTAGATACCAACATTGCATCGACAGAATATTCGCCATAAAAATATCTAACAACTACCGAAAATTCCGACGCTGTGAGTGCCATACTTTAGGAGTTATGGCAGAAATTAGAAAACAATATTTCATCGATTCTCGCACCAAAACGGTGATAGTTAGAACTATCCGACTAACGGCAAAATATTCGCCATAAAAATATCTAACAACCGCCGAAAAGTCCGACGCAGTGAGTGCTCTACTTTAGGAGTTATGGGAGAAACTAGAAAACAATATTGCATCGACTCAACCGGCAAAACGGTGATAGTTAGAACTATCTGACTAACGGCAGAATATTCGCTATAAAAGTGTCTAACAATTGCCCAAAATTCCAATTATATCAATGCTATACTTTAGGAGTTAGGGCAGAAATTAGATAACAATATTGCATCGACTCTAGCGCCAAAACGGCGATATTTAAAACTATCTGGATAACGGCAGAATATGCGCCATACAAATTTCTAACAACCGCCGCCAAGTCCGACTCTGTGAGTGCTCTACTTTAGGAGTTGTGGCAGAAATTAGAAAACAATATTACATCGACTCTATCGCCAAAACGGTGATAGTTAGAACTATCCGACTAACGGCAGAATATGCGCTATACAAATGTCGAACAACTGAAGCAGAGTCCGACTCTGTGAGTGCTCTACTTTAGGAGTTAGGGCAAAAATTAGATACCAACATTGCATCGACAGAATATTCGCCATAAAAATATCTAACAACTACCGAAAATTCCGACGCTGTGAGTGCCATACTTTAGGGGTTATGGCAGAAATTAGAAAACAATATTGCATCGACTCTAGCGCCACAACGGCGATACTTACAACTATCTGGATAACGGCAGAATATGCGCCATACAAATTTCTAACAACCGCCGCCAAGTCCGACTCTGCGAGTGCTCTACTTTAGGAGTTGTGGCAGAAATTAGAAAACAATATTACATCGACTCTATCGCCAAAACGGTGATAGTTAGAACTATCCGACTAACGGCAGAATATGCGCTATACAAATGTCGAACAATTGCCGCAGAGTCCGACTCTGTGAGTGCTCTACTTTAGGAGTTAGGGCAGAAATTAGATACCAACATTGCATCGACAGAATATTCGCCATAAAAATATCTAACAACTGCCGAAAAGTCCGACGCTGTGAGTGCTATACCTTAGGAGTTATGGCAGAAATTAGAAAACAATATTGCATCGACTCTAGCGCCAAGACCGTGATAGCTAGAACTATCCGACCAACGGCAGAATTTTTGCCATAAAAATATTTATCAACTACCGAAAATTCCGACACTGTGAGTGCTCTACTTTAGGAGTTATGACAGAAATTAGAAAACAATATTGCATCGACTCTAGCGCCAAGACGGTGATAGTTAGAACTATCCGACTAACGGCAGGATATTCGCCATAAAAATATCTAACAACTGCCGAAACTTCCGACGCTGTGAGTGCTATACTTTAGGACTTCTGGCAGAAATTAGCAAACAATATTTCATCGATTCTCGCACCAAAACGGTGATAGTTAGAACTATCCGACTAACCGCAAAATATTCGCCATAAAAATATCTAACAACCGCCGAAAAGTCCGACGCTGTGAGTGCTCTAATTTAGGAGTTATGGGAGAAACTAGAAAACAATATTGCATCGAGTCAACCGGCAAAACGGTGATCGTTAGAACTATCTGACTAACGGCAGAATATTCGCTATAAAAGTGTCTAACAATTGCCCAACATTCCAATTATAGCAGTGCTATACTTTAGGAGTTATGGCAGAAATTAGAAAACAATATTACATCGACTCTATCGCCAAAACGGTGATAGCTAGAACTATCCGACTAACGACAGAATATTCGCCATAAAAATATCTAACAACTACCGAAAATTCCGCCGGTGTGAGAGCTATACTTTAGGAGTTATGGCAGAAATTAGAAAACAATTTTGCATCGACTCTAGCGGCAAAACGGCGATGGTTAGAACTATCCCACTAACGACAGAATATTTGCCATACAAATATCTAACAACTGCCGAAAAGTCCGATGCTGTGAGTGCTCTACTTTAGGAGTTATGGGAGAAACTAGAAAACAATATTGCATCGAGTCAACCGGCAAAACGGTGATAGTTAGAACTATCTGACTAACGGCAGAATATTCGCTATAAAAGTGTCTAACAATTGCCCAAAATTCCAATTATATCAGTGCTATACTTTAGGAGTTATGGCAGAAGTTAGAAAACAATATTACATCGACTCTATCGCCAAAACGGTGATAGTTAGAACTATCCGACTAACGGCAGAATATTCTCCATAAAAATATCTAACAACTACCGAAAAGTCCGACGCTGTGAGTGCTATACTTTAGGAGTTATGGCAGAAATTAGAAAACAATATTGCATCGACTCTAGCGCCAAGAGGGTGATAGCTAGAACTATCCGACTAACGACAGAATATTCGCCATAAAAATATCTAACAACTACCGAAAATTCCGACGCTGTGAGTGCCATACTTTAGGAGTTATGGCAGAAATAAGAAAACAATTTTGCATCGACTCTAGCGGCAAAACGGCGATGGTTAGAACTATCCCACTAACGACAGAATATTTGCCATAAAAATATCTAACAACTGCCGAAAAGTCCGACGCTGTGAATGCTATACTTTAGGACTTCTGGCAGAAATTAGCAAACAATATTTCATCGATTCTCGCACCAAAACGGTGATAGTTAGAACTATCCGACTAACCGCAAAATATTCGCCATAAAAATATCTAACAACCGCCGAAAAGTCCGACGCTGTGAGTGCTCTAATTTAGGAGTTATGGGAGAAACTAGAAAACAATATTGCATCGAGTCAACCGGCAAAACGGTGATCGTTAGAACTATCTGACTAACGGCAGAATATTCGCTATAAAAGTGTCTAACAATTGCCCAACATTCCAATTATAGCAGTGCTATACTTTAGGAGTTATGGCAGAAATTAGAAAACAATATTACATCGACTCTATCGCCAAAACGGTGATAGCTAGAACTATCCGACTAACGACAGAATATTCGCCATAAAAATATCTAACAACTACCGAAAATTCCGCCGGTGTGAGAGCTATACTTTAGGAGTTATGGCAGAAATTAGAAAACAATTTTGCATCGACTCTAGCGGCAAAACGGCGATGGTTAGAACTATCCCACTAACGACAGAATATTTGCCATACAAATATCTAACAACTGCCGAAAAGTCCGATGCTGTGAGTGCTCTACTTTAGGAGTTATGGGAGAAACTAGAAAACAATATTGCATCGAGTCAACCGGCAAAACGGTGATAGTTAGAACTATCTGACTAACGGCAGAATATTCGCTATAAAAGTGTCTAACAATTGCCCAAAATTCCAATTATATCAGTGCTATACTTTAGGAGTTATGGCAGAAGTTAGAAAACAATATTACATCGACTCTATCGCCAAAACGGTGATAGTTAGAACTATCCGACTAACGGCAGAATATTCTCCATAAAAATATCTAACAACTACCGAAAAGTCCGACGCTGTGAGTGCTATACTTTAGGAGTTATGGCAGAAATTAGAAAACAATATTGCATCGACTCTAGCGCCAAGAGGGTGATAGCTAGAACTATCCGACTAACGACAGAATATTCGCCATAAAAATATCTAACAACTACCGAAAATTCCGACGCTGTGAGTGCCATACTTTAGGAGTTATGGCAGAAATAAGAAAACAATTTTGCATCGACTCTAGCGGCAAAACGGCGATGGTTAGAACTATCCCACTAACGACAGAATATTTGCCATAAAAATATCTAACAACTGCCGAAAAGTCCGACGCTGTGAATGCTATACTTTAGGACTTCTGGCAGAAATTAGAAAACAATATTCCATCGATTCTCGCACCAAAACGGTGATAGTTAGAACTATCCAACTAACCGCAAAATATTCGCCATAAAAATATCTAACAGCCGCCGAAAAGTCCGACGCTGTGAGTGCTCTACTTTAGGAGTTATGGGAGAAACTAGAAAACAATATTGCATCGAGTCAACCGGCAAAACGGTGATAGTTAGAACTATCTGACTGACGGCAGAATATTCGCTATAAAAGTGTCTAACAATTGCCCAAAATTCCAATTATATCAATGCTATACTTTAGGAGTTATGGCAGAAGTTAGAAAACAATATTAAATCGACTCTATCGCCAAAACGGGGATACTTAGAACTATCCGACTAACGGCAGAATATTCTCCATAAAAATATCTAACAACTACCGAAAAGTCCGACGCTGTGAGTGCTATACTTTAGGAGTTATGGCAGAAATTAGAAAACAATATTGCATCGACTCTAGCGCCAAAACGGGGATACTTAGAACTATCCGACTAACGGCAGAATATTCGCCATAAAAATATCTAACAACTACCGAAAAGTCCGACACTCTGAGTGCTATACTTTAGGAGTTATGGCCGAAACTAGAAAACAATATTGCATCGACTCTAGCGCCAAGACCGTGATAGTTAGAACTATCCGACCAACGGCAGAATTTTTGCCATAAAAATATTTATCAACTACCGAAAATTCCGACACTGTGAGTGCTCTACTTTAGGAGTTATGGCAGAAATTAGAAAACAATATTGCATCGACTCTAGCGCCAAGACGGTGATAGTTAGAACTATCCGACTAACGGCAGGATATTCGCCATAAAAATATCTAACAACTGCCGAAACTTCCGACGCTGTGAGTGCTATACTTTAGGACTTCTGGCAGAAATTAGAAAACAATATTCCATCGATTCTCGCACCAAAACGGTGATAGTTAGAACTATCCAACTAACCGCAAAATATTCGCCATAAAAATATCTAACAGCCGCCGAAAACTCCGACGCTGTGAGTGCTCTACTTTAGGAGTTATGGGAGAAACTAGAAAACAATATTGCATCGAGTCAACCGGCAAAACGGTGATAGTTAGAACTATCTGACTAACGGCAGAATATTCGCTATAAAAGTGTCTAACAATTGCCCAAAATTCCAATTATATCAATGCTATACTTTAGGAGTTATGGCAGAAGTTAGAAAACAATATTAAATCGACTCTATCGCCAAAACGGGGATACTTAGAACTATCCGACTAACGGCAGAATATTCTCCATAAAAATATCTAACAACTACCGAAAAGTTCGACGCTGTGAGTGCTATACTTTAGGAGTTATGGCAGAAATTAGAAAACAATATTGCATCGACTCTAGCGCCAAAACGGGGATACTTAGAACTATCCGACTAACGGCAGAATATTCGCCATAAAAATATCTAACAACTACCGAAAAGTCCGACACTATGAGTGCTATACTTTAGGAGTTATGGCCGAAACTAGGAAAGAATATTGCATCGACTCTAGCGCCAAGAGGGTGATAGCTAGAACTATCCGACTAACGACAGAATATTCGCCATAAAAATATCTAACAACTACCGAAAAGTCCGACACTATGAATGCTATACTTTAGGAGTTATGGCCGAAACTAGGACAGAATATTGCATCGACTCTAGCGCCAAGAGGGTGATAGCTAGAACTATCCGACTAACGACGGAATATTCGCCATAAAAATATCTAACAACTACCGAAAATTCCGCCGCTGTGAGTTCTATACTTTAGGAGTTATGGCAGAAATTAGAAAACAATTTTGCATCGACTCTAGCGGCAAGACGGCGATGGTTAGAACTATCCCACTAACGACAGAATATTCGCCATAAAAATATCTAACAACTACCGAAAAGTCCGACACTATGAGTGCTATACTTTAGGAGTTATGGCCGAAACTAGGAAAGAATATTGCATCGACTCTAGCGCCAAGAGGGTGATAGCTAGAACTATCCGACTAACGACGGAATATTCGCCATAAAAATATCTAACAACTGCCGAAAAGTCTGACGCTGTGAGTGCTATACCTTAGGAGTTATGGCAGAAATTAGGAAACAATATTGCATCAACCGGCAAAACGGTGATAGTTAGAACTATCTGACTAACGGCAGAATATTCGCTGTAAAAGTGTCTAACAATTGCCCAAAATTCCAATTATATCAATGCTATACTTTAGGAGTTGTGGCAGAAATTAGAAAACAATTTTTGACCAACTTTAGCGGCAAAACGGCGATAGTTAGGACTATCTGACTAACGGTAGAATATTCGCTACAAAAGTGTCTAACAATTGCCCAAAATTCCAATTATATGAGTGCTATACTTTAGCAGTTATGGCAGAAATTAGAAAAACAATATTGCATCGATTCTAGTGGCAAAACGGCGATACCTAGAACTATCTGGCTCACGGCAGAATATTCGCTATGAAAGTGTCTAGCAATAGCCGAAAATTCCGATTATATGTGTGCTATACTTTAGGAGTTGTGGCAGAAATTAGAAAAGAATATTGCATCTACTCTAGCGCCAAAATGGGGATAGTTAGAACTATCCGACTAACGGTAGAATATTCGCCATAACAATATTTATCAACTACCGAAAATTCCGACACTGTGAGTGCTCTACTTTAGGAGTTATGGCAGAAATTAGAAAACAATATTGCATCGACTCTAGCGCAAAGACGGTGATAGTTAGAACTATCCGACTAACGGCAGGATATTCGCCATAAAAATATCTAACAACTGCCGAAACTTCCGACGCTGTGAGTGCTATACCTTAGGAGTTATGGCAGAAATTAGAAAACAATATTGCATCGACTCTAGCGCCAAAATGGGGATAGTTAGAACTATCCAACTAATGGCAGAATATTCGCCATAAACATATCTAACAACTACCGAAAAGTCCGACGCTGTGAGTGCTATACTTTAGGAGTTATGGCAGAAATTAGAAAACAATATTGCATCGACTCTAGCGCCAAAACGGGGATAGTTAGAACTATCCGACTAACGGCAGAATATTCGCCATAAAAATATCTAGCAACTACCGAAAAGTCCGACACTGTGAGTGCTATACTTTAGGAGGTATGGCCGAAACTAGAAAAGAATATTGCATCGACTCTAGCACCAAGAGCGTGATAGCTAGAACTATCCGACTAACGGCAGAATATTCGCTATAAAAATATCTAACAACTATCGAAAATTCCGACGCTGTGAGTACTATACTTTAGGAGTTATGGTAGAAATTAGGAAACAATATTGCATCGATTCTAGCGCCAAAACGGTGATAGCTAGAACTATCCGATTAACGGCAGAATATTCGCCTTAAAAATACCTAACAACTGCCGAAAATTCCGACGGTGTGAGTACTATACTTTAGGAGTTATGGTAGAAATTAGGAAACAATATTGCATCGATTCTAGCGCCAAAACGGTGATAGTTAGAACTATCCGATTAACGGCAGAATATTCGCCTTAAAAATACCTAACAACTGCCGAAAATTCCGACGGTGTCAGTGCTATACTTTAGGAGTTGTGGCAGAAATTAGAAAACAATTTTGCATCGACTCTAGCGGCAAAACGGCGATGGTTAGAACTATCCCACTAACGACAGAATATTTGCCATAAAAATATCTAACAACTGCCGAAAAGTCCGACGCTGTGAGTGCTATACCTTAGGAGTTATGGCAGAAATTAGGAAACAATATTGCATCGACTCTAGCGCCAAGACCGTGATAGCTAGAACTATCCGACCAACGGCAGAATATTCGCCATAAAAATATTTATCAATTACCGAAAATTCCGACACTGTGAGTGCTCTACTTTAGGAGTTATGGGAGAAACTAGAAAACAATATTGCATCGACTCAACCGGCAAAACGGTGATAGTTAGAACTATCTGACTAACGGCAGAATATTCGCTGTAAAAGTGTCTAACAATTGCCCAAAATTCCAATTATATCAATGCTATACTTTAGGAGTTGTGGCAGAAATTAGAAAACAATTTTTGACCGACTTTAGCGGCAAAACGGCGATAGTTAGGACTATCTGACTAACGGGAGAATATTCGCTACAAAAGTGTCTAACAATTGCCCAAAATTCCAATTATATGAGTGCTATACTTTAGCAGTTATGGCAGAAATTAGAAAAACAATATTGCATCGATTCTAGTGGCAAAACGGCGATACCTAGGACTATCTGACTCACGGCAGAATATTCGCTATGAAAGTGTCTAGCAATAGCCGAAAATTCCGATTATATGTGTGCTATACTTTAGGAGTTGTGGCAGAAATTAGAAAAGAATATTGCATCTACTCTAGCGCCAAAATGGGGATAGTTAGAACTATCCGACTAACGGCAGAATATTCGCCATAAAAATATTTATCAACTACCGAAAATTCCGACACTGTGAGTGCTCTACTTTAGGAGTTATGGCAGAAATTAGAAAACAATATTGCATCGACTCTAGCGCGAAGACGGTGATAGTTAGAACTATCCGACTAACGGCAGGATATTCGCCATAAAAATATCTAACAACTGCCGAAACTTCCGACACTGTGAGTGCTATACTTTAGGAGGTATGGCCGAAACTAGAAAAGAATATTGCATCGACTCTAGCACCAAGAGCGTGATAGCTAGAACTATCCGACTAACGGCAGAATATTCGCTATAAAAATATCTAACAACTATCGAAAATTCCGACGCTGTGAGTACTATACTTTAGGAGTTATGGTAGAAATTAGGAAACAATATTGCATCGATTCTAGCGCCAAAACGGTGATAGCTAGAACTATCCGATTAACGGCAGAATATTCGCCTTAAAAATACCTAACAACTGCCGAAAATTCCGACGGTGTGAGTACTATACTTTAGGAGTTATGGTAGAAATTAGGAAACAATATTGCATCGACTCTAGCACCAAGAGGGTGATAGCTAGAACTATCCCACTAACGACAGAATATTCGCCATAAAAATATTTATCAACTACCGAAAATTCCGACACTGTGAGTGCTCTACTTTAGGAGTTATGGCAGAAATTATAAAACAATATTGCATCGACTCTAGCGCCAAGACGGTGATAGTTAGAACTATCCGACTAACGGCAGGATATTCGCCATAAAAATATCTAACAACTGCCGAAACTTCCGACGCTGTGAGTGCTATACTTTAGGACTTCCGGCAGAAATTAGCAAACAATATTTCATCGATTCTCGCACCAAAACGGTGATAGTTAGAACTATCCGACTAACCGCAAAATATTCGCCATAAAAATATCTAACAACCGCCGAAAAGTCCGACGCTGTGAGTGCTCTACTTTAGGAGTTATGGGAGAAACTAGAAAACAATATTGTATCGAGTCAACCGGTAAAACGGTGATAGTTAGAACTATCTGACTAACGGCAGAATATTCGCTATAAAAGTGTCTAACAATTGCCCAAAATTCCAATTATATCAGTGCTATACTTTAGGAGTTATGGCAGAAATTAGAAAACAATATTACATCGACTCTATCGCCAAAACGGTGGTAGTTAGAACTATCCGACTAACGACAGAATATTCGCCATAAAAATATCTAACAACTACCGAAAATTCCGCCGCTGTGAGAGCTATACTTTAGGAGTTATGTCAGAAATTAGAAAACAATTTTGCATCGACTCTAGCGGCAAAACGGCGATGATTAGAACTATCCCACTAACGACAGAATATTTGCCATAAAAATATCTAACAACTGCCGAAAAGTCCGACGCTGTGAGTGCTATACCTTAGGAGTTGTGGCAGAAATTATAAAACAATATTGCAGCGACTCTAGCACCAAGACCGTGATAGCTAGAACTATCCGATTAACGGCAGAATATTCGCCTTAAAAATACCTAACAACTGCCGAAAATTAGGACGGTGTCAGTGCTATACTTTAGGAGTTATGGCAGAAATTAGAAAAGAATATTGCATCGACTCTAGCACCAAGACCGTGATAGCTAGAACTATCCGACCAACGGCAGAATATTCGCCATAAAAATATTTATCAACTACCGAAAATTCCGACACTGTGAGTTCTCCACTTTAGGAGTTATGGCAGAAATTAAAAAACAATATTGCATCGACTCTAGCGCCAAGACGGTGATAGTTCGAACTATCCGACTAACGGCAGGATATTCGCCATAAAAATATCTAACAACTGCCGAAACTTCCGACGCTGTGAGTGCTATACTTTAGGACTTCTGGCAGAAATTAGAAAACAATATTTCATCGATTCTCGCACCAAAACGGTGATAGTTAGAACTATCCGACTAACGGCAAAATATTCGCCATAAAAATATCTAACAACCGCCGAAAAGTCCGACGCTGTGAGTGCTCTACTTTAGCAGTTATGGGAGAAACTAGAAAACAATATTGCATCGAGGCAACCGGTAAAACGGTGATAGTTAGAACTATCTGACTAACGGCAGAATATTCGCTATAAAAGTGTCTAACAATTGCCCAAAATTCCAATTATATCAGTGCTATACTTTAGGAGTTATGGCAGAAATTAGAAAACAATATTACATCGACTCTATCGCCAAAACGGTGATAGCTAGAACTATCCGACTAACGACAGAATATTCGCCATAAAAATATCTAACAACTACCGAAAATTCCGCCGCTGTGAGAGCTATACTTTAGGAGTTATGTCAGAAATTAGAAAACAATTTTGCATCGACTCTAGCGGCAAAACGGCGATGGTTAGAACTATCCCACTAACGACAGAATATTTGCCATATAAATATCTACCAACTGCCGAAAAGTCCGATGCTGTGAGTGCTATACCTTAGGAGTTGTGGCAGAAATTATAAAACAATATTGCATCGACTCTAGCACCAAGACCGTGATAGCTAGAACTATCCGATTAACGGCAGAATATTCGCCTTAAAAATACCTAACAACTGCCGAAAATTAGGACGGTGTCAGTGCTATACTTTAGGAGTTATGGCAGAAATTAGAAAACAATATTGCATCGACTCTAGCACCAAGACCGTGATAGCTAGAACTATCCGACCAACGGCAGAATATTCGCCATAAAAATATTTATCAACTACCGAAAATTCCGACGCTGTGAGTGCTCTACTTTAGGAGTTATGGGAGAAACTAGAAAACAATATTGCATCGACTCAACCGGCAAAACGGTGATAGTTAGAACTATCTGACTAACGGCAGAATATTCGCTATAAAACTGTCTAACAATTGCCCAAAATTCCAATTATATCAATGCTATACTTTAGGAGTTGTGGCAGAAATTAGAAAACAATTTTTCATCGACTTTAGCGGCAAAACGGCGACAGGTAGAATTATCTGACTAACGGCAGAATATACGCCGTACAAATTTCTAACATTTGCCGCCAAATTCGCCTATGTGAGTGCTCTACTTTAGGAGTTATGGGAGAAACTAGAAAACAATATTGCATCGAGTCAACCGGCAAAACGGTGATAGTTAGAACTATCTGACTAACGGCAGAATATTCGCTATAAAAGTGTCTAACAATTGCCCAAAATTCCAATTATATCAGTGCTATACTTTAGGAGTTATGGCAGAAGTTAGAAAACAATATTACATCGACTCTATCGCCAAAACGGTGATAGTTAGAACTATCCGACTAACGGCAGAATATTCTCCATAAAAATATCTAACAACTACCGAAAAGTCCGACACTATGAGTGCTATACTTTAGGAGTTATGGCCGAAACTAGGAAAGAATATTGCATCGACTCCAGCGCCAAAAGGGGATAGCTAGAACTATCCGACTAACGACAGAATATTCGCCATAAAAATATCTAACAACCGCCGAAAAGTCCGACGCAGTGAGTGCTCTACTTTAGGAGTTATGGCAGAAGTTAGAAAACAATATTACATCGAATCTATCGCCAAAACGGTGATAGTTAGAACTATCCGACTAACGGCAGAATATTCTCCATATAAATATCTAACAACTACCGAAAAGTCCGACGCTGTGAGTGCTATACTTTAGGAGTTATGGCAGAAACTAGGAAAGAATATTGCATCGACTCTAGCGCCAAGACGGTGATAGTTCGAACTATCCGACTAACGGCAGGATATTCGCCATAAAAATATCTAACAACTGCCGAAACTTCCGACGCTGTGAGTGCTATACTTTAGGACTTCTGGCAGAAATTAGAAAACAATATTTCATCGATTCTCGCACCAAAACGGTGATAGTTAGAACTATCCGACTAACGGCAAACTATTCGCCATAAAAATATCTAACAACCGCCGAAAAGTTCGACGCTGTGAGTGCTCTACTTTAGGAGTTATGGGAGAAACTAGAAAACAATATTGCATCGAGTCAACCGGTAAAACGGTGATAGTTAGAACTATCTGACTGACGGCAGAATATTCGCTATAAAAGTGTCTAACAATTGCCCAAAATTCCAATTATATCAGTGCTATACTTTAGGAGTTATGGCAGAAATTAGAAAACAATATTACATCGACTCTATCGCCAAAACGGTGATAGCTAGAACTATCCGACTAACGACAGAATATTCGCCATAAAAATATCTAACAACTACCGAAAATTCCGCCGCTGTGAGAGCTATACTTTAGGAGTTATGTCAGAAATTAGAAAACAATTTTGCATCGACTCTAGCGGCAAAACGGCGATGATTAGAACTATCCCACTAACGACAGAATATTTGCCATAAAAATATCTAACAACTGCCGAAAAGTCCGACGCTGTGAGTGCTATACCTTAGGAGTTGTGGCAGAAATTATAAAACAATATTGCAGCGACTCTAGCACCAAGACCGTGATAGCTAGAACTATCCGATTAACGGCAGAATATTCGCCTTAAAAATACCTAACAACTGCCGAAAATTAGGACGGTGTCAGTGCTATACTTTAGGAGTTATGGCAGAAATTAGAAAAGAATATTGCATCGACTCTAGCACCAAGACCGTGATAGCTAGAACTATCCGACCAACGGCAGAATATTCGCCATAAAAATATTTATCAACTACCGAAAATTCCGACACTGTGAGTTCTCCACTTTAGGAGTTATGGCAGAAATTAAAAAACAATATTGCATCGACTCTAGCGCCAAGACGGTGATAGTTCGAACTATCCGACTAACGGCAGGATATTCGCCATAAAAATATCTAACAACTGCCGAAACTTCCGACGCTGTGAGTGCTATACTTTAGGACTTCTGGCAGAAATTAGAAAACAATATTTCATCGATTCTCGCACCAAAACGGTGATAGTTAGAACTATCCGACTAACGGCAAAATATTCGCCATAAAAATATCTAACAACCGCCGAAAAGTCCGACGCTGTGAGTGCTCTACTTTAGCAGTTATGGGAGAAACTAGAAAACAATATTGCATCGAGGCAACCGGTAAAACGGTGATAGTTAGAACTATCTGACTAACGGCAGAATATTCGCTATAAAAGTGTCTAACAATTGCCCAAAATTCCAATTATATCAGTGCTATACTTTAGGAGTTATGGCAGAAATTAGAAAACAATATTACATCGACTCTATCGCCAAAACGGTGATAGCTAGAACTATCCGACTAACGACAGAATATTCGCCATAAAAATATCTAACAACTACCGAAAATTCCGCCGCTGTGAGAGCTATACTTTAGGAGTTATGTCAGAAATTAGAAAACAATTTTGCATCGACTCTAGCGGCAAAACGGCGATGGTTAGAACTATCCCACTAACGACAGAATATTTGCCATATAAATATCTACCAACTGCCGAAAAGTCCGATGCTGTGAGTGCTATACCTTAGGAGTTGTGGCAGAAATTATAAAACAATATTGCATCGACTCTAGCACCAAGACCGTGATAGCTAGAACTATCCGATTAACGGCAGAATATTCGCCTTAAAAATACCTAACAACTGCCGAAAATTAGGACGGTGTCAGTGCTATACTTTAGGAGTTATGGCAGAAATTAGAAAACAATATTGCATCGACTCTAGCACCAAGACCGTGATAGCTAGAACTATCCGACCAACGGCAGAATATTCGCCATAAAAATATTTATCAACTACCGAAAATTCCGACGCTGTGAGTGCTCTACTTTAGGAGTTATGGGAGAAACTAGAAAACAATATTGCATCGACTCAACCGGCAAAACGGTGATAGTTAGAACTATCTGACTAACGGCAGAATATTCGCTATAAAACTGTCTAACAATTGCCCAAAATTCCAATTATATCAATGCTATACTTTAGGAGTTGTGGCAGAAATTAGAAAACAATTTTTCATCGACTTTAGCGGCAAAACGGCGACAGGTAGAATTATCTGACTAACGGCAGAATATACGCCGTACAAATTTCTAACATTTGCCGCCAAATTCGCCTATGTGAGTGCTCTACTTTAGGAGTTATGGGAGAAACTAGAAAACAATATTGCATCGAGTCAACCGGCAAAACGGTGATAGTTAGAACTATCTGACTAACGGCAGAATATTCGCTATAAAAGTGTCTAACAATTGCCCAAAATTCCAATTATATCAGTGCTATACTTTAGGAGTTATGGCAGAAGTTAGAAAACAATATTACATCGACTCTATCGCCAAAACGGTGATAGTTAGAACTATCCGACTAACGGCAGAATATTCTCCATAAAAATATCTAACAACTACCGAAAAGTCCGACACTATGAGTGCTATACTTTAGGAGTTATGGCCGAAACTAGGAAAGAATATTGCATCGACTCCAGCGCCAAAAGGGGATAGCTAGAACTATCCGACTAACGACAGAATATTCGCCATAAAAATATCTAACAACCGCCGAAAAGTCCGACGCAGTGAGTGCTCTACTTTAGGAGTTATGGCAGAAGTTAGAAAACAATATTACATCGAATCTATCGCCAAAACGGTGATAGTTAGAACTATCCGACTAACGGCAGAATATTCTCCATATAAATATCTAACAACTACCGAAAAGTCCGACGCTGTGAGTGCTATACTTTAGGAGTTATGGCAGAAACTAGGAAAGAATATTGCATCGACTCTAGCGCCAAGACGGTGATAGTTCGAACTATCCGACTAACGGCAGGATATTCGCCATAAAAATATCTAACAACTGCCGAAACTTCCGACGCTGTGAGTGCTATACTTTAGGACTTCTGGCAGAAATTAGAAAACAATATTTCATCCATTCTCGCACCAAAACGGTGATAGTTAGAACTATCCGACTAACGGCAAACTATTCGCCATAAAAATATCTAACAACCGCCGAAAAGTTCGACGCTGTGAGTGCTCTACTTTAGGAGTTATGGGAGAAACTAGAAAACAATATTGCATCGAGTCAACCGGTAAAACGGTGATAGTTAGAACTATCTGACTGACGGCAGAATATTCGCTATAAAAGTGTCTAACAATTGCCCAAAATTCCAATTATATCAGTGCTATACTTTAGGAGTTATGGCAGAAATTAGAAAACAATATTACATCGACTCTATCGCCAAAACGGTGATAGCTAGAACTATCCGACTAACGACAGAATATTCGCCATAAAAATATCTAACAACTACCGAAAATTCCGCCGCTGTGAGAGCTATACTTTAGGAGTTATGTCAGAAATTAGAAAACAATTTTGCATCGACTCTAGCGGCAAAACGGCGATGGTTAGAACTATCCCACTAACGACAGAATATTTGCCATAAAAATATCTAACAACTGCCGAAAAGTCCGACGCTGTGAGTGCTATACCTTAGGAGTTGTGGCAGAAATTATAAAACAATATTGCATCGACTCTAGCACCAAGACCGTGATAGCTAGAACTATCCGATTAACGGCAGAATATTCGCCTTAAAAATGCCTAACAACTGCCGAAAATTAGGACGGTGTCAGTGCTATACTTTAGGAGTTATGGCAGAAATTAGAAAAGAATATTGCATCGACTCTAGCACCAAGACCGTGATAGCTAGAACTATCCGACCAACGGCAGAATATTCGCCATAAAAATATTTATCAACTACTGAAAATTCCGACGCTGTGAGTGCTCTACTTTAGGAGTTATGGGAGAAACTAGAAAACAATATTGCATCGACTCAACCGGCAAAACGGTGATAGTTAGAACTATCTGACTAACGGCAGAATATTCGCTATAAAAGTGTCTAACAATTGCCCAAAATTCCAATTATATCAATGCTATACTTTAGGAGTTGTGGCAGAAATTAGAAAACAATTTTTCATCGACTTTAGCGGCAAAACCGCGACAGGTAGAATTATCTGACTAACGGCAGAATATACGCTGTACAAATTTCTAACATTTGCCGCCAAATTCGCCTATGTGAGTGCTCTACTTTAGGAGTTATGGGAGAAACTAGAAAACAATATTGCATCGAGTCAACCGGCAAAACGGTGATAGTTAGAACTATCTGACTAACGGCAGAATATTCGCTATAAAAGTGTCTAACAATTGCCCAAAATTCCAATTATATCAGTGCTATACTTTAGGAGTTATGGCAGAAGTTAGAAAACAATATTACATCGACTCTATCGCCAAAACGGTGATAGTTAGAACTATCCGACTAACGGCAGAATATTCTCCATAAAAATATCTAACAACTACCGAAAAGTCCGACGCTGTGAGTGCTATACTTTAGGAGTTATGGCAGAAATTAGAAAACAATATTGCATCGACTCTAGCGCCAAAACGGGGATACTTAGAACTATCCGACTAACGGCAGAATATTCGCCATAAAAATATCTAACAACTACCGAAGAGTCCGACACTATGAGTGCTATACTTTAGGAGTTATGGCCGAAACTAGGAAAGAATATTGCATCGACTCTAGCGCCAAAAGGGTGATAGCTAGAACTATCCGACTAACGACAGAATATTCGCCATAAAAATATCTAACAACCGCCGAACGTCCGACGCAGTGAGTGCTCTACTTTAGGAGTTATGGCAGAAACTAGGAAAGAATATTGCATCGACTCTAGCGGCAAAACGGCGATGGTTAGAACTATCCCACTAACGACAGAATATTTGCCATAAAAATATCTAACAACTGCCGAAAAGTCCGACGCTGTGAGTGCTATACCTTAGGAGTTGTGGCAGAAATTATAAAACAATATTGCATCGACTCTAGCGCCAAGACCGTGATAGCTAGAACTATCCGACCAACGGCAGAATATTCGCCATAAAAATATGTATCAACTACCGAAAATTCCGACACTGTGAGTGCTCTACTTTAGGAGTTATGGCAGAAATTAGAAAACAATATTGCATAGACTCTAGCGCCAAGATGGTGATAGTTAGAACTATCCGACTAACAGCAGGATATTCGCCATAAAAATATCTAACAACTGCCGAAACTTCCGACTCTGTGAGTGCTATACTTTAGGACTTCTGGCAGAAATTAGAAAACAATATTTCATCGATTCTCGCACCAAAACGGTGATAGTTAGAACTATCCGACTAACGGCAAAATATTCGACATAAAAATATCTAACAACCGTCGAAAAGTCCGACGCAGTGAGTGCTCTACTTTAGGAGTTATGGGAGAAACTAGAAAACAACATTGCATCGACTCAACCGGCAAAACGGTGATAGTTAAAACTATCTGACTAACGGCAGAATATTCGCTATAAAAGTGTCTAACAATTGCCCAAAATTCCAATTATATCAATGCTATACTTTAGGAGTTAGGGCAGAAATTAGATAACAATATTGCTTCGACTCTAGGCCCAAAACGGCGATAGTTAAAACTATCTCACTAACGGCAGAATATGCGCTATACAAATGTCGAACAACTGCCGCAGAGTCCGACTCTGTGAGTGCTCTACTTTAGGAGTTAGGGCAGAAATTAGATACCAATATTACATCGACTCTATCGCCAAAACGGTGATAGTTAGAACTATCCGACTAACGGCAGAATATTCTCCATAAAAATATCTAACAACTACCGAAAAGTCCGACGCTGTGAGTGCTATACTTTAGGAGTTATGGCAGAAATTAGAAAACAATATTGCATCGACTCTAGCGCCAAAACGGGGATACTTAGAACTATCCGACTAACGGCAGAATATTCGCCATAAAAATATCTAACAACTACCGAAAAGTCCGACGCTGTGAGTGCTATACTTTAGGAGTTATGGCCGAAACTAGGAAAGAATATTGCATCGACTCTAGCGCCAAAAGGGTGATAGCTAGAACTATCCGACTAACGACAGAAGATTTGCCATAAAAATATCTAACAACTGCCGAAAAGTCCGACGCTGTGAGTGCTATACCTTAGGAGTTATGGCAGAAATTAGGAAACAATATTGCATCGACTCTAGCGCCAAGACCGTGATAGCTAGAACTATCCGACCAACGGCAGAATATTCGCCATAAAAATATTTATCAACTACCGAAAATTCCGACACTGTGAGTGCTCTACTTTAGGAGTTATGGGAGAAACTAGAAAACAATATTGCATCGACTCAACCGGCAAAACGGTGATAGTTAGAGCTATCTGACTAACGGCAGAATATTCGCTGTAAAAGTGTCTAACAATTGCCCAAAATTCCAATTATATCAATGCTATACTTTAGGAGTTGTGGCAGAAATTAGAAAACAATTTTTGACCGACTTTAGCGGCAAAACGGCGATAGTTAGAACTATCCGACTAACGGCAGGATATTCGCCATAAAAATATCTAACAACTGCCGAAACTTCCGACACTGTGAGTGCTATACCTTAGGAGTTATGGCAGAAATTAGAAAACAATATTGCATCGACTCTAGCGCCAAAATGGGGATAGTAAGAACTATCCGACTAACGGCAGAATATTCGCCATAAAAATATCTAACAACTACCGAAAAGTCCGACGCTGTGAGTGCTATACTTTAGGAGTTATGGCAGAAATTAGAAAACAATATTGCATCGACTCTAGCGCCAAAACGGGGATAGTTAGAACTATCCGACTAACGGCAGAATATTCGCCATAAAAATATCTAGCAACTACCGAAAAGTCCGACACTATGAGTGCTATACTTTAGGAGGTATGGCCGAAACTAGAAAAGAATATTGCATCGACTCTAGCGCCAAGAGCGTGACAGTTAGAACTATCCGACTAACGGCAGAATATTCGCCATAAAAATATCTAACAACTACCGAAAATTCCGACGCTGTGAGTGCCATACTTTAGGAGTTATGGCAGAAATAAGAAAACAATTTTGCATCGACTCTAGCGGCAAAACGGCGATGGTTAGAACTATCCCACTAACGACAGAATATTTGCCATAAAAATATCTAACAACTGCCGAAAAGTCCGACGCTGTGAGTACTATACTTTATGAGTTATGGCAGAAATTAGGAAACAATTTTTGACCGACTTTAGCGGCAAAACGGCGATAGTTAGGACTATCTGACTAACGGGAGAATATTCGCTGTAAAAGTGTCTAACAATTGCCCAAAATTCCAATTATATCAAGGCTATACTTTAGGAGTTATGGCAGAAATTAGAAAACAATATTGCAGCGACTCTAGCACCAAGACCGTGATAGCTAGAACTATCCGACCAACGGCAGAATATTCGCCATAAAAATATCTAACAACTACCGAAAATTCCGCCGCTGTGAGAGCTATACTTTAGGAGTTATGTCAGAAATTAGAAAATAATTTTGCATCGACTCTAGCGGCAAAACGGCGATGATTAGAACTATCCCACTAACGACAGAATATTTGCCATAAAAATATCTAACAACTACCGAAAAGTCCGACGCTGTGAGTGCTATACTTTAGGAGTTATGGCCGAAACTAGGAAAGAATATTGCATCGACTCTAGCGCCAAAAGGGTGATAGCTAGAACTATCCGACTAACGACAGAAGATTTGCCATAAAAATATCTAACAACTGCCGAAAAGTCCGACGCTGTGAGTGCTATACCTTAGGAGTTATGGCAGAAATTAGGAAACAATATTGCATCGACTCTAGCGCCAAGACCGTGATAGCTAGAACTATCCGACCAACGGCAGAATATTCGCCATAAAAATATTTATCAACTACCGAAAATTCCGACACTGTGAGTGCTCTACTTTAGGAGTTATGGGAGAAACTAGAAAACAATATTGCATCGACTCAACCGGCAAAACGGTGATAGTTAGAACTATCTGACTAACGGCAGAATATTCGCTGTAAAAGTGTCTAACAATTGCCCAAAATTCCAATTATATCAAGGCTATACTTTAGGAGTTGTGGCAGAAATTAGAAAACAATTTTTGACCGACTTTAGCGGCAAAACGGCGATAGTTAGGACTATCTGACTAACGGGAGAATATTCGCTACAAAAGTGTCTAACAATTGCCCAAAATTCCAATTATATGAGTGCTATACTTTAGCAGTTATGGCAGAAATTAGAAAAACAATATTGCATCGATTCTAGTGGCAAAACTGCGATACCTAGAACTATCTGACTCACGGCAGAATATTCGCTATGAAAGTGTCTAGCAATAGCCGAAAATTAAGATTATATGTGTGCTATACTTTAGGAGTTGTGGCAGAAATTAGAAAAGAATATTGCATCTACTCTAGCGCCAAAATGGGGATAGTTAGAACTATCCGACTAACGGCAGAATATTCGTCATAAAAATATTTATCAACTACCGAAAATTCCGACACTGTGAGTGCTCTACTTTAGGAGTTATGGCAGAAATTAGAAAACAATATTGCATCGACTCTAGCGCGAAGACGGTGATAGTTAGAACTATCCGACTAACGGCAGGATATTCGCCATAAAAATATCTAACAACTGCCGAAACTTCCGACACTGTGAGTGCTATACCTTAGGAGTTATGGCAGAAATTAGAAAACAATATTGCATCGACTCTAGCGCCAAAATGGGGATAGTAAGAACTATCCGACTAACGGCAGAATATTCGCCATAAAAATATCTAACAACTACCGAAAAGTCCGACGCTGTGAGTGCTATACTTTAGGAGTTATGGCAGAAATTAGAAAACAATATTGCATCGACTCTAGCGCCAAAACGGGGATAGTTAGAACTATCCGACTAACGGCAGAATATTCGCCATAAAAATTTCTAGCAACTACCGAAAAGTCCGACACTGTGAGTGCTATACTTTAGGAGGTATGGCCGAAACTAGAAAAGAATATTGCATCGACTCTAGCGCCAAGAGCATGACAGTTAGAACTATCCGACTAACGGCAGAATATTCGCCATAAAAATATCTAACAACTACCGAAAATTCCGACGCTGTGAGTGCCATACTTTAGGAGTTATGGCAGAAATAAGAAAACAATTTTGCATCGACTCTAGCGGCAAAACGGCGATGGTTAGAACTATCCGACTAACGGCAGGATATTCGCCATAAAAATATCTAACAACTGCCGAAACTTCCGACGCTGTGAGTGCTATACTTTAGGACTTCCGGCAGAAATTAGCAAACAATATTTCATCGATTCTCGCACCAAAACGGTGATAGTTAGAACTATCCGACTAACGGCAGAATATTCGCTATAAAAGTGTCTAACAATTGCCCAAAATTCCAATTATATCAGTGCTATACTTTAGGAGTTATGGCAGAAATTAGAAAACAATATTGCAGCGACTCTAGCACCAAGACCGTGATAGCTAGAACTATCCGACCAACGGCAGAATATTCGCCATAAAAAGATCTAACAACTACCGAAAATTCCGCCGCTGTGAGAGCTATACTTTAGGAGTTATGTCAGAAATTAGAAAATAATTTTGCATCGACTCTAGCGGCAAAACGGCGATGATTAGAACTATCCCACTAACGACAGAATATTTGCCATAAAAATATCTAACAACTGCCGAAAAGTCCGACGCTGTGAGTGCTATACCTTAGGAGTTGTGGCAGAAATTATAAAACAATATTGCAGCGACTCTAGCACCAAGACCGTGATAGCTAGAACTATCCGATTAACGGCAGAATATTCGCCTTAAAAATACCTAACAACTGCCGAAAATTAGGACGGTGTCAGTGCTATACTTTAGGAGTTATGGCAGAAATTAGAAAAGAATATTGCATCGACTCTAGCACCAAGACCGTGATAGCTAGAACTATCCGACCAACGGCAGAATATTCGCCATAAAAATATTTATCAACTACCGAAAATTCCGACACTGTGAGTTCTCCACTTTAGGAGTTATGGCAGAAATTAAAAAACAATATTGCATCGACTCTAGCGCCAAGACGGTGATAGTTCGAACTATCCGACTAACGGCAGGATATTCGCCATAAAAATATCTAACAACTGCCGAAACTTCCGACGCTGTGAGTGCTATACTTTAGGACTTCTGGCAGAAATTAGAAAACAATATTTCATCGATTCTCGCACCAAAACGGTGATAGTTAGAACTATCCGACTAACGGCAAAATATTCGCCATAAAAATATCTAACAACCGCCGAAAAGTCCGACGCTGTGAGTGCTCTACTTTAGCAGTTATGGGAGAAACTAGAAAACAATATTGCATCGAGTCAACCGGTAAAACGGTGATAGTTAGAACTATCTGACTAACGGCAGAATATTCGCTATAAAAGTGTCTAACAATTGCCCAAAATTCCAATTATATCAGTGCTATACTTTAGGAGTTATGGCAGAAATTAGAAAACAATATTACATCGACTCTATCGCCAAAACGGTGATAGCTAGAACTATCCGACTAACGACAGAATATTCGCCATAAAAATATCTAACAACTACCGAAAATTCCGCCGCTGTAAGAGCTATACTTTAGGAGTTATGTCAGAAATTAGAAAACAATTTTGCATCGACTCTAGCGGCAAAACGGCGATGGTTAGAACTATCCCACTAACGACAGAATATTTGCCATATAAATATCTACCAACTGCCGAAAAGTCCGATGCTGTGAGTGCTATACCTTAGGAGTTGTGGCAGAAATTATAAAACAATATTGCATCGACTCTAGCACCAAGACCGTGATAGCTAGAACTATCCGATTAACGGCAGAATATTCGCCTTAAAAATACCTAACAACTGCCGAAAATTAGGACGGTGTCAGTGCTATACTTTAGGAGTTATGGCAGAAATTAGAAAAGAATATTGCATCGACTCTAGCACCAAGACCGTGATAGCTAGAACTATGCGACCAACGGCAGAATATTCGCCATAAAAATATTTATCAACTACTGAAAATTCCGACGCTGTGAGTGCTCTACTTTAGGAGTTATGGGAGAAACTAGAAAACAATATTGCATCGACTCAACCGGCAAAACGGTGATAGTTAGAACTATCTGACTAACGGCAGAATATTCGCTATAAAACTGTCTAACAATTGCCCAAAATTCCAATTATATCAATGCTATACTTTAGGAGTTGTGGCAGAAATTAGAAAACAATTTTTCATCGACTTTAGCGGCAAAACGGCGACAGGTAGAATTATCTGACTAACGGCAGAATATACGCCGTACAAATTTCTAACATTTGCCGCCAAATTCGCCTATGTGAGTGCTCTACTTTAGGAGTTATGGGAGAAACTAGAAAACAATATTGCATCGAGTCAACCGGCAAAACGGTGATAGTTAGAACTATCTGACTAACGGCAGAATATTCGCTATAAAAGTGTCTAACAATTGCCCAAAATTCCAATTATATCAGTGCTATACTTTAGGAGTTATGGCAGAAGTTAGAAAACAATATTACATCGACTCTATCGCCAAAACGGTGATAGTTAGAACTATCCGACTAACGGCAGAATATTCTCCATAAAAATATCTAACAACTACCGAAAAGTCCGACACTATGAGTGCTATACTTTAGGAGTTATGGCCGAAACTAGGAAAGAATATTGCATCGACTCCAGCGCCAAAAGGGTGATAGCTAGAACTATCCGACTAACGACAGAATATTCGCCATAAAAATATCTAACAACCGCCGAAAAGTCCGACGCAGTGAGTGCTCTACTTTAGGAGTTATGGCAGAAGTTAGAAAACAATATTACATCGAATCTATCGCCAAAACGGTGATAGTTAGAACTATCCGACTAACGGCAGAATATTCTCCATATAAATATCTAACAACTACCGAAAAGTCCGACGCTGTGAGTGCTATACTTTAGGAGTTATGGCAGAAACTAGGAAAGAATATTGCATCGACTCTAGCGCCAAGACGGTCATAGTTCGAACTATCCGACTAACGGCAGGATATTCGCCATAAAAATATCTAACAACTGCCGAAACTTCCGACGCTGTGAGTGCTATACTTTAGGACTTCTGGCAGAAATTAGAAAACAATATTTCATCGATTCTCGCACCAAAACGGTGATAGTTAGAACTATCCGACTAACGGCAAACTATTCGCCATAAAAATATCTAACAACCGCCGAAAAGTTCGACGCTGTGAGTGCTCTACTTTAGGAGTTATGGGAGAAACTAGAAAACAATATTGCATCGAGTCAACCGGTAAAACGGTGATAGTTAGAACTATCTGACTGACGGCAGAATATTCGCTATAAAAGTGTCTAACAATTGCCCAAAATTCCAATTATATCAGTGCTATACTTTAGGAGTTATGGCAGAAATTAGAAAACAATATTACATCGACTCTATCGCCAAAACGGTGATAGCTAGAACTATCCGACTAACGACAGAATATTCGCCATAAAAATATCTAACAACTACCGAAAATTCCGCCGCTGTGAGAGCTATACTTTAGGAGTTATGTCAGAAATTAGAAAACAATTTTGCATCGACTCTAGCGGCAAAACGGCGATGGTTAGAACTATCCCACTAACGACAGAATATTTGCCATAAAAATATCTAACAACTGCCGAAAAGTCCGACGCTGTGAGTGCTATACCTTAGGAGTTGTGGCAGAAATTATAAAACAATATTGCATCGACTCTAGCACCAAGACCGTGATAGCTAGAACTATCCGATTAACGGCAGAATATTCGCCTTAAAAATGCCTAACAACTGCCGAAAATTAGGACGGTGTCAGTGCTATACTTTAGGAGTTATGGCAGAAATTAGAAAAGAATATTGCATCGACTCTAGCACCAAGACCGTGATAGCTAGAACTATCCGACCAACGGCAGAATATTCGCCATAAAAATATCTAACAACTACCGAAAATTCCGCCGCTGTGAGAGCTATACTTTAGGAGTTATGTCAGAAATTAGAAAACAATTTTGCATCGACTCTAGCGGCAAAACGGCGATGATTAGAACTATCCCACTAACGACAGAATATTTGCCATAAAAATATCTAACAACTGCCGAAAAGTCCGACGCTGTGAGTGCTATACCTTAGGAGTTGTGGCAGAAATTATAAAACAATATTGCAGCGACTCTAGCACCAAGACCGTGATAGCTAGAACTATCCGATTAACGGCAGAATATTCGCCTTAAAAATACCTAACAACTGCCGAAAATTAGGACGGTGTCAGTGCTATACTTTAGGAGTTATGGCAGAAATTAGAAAAGAATATTGCATCGACTCTAGCACCAAGACCGTGATAGCTAGAACTATCCGACCAACGGCAGAATATTCGCCATAAAAATATTTATCAACTACCGAAAATTCCGACAATGTGAGTTCTCCACTTTAGGAGTTATGGCAGAAATTAAAAAACAATATTGCATCGACTCTAGCGCCAAGACGGTGATAGTTCGAACTATCCGACTAACGGCAGGATATTCGCCATAAAAATATCTAACAACTGCCGAAACTTCCGACGCTGTGAGTGCTATACTTTAGGACTTCTGGCAGAAATTAGAAAACAATATTTCATCGATTCTCGCACCAAAACGGTGATAGTTAGAACTATCCGACTAACGGCAAAATATTCGCCATAAAAATATCTAACAACCGCCGAAAAGTCCGACGCTGTGAGTGCTCTACTTTAGCAGTTATGGGAGAAACTAGAAAACAATATTGCATCGAGTCAACCGGTAAAACGGTGATAGTTAGAACTATCTGACTAACGGCAGAATATTCGCTATAAAAGTGTCTAACAATTGCCCAAAATTCCAATTATATCAGTGCTATACTTTAGGAGTTATGGCAGAAATTAGAAAACAATATTACATCGACTCTATCGCCAAAACGGTGATAGCTAGAACTATCCGACTAACGACAGAATATTCGCCATAAAAATATCTAACAACTACCGAAAATTCCGCCGCTGTGAGAGCTATACTTTAGGAGTTATGTCAGAAATTAGAAAACAATTTTGCATCGACTCTAGCGGCAAAACGGCGATGGTTAGAACTATCCCACTAACGACAGAATATTTGCCATATAAATATCTACCAACTGCCGAAAAGTCCGATGCTGTGAGTGCTATACCTTAGGAGTTGTGGCAGAAATTATTAAACAATATTGCATCGACTCTAGCACCAAGACCGTGATAGCTAGAACTATCCGATTAACGGCAGAATATTCGCCTTAAAAATACCTCACAACTGCCGGAAATTAGGACGGTGTCAGTGCTATACTTTAGGAGTTATGGCAGAAATTAGAAAAGAATATTGCATCGACTCTAGCACCAAGACCGTGATAGCTAGAACTATCCGACCAACGGCAGAATATTCGCCATAAAAATATTTATCAACTACTGAAAATTCCGACGCTGTGAGTGCTCTACTTTAGGAGTTATGGGAGAAACTAGAAAACAATATTGCATCGACTCAACCGGCAAAACGGTGATAGTTAGAACTATCTGACTAACGGCAGAATATTCGCTATAAAACTGTCTAACAATTGCCCAAAATTCCAATTATATCAATGCTATACTTTAGGAGTTGTGGCAGAAATTAGAAAACAATTTTTCATCGACTTTAGCGGCAAAACGGCGACAGGTAGAATTATCTGACTAACGGCAGAATATACGCCGTACAAATTTCTAACATTTGCCGCCAAATTCGCCTATGTGAGTGCTCTACTTTAGGAGTTATGGGAGAAACTAGAAAACAATATTGCATCGAGTCAACCGGCAAAACGGTGATAGTTAGAACTATCTGACTAACGGCAGAATATTCGCTATAAAAGTGTCTAACAATTGCCCAAAATTCCAATTATATCAGTGCTATACTTTAGGAGTTATGGCAGAAGTTAGAAAACAATATTACATCGACTCTATCGCCAAAACGGTGATAGTTAGAACTATCCGACTAACGGCAGAATATTCTCCATAAAAATATCTAACAACTACCGAAAAGTCCGACACTATGAGTGCTATACTTTAGGAGTTATGGCCGAAACTAGGAAAGAATATTGCATCGACTCCAGCGCCAAAAGGGTGATAGCTAGAACTATCCGACTAACGACAGAATATTCGCCATAAAAATATCTAACAACCGCCGAAAAGTCCGACGCAGTGAGTGCTCTACTTTAGGAGTTATGGCAGAAGTTAGAAAACAATATTACATCGAATCTATCGCCAAAACGGTGATAGTTAGAACTATCCGACTAACGGCAGAATATTCTCCATATAAATATCTAACAACTACCGAAAAGTCCGACGCTGTGAGTGCTATACTTTAGGAGTTATGGCAGAAACTAGGAAAGAATATTGCATCGACTCTAGCGCCAAGACGGTGATAGTTCGAACTATCCGACTAACGGCAGGATATTCGCCATAAAAATATCTAACAACTGCCGAAACTTCCGACGCTGTGAGTGCTATACTTTAGGACTTCTGGCAGAAATTAGAAAACAATATTTCATCGATTCTCGCACCAAAACGGTGATAGTTAGAACTATCGGACTAACGGCAAACTATTCGCCATAAAAATATCTAACAACCGCCGAAAAGTTCGACGCTGTGAGTGCTCTACTTTAGGAGTTATGGGAGAAACTAGAAAACAATATTGCATCGAGTCAACCGGTAAAACGGTGATAGTTAGAACTATCTGACTGACGGCAGAATATTCGCTATAAAAGTGTCTAACAATTGCCCAAAATTCCAATTATATCAGTGCTATACTTTAGGAGTTATGGCAGAAATTAGAAAACAATATTACATCGACTCTATCGCCAAAACGGTGATAGCTAGAACTATCCGACTAACGACAGAATATTCGCCATAAAAATATCTAACAACTACCGAAAATTCCGCCGCTGTGAGAGCTATACTTTAGGAGTTATGTCAGAAATTAGAAAACAATTTTGCATCGACTCTAGCGGCAAAACGGCGATGGTTAGAACTATCCCACTAACGACAGAATATTTGCCATAAAAATATCTAACAACTGCCGAAAAGTCCGACGCTGTGAGTGCTATACCTTAGGAGTTGTGGCAGAAATTATAAAACAATATTGCATCGACTCTAGCACCAAGACCGTGATAGCTAGAACTATCCGATTAACGGCAGAATATTCGCCTTAAAAATGCCTAACAACTGCCGAAAATTAGGACGGTGTCAGTGCTATACTTTAGGAGTTATGGCAGAAATTAGAAAAGAATATTGCATCGACTCTAGCACCAAGACCGTGATAGCTAGAACTATCCGACCAACGGCAGAATATTCGCCATAAAAATATCTAACAACTACCGAAAATTCCGCCGCTGTGAGAGCTATACTTTAGGAGTTATGTCAGAAATTAGAAAACAATTTTGCATCGACTCTAGCGGCAAAACGGCGATGATTAGAACTATCCCACTAACGACAGAATATTTGCCATAAAAATATCTAACAACTGCCGAAAAGTCCGACGCTGTGAGTGCTATACCTTAGGAGTTGTGGCAGAAATTATAAAACAATATTGCAGCGACTCTAGCACCAAGACCGTGATAGCTAGAACTATCCGATTAACGGCAGAATATTCGCCTTAAAAATACCTAACAACTGCCGAAAATTAGGACGGTGTCAGTGCTATACTTTAGGAGTTATGGCAGAAATTAGAAAAGAATATTGCATCGACTCTAGCACCAAGACCGTGATAGCTAGAACTATCCGACCAACGGCAGAATATTCGCCATAAAAATATTTATCAACTACCGAAAATTCCGACAATGTGAGTTCTCCACTTTAGGAGTTATGGCAGAAATTAAAAAACAATATTGCATCGACTCTAGCGCCAAGACGGTGATAGTTCGAACTATCCGACTAACGGCAGGATATTCGCCATAAAAATATCTAACAACTGCCGAAACTTCCGACGCTGTGAGTGCTATACTTTAGGACTTCTGGCAGAAATTAGAAAACAATATTTCATCGATTCTCGCACCAAAACGGTGATAGTTAGAACTATCCGACTAACGGCAAAATATTCGCCATAAAAATATCTAACAACCGCCGAAAAGTCCGACGCTGTGAGTGCTCTACTTTAGCAGTTATGGGAGAAACTAGAAAACAATATTGCATCGAGTCAACCGGTAAAACGGTGATAGTTAGAACTATCTGACTAACGGCAGAATATTCGCTATAAAAGTGTCTAACAATTGCCCAAAATTCCAATTATATCAGTGCTATACTTTAGGAGTTATGGCAGAAATTAGAAAACAATATTACATCGACTCTATCGCCAAAACGGTGATAGCTAGAACTATCCGACTAACGACAGAATATTCGCCATAAAAATATCTAACAACTACCGAAAATTCCGCCGCTGTAAGAGCTATACTTTAGGAGTTATGTCAGAAATTAGAAAACAATTTTGCATCGACTCTAGCGGCAAAACGGCGATGGTTAGAACTATCCCACTAACGACAGAATATTTGCCATATAAATATCTACCAACTGCCGAAAAGTCCGATGCTGTGAGTGCTATACCTTAGGAGTTGTGGCAGAAATTATAAAACAATATTGCATCGACTCTAGCACCAAGACCGTGATAGCTAGAACTATCCGATTAACGGCAGAATATTCGCCTTAAAAATACCTAACAACTGCCGAAAATTAGGACGGTGTCAGTGCTATACTTTAGGAGTTATGGCAGAAATTAGAAAAGAATATTGCATCGACTCTAGCACCAAGACCGTGATAGCTAGAACTATGCGACCAACGGCAGAATATTCGCCATAAAAATATTTATCAACTACTGAAAATTCCGACGCTGTGAGTGCTCTACTTTAGGAGTTATGGGAGAAACTAGAAAACAATATTGCATCGACTCAACCGGCAAAACGGTGATAGTTAGAACTATCTGACTAACGGCAGAATATTCGCTATAAAACTGTCTAACAATTGCCCAAAATTCCAATTATATCAATGCTATACTTTAGGAGTTGTGGCAGAAATTAGAAAACAATTTTTCATCGACTTTAGCGGCAAAACGGCGACAGGTAGAATTATCTGACTAACGGCAGAATATACGCCGTACAAATTTCTAACATTTGCCGCCAAATTCGCCTATGTGAGTGCTCTACTTTAGGAGTTATGGGAGAAACTAGAAAACAATATTGCATCGAGTCAACCGGCAAAACGGTGATAGTTAGAACTATCTGACTAACGGCAGAATATTCGCTATAAAAGTGTCTAACAATTGCCCAAAATTCCAATTATATCAGTGCTATACTTTAGGAGTTATGGCAGAAGTTAGAAAACAATATTACATCGACTCTATCGCCAAAACGGTGATAGTTAGAACTATCCGACTAACGGCAGAATATTCTCCATAAAAATATCTAACAACTACCGAAAAGTCCGACACTATGAGTGCTATACTTTAGGAGTTATGGCCGAAACTAGGAAAGAATATTGCATCGACTCCAGCGCCAAAAGGGTGATAGCTAGAACTATCCGACTAACGACAGAATATTCGCCATAAAAATATCTAACAACCGCCGAAAAGTCCGACGCAGTGAGTGCTCTACTTTAGGAGTTATGGCAGAAGTTAGAAAACAATATTACATCGAATCTATCGCCAAAACGGTGATAGTTAGAACTATCCGACTAACGGCAGAATATTCTCCATATAAATATCTAACAACTACCGAAAAGTCCGACGCTGTGAGTGCTATACTTTAGGAGTTATGGCAGAAACTAGGAAAGAATATTGCATCGACTCTAGCGCCAAGACCGTGATAGCTAGAACTATCCGACCAACGGCAGAATATTCGCCATAAAAATATTTATCAACTACCGAAAATTCCGACAATGTGAGTTCTCCACTTTAGGAGTTATGGCAGAAATTAAAAAACAATATTGCATCGACTCTAGCGCCAAGACGGTGATAGTTCGAACTATCCGACTAACGGCAGGATATTCGCCATAAAAATATCTAACAACTGCCGAAACTTCCGACGCTGTGAGTGCTATACTTTAGGACTTCTGGCAGAAATTAGAAAACAATATTTCATCGATTCTCGCACCAAAACGGTGATAGTTAGAACTATCCGACTAACGGCAAAATATTCGCCATAAAAATATCTAACAACCGCCGAAAAGTCCGACGCTGTGAGTGCTCTACTTTAGCAGTTATGGGAGAAACTAGAAAACAATATTGCATCGAGTCAACCGGTAAAACGGTGATAGTTAGAACTATCTGACTAACGGCAGAATATTCGCTATAAAAGTGTCTAACAATTGCCCAAAATTCCAATTATATCAGTGCTATACTTTAGGAGTTATGGCAGAAATTAGAAAACAATATTACATCGACTCTATCGCCAAAACGGTGATAGCTAGAACTATCCGACTAACGACAGAATATTCGCCATAAAAATATCTAACAACTACCGAAAATTCCGCCGCTGTAAGAGCTATACTTTAGGAGTTATGTCAGAAATTAGAAAACAATTTTGCATCGACTCTAGCGGCAAAACGGCGATGGTTAGAACTATCCCACTAACGACAGAATATTTGCCATATAAATATCTACCAACTGCCGAAAAGTCCGATGCTGTGAGTGCTATACCTTAGGAGTTGTGGCAGAAATTATAAAACAATATTGCATCGACTCTAGCACCAAGACCGTGATAGCTAGAACTATCCGATTAACGGCAGAATATTCGCCTTAAAAATACCTAACAACTGCCGAAAATTAGGACGGTGTCAGTGCTATACTTTAGGAGTTATGGCAGAAATTAGAAAAGAATATTGCATCGACTCTAGCACCAAGACCGTGATAGCTAGAACTATGCGACCAACGGCAGAATATTCGCCATAAAAATATTTATCAACTACTGAAAATTCCGACGCTGTGAGTGCTCTACTTTAGGAGTTATGGGAGAAACTAGAAAACAATATTGCATCGACTCAACCGGCAAAACGGTGATAGTTAGAACTATCTGACTAACGGCAGAATATTCGCTATAAAACTGTCTAACAATTGCCCAAAATTCCAATTATATCAATGCTATACTTTAGGAGTTGTGGCAGAAATTAGAAAACAATTTTTCATCGACTTTAGCGGCAAAACGGCGACAGGTAGAATTATCTGACTAACGGCAGAATATACGCCGTACAAATTTCTAACATTTGCCGCCAAATTCGCCTATGTGAGTGCTCTACTTTAGGAGTTATGGGAGAAACTAGAAAACAATATTGCATCGAGTCAACCGGCAAAACGGTGATAGTTAGAACTATCTGACTAACGGCAGAATATTCGCTATAAAAGTGTCTAACAATTGCCCAAAATTCCAATTATATCAGTGCTATACTTTAGGAGTTATGGCAGAAGTTAGAAAACAATATTACATCGACTCTATCGCCAAAACGGTGATAGTTAGAACTATCCGACTAACGGCAGAATATTCTCCATAAAAATATCTAACAACTACCGAAAAGTCCGACACTATGAGTGCTATACTTTAGGAGTTATGGCCGAAACTAGGAAAGAATATTGCATCGACTCCAGCGCCAAAAGGGTGATAGCTAGAACTATCCGACTAACGACAGAATATTCGCCATAAAAATATCTAACAACCGCCGAAAAGTCCGACGCAGTGAGTGCTCTACTTTAGGAGTTATGGCAGAAGTTAGAAAACAATATTACATCGAATCTATCGCCAAAACGGTGATAGTTAGAACTATCCGACTAACGGCAGAATATTCTCCATATAAATATCTAACAACTACCGAAAAGTCCGACGCTGTGAGTGCTATACTTTAGGAGTTATGGCAGAAACTAGGAAAGAATATTGCATCGACTCTAGCGCCAAGACGGTCATAGTTCGAACTATCCGACTAACGGCAGGATATTCGCCATAAAAATATCTAACAACTGCCGAAACTTCCGACGCTGTGAGTGCTATACTTTAGGACTTCTGGCAGAAATTAGAAAACAATATTTCATCGATTCTCGCACCAAAACGGTGATAGTTAGAACTATCCGACTAACGGCAAACTATTCGCCATAAAAATATCTAACAACCGCCGAAAAGTTCGACGCTGTGAGTGCTCTACTTTAGGAGTTATGGGAGAAACTAGAAAACAATATTGCATCGAGTCAACCGGTAAAACGGTGATAGTTAGAACTATCTGACTGACGGCAGAATATTCGCTATAAAAGTGTCTAACAATTGCCCAAAATTCCAATTATATCAGTGCTATACTTTAGGAGTTATGGCAGAAATTAGAAAACAATATTACATCGACTCTATCGCCAAAACGGTGATAGCTAGAACTATCCGACTAACGACAGAATATTCGCCATAAAAATATCTAACAACTACCGAAAATTCCGCCGCTGTGAGAGCTATACTTTAGGAGTTATGTCAGAAATTAGAAAACAATTTTGCATCGACTCTAGCGGCAAAACGGCGATGGTTAGAACTATCCCACTAACGACAGAATATTTGCCATAAAAATATCTAACAACTGCCGAAAAGTCCGACGCTGTGAGTGCTATACCTTAGGAGTTGTGGCAGAAATTATAAAACAATATTGCATCGACTCTAGCACCAAGACCGTGATAGCTAGAACTATCCGATTAACGGCAGAATATTCGCCTTAAAAATGCCTAACAACTGCCGAAAATTAGGACGGTGTCAGTGCTATACTTTAGGAGTTATGGCAGAAATTAGAAAAGAATATTGCATCGACTCTAGCACCAAGACCGTGATAGCTAGAACTATCCGACCAACGGCAGAATATTCGCCATAAAAATATCTAACAACTACCGAAAATTCCGCCGCTGTGAGAGCTATACTTTAGGAGTTATGTCAGAAATTAGAAAACAATTTTGCATCGACTCTAGCGGCAAAACGGCGATGATTAGAACTATCCCACTAACGACAGAATATTTGCCATAAAAATATCTAACAACTGCCGAAAAGTCCGACGCTGTGAGTGCTATACCTTAGGAGTTGTGGCAGAAATTATAAAACAATATTGCAGCGACTCTAGCACCAAGACCGTGATAGCTAGAACTATCCGATTAACGGCAGAATATTCGCCTTAAAAATACCTAACAACTGCCGAAAATTAGGACGGTGTCAGTGCTATACTTTAGGAGTTATGGCAGAAATTAGAAAAGAATATTGCATCGACTCTAGCACCAAGACCGTGATAGCTAGAACTATCCGACCAACGGCAGAATATTCGCCATAAAAATATTTATCAACTACCGAAAATTCCGACAATGTGAGTTCTCCACTTTAGGAGTTATGGCAGAAATTAAAAAACAATATTGCATCGACTCTAGCGCCAAGACGGTGATAGTTCGAACTATCCGACTAACGGCAGGATATTCGCCATAAAAATATCTAACAACTGCCGAAACTTCCGACGCTGTGAGTGCTATACTTTAGGACTTCTGGCAGAAATTAGAAAACAATATTTCATCGATTCTCGCACCAAAACGGTGATAGTTAGAACTATCCGACTAACGGCAAAATATTCGCCATAAAAATATCTAACAACCGCCGAAAAGTCCGACGCTGTGAGTGCTCTACTTTAGCAGTTATGGGAGAAACTAGAAAACAATATTGCATCGAGTCAACCGGTAAAACGGTGATAGTTAGAACTATCTGACTAACGGCAGAATATTCGCTATAAAAGTGTCTAACAATTGCCCAAAATTCCAATTATATCAGTGCTATACTTTAGGAGTTATGGCAGAAATTAGAAAACAATATTACATCGACTCTATCGCCAAAACGGTGATAGCTAGAACTATCCGACTAACGACAGAATATTCGCCATAAAAATATCTAACAACTACCGAAAATTCCGCCGCTGTGAGAGCTATACTTTAGGAGTTATGTCAGAAATTAGAAAACAATTTTGCATCGACTCTAGCGGCAAAACGGCGATGGTTAGAACTATCCCACTAACGACAGAATATTTGCCATATAAATATCTACCAACTGCCGAAAAGTCCGATGCTGTGAGTGCTATACCTTAGGAGTTGTGGCAGAAATTATTAAACAATATTGCATCGACTCTAGCACCAAGACCGTGATAGCTAGAACTATCCGATTAACGGCAGAATATTCGCCTTAAAAATACCTCACAACTGCCGGAAATTAGGACGGTGTCAGTGCTATACTTTAGGAGTTATGGCAGAAATTAGAAAAGAATATTGCATCGACTCTAGCACCAAGACCGTGATAGCTAGAACTATCCGACCAACGGCAGAATATTCGCCATAAAAATATTTATCAACTACTGAAAATTCCGACGCTGTGAGTGCTCTACTTTAGGAGTTATGGGAGAAACTAGAAAACAATATTGCATCGACTCAACCGGCAAAACGGTGATAGTTAGAACTATCTGACTAACGGCAGAATATTCGCTATAAAACTGTCTAACAATTGCCCAAAATTCCAATTATATCAATGCTATACTTTAGGAGTTGTGGCAGAAATTAGAAAACAATTTTTCATCGACTTTAGCGGCAAAACGGCGACAGGTAGAATTATCTGACTAACGGCAGAATATACGCCGTACAAATTTCTAACATTTGCCGCCAAATTCGCCTATGTGAGTGCTCTACTTTAGGAGTTATGGGAGAAACTAGAAAACAATATTGCATCGAGTCAACCGGCAAAACGGTGATAGTTAGAACTATCTGACTAACGGCAGAATATTCGCTATAAAAGTGTCTAACAATTGCCCAAAATTCCAATTATATCAGTGCTATACTTTAGGAGTTATGGCAGAAGTTAGAAAACAATATTACATCGACTCTATCGCCAAAACGGTGATAGTTAGAACTATCCGACTAACGGCAGAATATTCTCCATAAAAATATCTAACAACTACCGAAAAGTCCGACACTATGAGTGCTATACTTTAGGAGTTATGGCCGAAACTAGGAAAGAATATTGCATCGACTCCAGCGCCAAAAGGGTGATAGCTAGAACTATCCGACTAACGACAGAATATTCGCCATAAAAATATCTAACAACCGCCGAAAAGTCCGACGCAGTGAGTGCTCTACTTTAGGAGTTATGGCAGAAGTTAGAAAACAATATTACATCGAATCTATCGCCAAAACGGTGATAGTTAGAACTATCCGACTAACGGCAGAATATTCTCCATATAAATATCTAACAACTACCGAAAAGTCCGACGCTGTGAGTGCTATACTTTAGGAGTTATGGCAGAAACTAGGAAAGAATATTGCATCGACTCTAGCGCCAAGACGGTGATAGTTCGAACTATCCGACTAACGGCAGGATATTCGCCATAAAAATATCTAACAACTGCCGAAACTTCCGACGCTGTGAGTGCTATACTTTAGGACTTCTGGCAGAAATTAGAAAACAATATTTCATCGATTCTCGCACCAAAACGGTGATAGTTAGAACTATCGGACTAACGGCAAACTATTCGCCATAAAAATATCTAACAACCGCCGAAAAGTTCGACGCTGTGAGTGCTCTACTTTAGGAGTTATGGGAGAAACTAGAAAACAATATTGCATCGAGTCAACCGGTAAAACGGTGATAGTTAGAACTATCTGACTGACGGCAGAATATTCGCTATAAAAGTGTCTAACAATTGCCCAAAATTCCAATTATATCAGTGCTATACTTTAGGAGTTATGGCAGAAATTAGAAAACAATATTACATCGACTCTATCGCCAAAACGGTGATAGCTAGAACTATCCGACTAACGACAGAATATTCGCCATAAAAATATCTAACAACTACCGAAAATTCCGCCGCTGTGAGAGCTATACTTTAGGAGTTATGTCAGAAATTAGAAAACAATTTTGCATCGACTCTAGCGGCAAAACGGCGATGGTTAGAACTATCCCACTAACGACAGAATATTTGCCATAAAAATATCTAACAACTGCCGAAAAGTCCGACGCTGTGAGTGCTATACCTTAGGAGTTGTGGCAGAAATTATAAAACAATATTGCATCGACTCTAGCACCAAGACCGTGATAGCTAGAACTATCCGATTAACGGCAGAATATTCGCCTTAAAAATGCCTAACAACTGCCGAAAATTAGGACGGTGTCAGTGCTATACTTTAGGAGTTATGGCAGAAATTAGAAAAGAATATTGCATCGACTCTAGCACCAAGACCGTGATAGCTAGAACTATCCGACCAACGGCAGAATATTCGCCATAAAAATATCTAACAACTACCGAAAATTCCGCCGCTGTGAGAGCTATACTTTAGGAGTTATGTCAGAAATTAGAAAACAATTTTGCATCGACTCTAGCGGCAAAACGGCGATGATTAGAACTATCCCACTAACGACAGAATATTTGCCATAAAAATATCTAACAACTGCCGAAAAGTCCGACGCTGTGAGTGCTATACCTTAGGAGTTGTGGCAGAAATTATAAAACAATATTGCAGCGACTCTAGCACCAAGACCGTGATAGCTAGAACTATCCGATTAACGGCAGAATATTCGCCTTAAAAATACCTAACAACTGCCGAAAATTAGGACGGTGTCAGTGCTATACTTTAGGAGTTATGGCAGAAATTAGAAAAGAATATTGCATCGACTCTAGCACCAAGACCGTGATAGCTAGAACTATCCGACCAACGGCAGAATATTCGCCATAAAAATATTTATCAACTACCGAAAATTCCGACAATGTGAGTTCTCCACTTTAGGAGTTATGGCAGAAATTAAAAAACAATATTGCATCGACTCTAGCGCCAAGACGGTGATAGTTCGAACTATCCGACTAACGGCAGGATATTCGCCATAAAAATATCTAACAACTGCCGAAACTTCCGACGCTGTGAGTGCTATACTTTAGGACTTCTGGCAGAAATTAGAAAACAATATTTCATCGATTCTCGCACCAAAACGGTGATAGTTAGAACTATCCGACTAACGGCAAAATATTCGCCATAAAAATATCTAACAACCGCCGAAAAGTCCGACGCTGTGAGTGCTCTACTTTAGCAGTTATGGGAGAAACTAGAAAACAATATTGCATCGAGTCAACCGGTAAAACGGTGATAGTTAGAACTATCTGACTAACGGCAGAATATTCGCTATAAAAGTGTCTAACAATTGCCCAAAATTCCAATTATATCAGTGCTATACTTTAGGAGTTATGGCAGAAATTAGAAAACAATATTACATCGACTCTATCGCCAAAACGGTGATAGCTAGAACTATCCGACTAACGACAGAATATTCGCCATAAAAATATCTAACAACTACCGAAAATTCCGCCGCTGTGAGAGCTATACTTTAGGAGTTATGTCAGAAATTAGAAAACAATTTTGCATCGACTCTAGCGGCAAAACGGCGATGGTTAGAACTATCCCACTAACGACAGAATATTTGCCATATAAATATCTACCAACTGCCGAAAAGTCCGATGCTGTGAGTGCTATACCTTAGGAGTTGTGGCAGAAATTATAAAACAATATTGCATCGACTCTAGCACCAAGACCGTGATAGCTAGAACTATCCGATTAACGGCAGAATATTCGCCTTAAAAATACCTAACAACTGCCGAAAATTAGGACGGTGTCAGTGCTATACTTTAGGAGTTATGGCAGAAATTAGAAAAGAATATTGCATCGACTCTAGCACCAAGACCGTGATAGCTAGAACTATCCGACCAACGGCAGAATATTCGCCATAAAAATATTTATCAACTACTGAAAATTCCGACGCTGTGAGTGCTCTACTTTAGGAGTTATGGGAGAAACTAGAAAACAATATTGCATCGACTCAACCGGCAAAACGGTGATAGTTAGAACTATCTGCCTAACGGCAGAATATTCGCTATAAAACTGTCTAACAATTGCCCAAAATTCCAATTATATCAATGCTATACTTTAGGAGTTGTGGCAGAAATTAGAAAACAATTTTTCATCGACTTTAGCGGCAAAACGGCGACAGGTAGAATTATCTGACTAACGGCAGAATATACGCCGTACAAATTTCTAACATTTGCCGCCAAATTCGCCTATGTGAGTGCTCTACTTTAGGAGTTATGGGAGAAACTAGAAAACAATATTGCATCGAGTCAACCGGCAAAACGGTGATAGTTAGAACTATCTGACTAACGGCAGAATATTCGCTATAAAAGTGTCTAACAATTGCCCAAAATTCCAATTATATCAGTGCTATACTTTAGGAGTTATGGCAGAAGTTAGAAAACAATATTACATCGACTCTATCGCCAAAACGGTGATAGTTAGAACTATCCGACTAACGGCAGAATATTCTCCATAAAAATATCTAACAACTACCGAAAAGTCCGACACTATGAGTGCTATACTTTAGGAGTTATGGCCGAAACTAGGAAAGAATATTGCATCGACTCCAGCGCCAAAAGGGTGATAGCTAGAACTATCCGACTAACGACAGAATATTCGCCATAAAAATATCTAACAACCGCCGAAAAGTCCGACGCAGTGAGTGCTCTACTTTAGGAGTTATGGCAGAAGTTAGAAAACAATATTACATCGAATCTATCGCCAAAACGGTGATAGTTAGAACTATCCGACTAACGGCAGAATATTCTCCATATAAATATCTAACAACTACCGAAAAGTCCGACGCTGTGAGTGCTATACTTTAGGAGTTATGGCAGAAACTAGGAAAGAATATTGCATCGACTCTAGCGCCAAGACGGTGATAGTTCGAACTATCCGACTAACGGCAGGATATTCGCCATAAAAATATCTAACAACTGCCGAAACTTCCGACGCTGTGAGTGCTATACTTTAGGACTTCTGGCAGAAATTAGAAAACAATATTTCATCGATTCTCGCACCAAAACGGTGATAGTTAGAACTATCGGACTAACGGCAAACTATTCGCCATAAAAATATCTAACAACCGCCGAAAAGTTCGACGCTGTGAGTGCTCTACTTTAGGAGTTATGGGAGAAACTAGAAAACAATATTGCATCGAGTCAACCGGTAAAACGGTGATAGTTAGAACTATCTGACTGACGGCAGAATATTCGCTATAAAAGTGTCTAACAATTGCCCAAAATTCCAATTATATCAGTGCTATACTTTAGGAGTTATGGCAGAAATTAGAAAACAATATTACATCGACTCTATCGCCAAAACGGTGATAGCTAGAACTATCCGACTAACGGCAGAATATTCGCCATAAAAATATTTATCAACTACCGAAAATTCCGACAATGTGAGTTCTCCACTTTAGGAGTTATGGCAGAAATTAAAAAACAATATTGCATCGACTCTAGCGCCAAGACGGTGATAGTTCGAACTATCCGACTAACGGCAGGATATTCGCCATAAAAATATCTAACAACTGCCGAAACTTCCGACGCTGTGAGTGCTATACTTTAGGACTTCTGGCAGAAATTAGAAAACAATATTTCATCGATTCTCGCACCAAAACGGTGATAGTTAGAACTATCCGATTAACGGCAGAATATTCGCCTTAAAAATGCCTAACAACTGCCGAAAATTAGGACGGTGTCAGTGCTATACTTTAGGAGTTATGGCAGAAATTAGAAAAGAATATTGCACCGACTCTAGCGCCAAGACCGTGATAGCTAGAACTATCCGACCAACGGCAGAATATTCGCCATAAAAATATTTATCAACTACCGAAAATTCCGACGCTGTGAGTGCTCTACTTTAGGAGTTATGGGAGAAACTAGAAAACAATATTGCATCGAGTCAACCGGCAAAACGGTGATAGTTAGAACTATCTGACTAACGGCAGAATATTCGCTATAAAAGTGTCTAACAATTGCCCAAAATTCCAATTATATCAGTGCTATACTTTAGGAGTTATGGCAGAAGTTAGAAAACAATATTACATCGACTCTATCGCCAAAACGGTGATAGTTAGAACTATCCGACTAACGGCAGAATATTCTCCATAAAAATATCTAACAACTACCGAAAAGTCCGACGCTGTGAGTGCTATACTTTAGGAGTTATGGCAGAAATTAGAAAACAATATTGCATCGACTCTAGCGCCAAAACGGGGATACTTAGAACTATCCGACTAACGGCAGAATATTCGCCATAAAAATATCTAACAACTACCGAAGAGTCCGACACTATGAGTGCTATACTTTAGGAGTTATGGCCGAAACTAGGAAAGAATATTGCATCGACTCTAGCGCCAAAAGGGTGATAGCTAGAACTATCCGACTAACAGCAGGATATTCGCCATAAAAATATCTAACAACTGCCGAAACTTCCGACTCTGTGAGTGCTATACTTTAGGACTTCTGGCAGAAATTAGAAAACAATATTTCATCGATTCTCGCACCAAAACGGTGATAGTTAGAACTATCCGACTAACGGCAAAATATTCGACATAAAAATATCTAACAACCGTCGAAAAGTCCGACGCAGTGAGTGCTCTACTTTAGGAGTTATGGGAGAAACTAGAAAACAACATTGCATCGACTCAACCGGCAAAACGGTGATAGTTAAAACTATCTGACTAACGGCAGAATATTCGCTATAAAAGTGTCTAACAATTGCCCAAAATTCCAATTATATCAATGCTATACTTTAGGAGTTAGGGCAGAAATTAGATAACAATATTGCATCGACTCTAGCCCCAAAACGGCGATAGTTAAAACTATCTCACTAACGGCAGAATATGCGCTATACAAATGTCGAACAACTGCCGCAGAGTCCGACTCTGTGAGTGCTCTACTTTAGGAGTTAGGGCAAAAATTAGATACCAATATTACATCGACTCTATCGCCAAAACGGTGATAGTTAGAACTATCCGACTAACGGCAGAATATTCTCCATAAAAATATCTAACAACTACCGAAAAGTCCGACGCTGTGAGTGCTATACTTTAGGAGTTATGGCAGAAATTAGAAAACAATATTGCATCGACTCTAGCGCCAAAACGGGGATACTTAGAACTATCCGACTAACGGCAGAATATTCGCCATAAAAATATCTAACAACTACCGAAAAGTCCGACACTATGAGTGCTATACTTTAGGAGTTATGGCCGAAACTAGGAAAGAATATTGCATCGACTCTAGCGCCAAAAGGGTGATAGCTAGAACTATCCGACTAACGACAGAATATTCGCCATAAAAATATCTAACAACTACCGAAAAGTCCGACGCTGTGAGTGCTATACTTTAGGAGTTATGGCAGAAATTAGAAAACAATATTGCATCGACTCTAGCGCCAAAACGGGGATACTTAGAACTATCCGACTAACGGCAGAATATTCGCCATAAAAATATCTAACAACTACCGAAAAGTCCGACGCTGTGAGTGCTATACTTTAGGAGTTATGGCCGAAACTAGGAAAGAATATTGCATCGACTCTAGCGCCAAAAGGGTGATAGCTAGAACTATCCGACTAACGACAGAAGATTTGCCATAAAAATATCTAACAACTGCCGAAAAGTCCGACGCTGTGAGTGCTATACCTTAGGAGTTATGGCAGAAATTAGGAAACAATATTGCATCGACTCTAGCGCCAAGACCGTGATAGCTAGAACTATCCGACCAACGGCAGAATATTCGCCATAAAAATATTTATCAACTACCGAAAATTCCGACACTGTGAGTGCTCTACTTTAGGAGTTATGGGAGAAACTAGAAAACAATATTGCATCGACTCAACCGGCAAAACGGTGATAGTTAGAGCTATCTGACTAACGGCAGAATATTCGCTGTAAAGTGTCTAACAATTGCCCAAAATTCCAATTATATCAATGCTATACTTTAGGAGTTGTGGCAGAAATTAGAAAACAATTTTTGACCGACTTTAGCGGCAAAACGGCGATAGTTAGGACTATCTGACTAACGGTAGAATATTCGCTACAAAAGTGTTTAACAATTGCCCAAAATTCCAATTATATGAGTGCTATACTTTAGCAGTTATGGCAGAAATTAGAAAAACAATATTGCATCGATTCTAGTGGCAAAACGGCGATACCTAGAACTATCTGACTCACGGCAGAATATTCGCTATGAAAGTGTCTAGCAATAGCCGAAAATTCCGATTATATGTGTCCTATACTTTAGGAATTGTCCCAGAAATTAGAAAAGAATATTGCATCTACTCTAGCGCCAAAATGGGGATAGTTAGAACTATCCGACTAACGGCAGAATATTCGCCATAAAAATATTTATCAACTACCGAAAATTCCGACACTGTGAGTGCTCTACTTTAGGAGTTATGGCAGAAATTAGAAAACAATATTGCATCGACTCTAGCGCAAAGACGGTGATAGTTAGAACTATCCGACTAACGGCAGGATATTCGCCATAAAAATATCTAACAACTGCCGAAACTTCCGACGCTGTGAGTGCTATACCTTTGGAGTTATGGCAGAAATTAGAAAACAATATTGCATCGACTCTAGCGCCAAAATGGGGATAGTTAGAACTATCCGACTAACGGCAGAATATTCGCCATAAAAATATCTAACAACTACCGAAAAGTCGACGCTGTGAGTGCTATACTTTAGGAGTTATGGCAGAAATTAGAAAACAATATTGCATCGAATCTAGCGCCAAAACGGGGATAGTTAGAACTATCCGACTAACGGCAGAATATTCGCCATAAAAATATCTAGCAACTACCGAAAAGTCCGACACTGTGAGTGCTATACTTTAGGAGGTATGGCCGAAACTAGAAAAGAATATTGCATCGACTCTAGCGCCAAGAGCGTGATAGCTAGAACTATCCGACTAACGGCAGAATATTCGCTATAAAAATATCTAACAACTATCGAAAATTCCGACGCTGTGAGTACTATACTTTAGGAGTTATGGTAGAAATTAGGAAACAATATTGCATCGATTCTAGCGCCAAAACGGTGATAGTTAGAACTATTCGATTAACGGCAGAATATTCGCCTTAAATATACCTAACAACTGCCGAAAATTCCGACGGTGTGAGTACTATACTTTAGGGGTTATGGTAGAAATTAGGAAACAATATTGCATCGATTCTAGCGCCAAAACGGTGATAGTTAGAACTATCCGATTAACGGCAGAATATTCGCCTTAAAAATACCTAACAACTGCCGAAAATTCCGACGGTGTCAGTGCTATACTTTAGGAGTTATGGCAGAAATTAGAAAAGAATATTGCATCGACTCTAGCACCAAGAGGGTGATAGCTAGAACTATCCCACTAACGACAGAATATTTGCCATAAAAATATCTAACAACTGCCGAAAAGTCCGACGCTGTGAGTGCTATACCTTAGGAGTTGTGGCAGAAATTATAAAACAATATTGCATCGACTCTAGCGCCAAGACCGTGATAGCTAGAACTATCCGACCAACGGCAGAATATTCGCCATAAAAATATGTATCAACTACCGAAAATTCCGACACTGTGAGTGCTCTACTTTAGGAGTTATGGCAGAAATTAGAAAACAATATTGCATCGACTCTAGCGCCAAGATGGTGATAGTTAGAACTATCCGACTAACAGCAGGATATTCGCCATAAAAATATCTAACAACTGCCGAAACTTCCGACTCTGTGAGTGCTATACTTTAGGACTTCTGGCAGAAATTAGAAAACAATATTTCATCGATTCTCGCACCAAAACGGTGATAGTTACAACTATCCGACTAACGGCAAAATATTCGACATAAAAATATCTAACAACCGTCGAAAAGTCCGACGCAGTGAGTGCTCTACTTTAGGAGTTATGGGAGAAACTAGAAAACAACATTGCATCGACTCAACCGGCAAAACGGTGATAGTTAGAACTATCTGACTAACGGCAGAATATTCGCTATAAAAGTGTCTAACAATTGCCCAAAATTCCAATTATATCAATGCTATACTTTAGGAGTTAGGGCAGAAATTAGATAACAATATTGCATCGACTCTAGCCCCAAAACGGCGATAGTTAAAACTATCTCACTAACGGCAGAATATGCGCTATACAAATGTCGAACAACTGCCGCAGAGTCCGACTCTGTGAGTGCTCTACTTTAGGAGTTAGGGCAGAAATTAGATACCAATATTACATCGACTCTATCGCCAAAACGGTGATAGTTAGAACTATCCGACTAACGGCAGAATATTCTCCATAAAAATATCTAACAACTACCGAAAAGTCCGGCGCTGTGAGTGCTATACTTTAGGAGTTATGGCAGAAATTAGAAAACAATATTGCATCGACTCTAGCGCCAAAACGGGGATACTTAGAACTATCCGACTAACGGCAGAATATTCGCCATAAAAATATCTAACAACTACCGAAAAGTCCGACACTATGAGTGCTATACTTTAGGAGTTATGGCCGAAACTAGGAAAGAATATTGCATCGACTCTAGCGCCAAAAGGGTGATAGCTAGAACTATCCGACTAACGACAGAATATTCGCCATAAAAATATCTAACAACTACCGAAAAGTCCGACGCTGTGAGTGCTATACTTTAGGAGTTATGGCAGAAATTAGAAAACAATATTGCATCGACTCTAGCGCCAAAACGGGGATACTTAGAACTATCCGACTAACGGCAGAATATTCGCCATAAAAATATCTAACAACTACCGAAAAGTCCGACGCTGTGAGTGCTATACTTTAGGAGTTATGGCAGAAATTAGAAAACAGTATTACATCGACTCTAGCGCCAAAACGGGGATACTTAGAACTATCCGACTAACGGCAGAATATTCGCCATAAAAATATCTAACAACTACCGAAAAGTCCGACACTATGAGTGCTATACTTTAGGAGTTATGGCCGAAACTAGGAAAGAATATTGCATCGACTCTAGCGCCAAAAGGGTGATAGCTAGAACTATGCGACTAACGACAGAAGATTTGCCATAAAAATATCTAACAACTGCTGAAAAGTCCGACGCTGTGAGTGCTATACTTTAGGAGGTATGGTAGAAATTAGGAAACAATATTGCATCGATTCTAGCGCCAAAACGGTGATAGTTAGAACTATCCGATTAACGGCAGAATATTCGCCTTAAAAATACCTAACAACTGCCGAAACTTCCGACTCTGTGAGTGCTATACTTTAGGACTTCTGGCAGAAATTATAAAACAATATTGCATCGACTCTAGCACCAAGACCGTGATAGCTAGAACTATCCGATTAACGGCAGAATATTCGCCTTAAAAATACCTAACAACTGCCGAAACTTCCGACTCTGTGAGTGCTATACTTTAGGACTTCTGGCAGAAATTATAAAACAATATTGCATCGACTCTAGCACCAAGACCGTGATAGCTAGAACTATCCGATTAACGGCAGAATATTCGCCTTAAAAATACCTAACAACTGCCGAAACTTCCGACTCTGTGAGTGCTATACTTTAGGACTTCTGGCAGAAATTATAAAACAATATTGCATCGACTCTAGCACCAAGACCGTGATAGCTAGAACTATCCGATTAACGGCAGAATATTCGCCTTAAAAATACCTAACAACTGCCGAAAATTAGGACGGTGTCAGTGCTATACTTTAGGAGTTATGGCAGAAATTAGAAAAGAATATTGCATCGACTCTAGCACCAAGACCGTGATAGCTAGAACTATCCGACCAACGGCAGAATATTCGCCATAAAAATATCTAACAACCGCCGAAAAGTCCGACGCTGTGAGTGCTCTACTTTAGCAGTTATGGGAGAAACTAGAAAACAATATTGCATCGAGTCAACCGGTAAAACGGTGATAGTTAGAACTATCTGACTAACGGCAGAATATTCGCTATAAAAGTGTCTAACAATTGCCCAAAATTCCAATTATATCAGTGCTATACTTTAGGAGTTATGGCAGAAATTAGAAAACAATATTACATCGACTCTATCGCCAAAACGGTGATAGCTAGAACTATCCGACTAACGACAGAATATTCGCCATAAAAATATCTAACAACTACCGAAAATTCCGCCGCTGTGAGTGCTCTACTTTAGCAGTTATGGGAGAAACTAGAAAACAATATTGCATCGAGTCAACCGGTAAAACGGTGATAGTTAGAACTATCTGACTAACGGCAGAATATTCGCTATAAAAGTGTCTAACAATTGCCCAAAATTCCAATTATATCAGTGCTATACTTTAGGAGTTATGGCAGAAATTAGAAAACAATATTACATCGACTCTATCGCCAAAACGGTGATAGCTAGAACTATCCGACTAACGACAGAATATTCGCCATAAAAATATCTAACAACTACCGAAAATTCCGCCGCTGTGAGTGCTCTACTTTAGCAGTTATGGGAGAAACTAGAAAACAATATTGCATCGACTCAACCGGCAAAACGGTGATAGTTAGAGCTATCTGACTAACGGCAGAATATTCGCTGTAAAAGTGTCTAACAATTGCCCAAAATTCCAATTATATCAATGCTATACTTTAGGAGTTGTGGCAGAAATTAGAAAACAATTTTTGACCGACTTTAGCGGCAAAACGGCGATAGTTAGGACTATCTGACTAACGGTAGAATATTCGCTACAAAAGTGTCTAACAATTGCCCAAAATTCCAATTATATGAGTGCTATACTTTAGCAGTTATGGCAGAAATTAGAAAAACAATATTGCATCGATTCTAGTGGCAAAACGGCGATACCTAGAACTATCTGACTCACGGCAGAATATTCGCTATGAAAGTGTCTAGCAATAGCCGAAAATTCCGATTATATGTGTCCTATACTTTAGGAATTGTGCCAGAAATTAGAAAAGAATATTGCATCTACTCTAGCGCCAAAATGGGGATAGTTAGAACTATCCGACTAACGGCAGAATATTCGCCATAAAAATATTTATCAACTACCGAAAATTCCGACACTGTGAGTGCTCTACTTTAGGAGTTATGGCAGAAATTAGAAAACAATATTGCATCGACTCTAGCGCAAAGACGGTGATAGTTAGAACTATCCGACTAACGGCAGGATATTCGCCATAAAAATATCTAACAACTGCCGAAACTTCCGACGCTGTGAGTGCTATACCTTTGGAGTTATGGCAGAAATTAGAAAACAATATTGCATCGACTCTAGCGCCAAAATGGGGATAGTTAGAACTATCCGACTAACGGCAGAATATTCGCCATAAAAATATCTAACAACCACCGAAAAGTCCGACGCTGTGAGTGCTATACTTTAGGAGTTATGGCAGAAATTAGAAAACAATATTGCATCGACTCTAGCGCCAAAACGGGGATAGTTAGAACTATCCGACTAACGGCAGAATATTCGCCATAAAAATATCTAGCAACTACCGAAAAGTCCGACACTGTGAGTGCTATACTTTAGGAGGTATGGCCGAAACTAGAAAAGAATATTGCATCGACTCTAGCGCCAAGAGCGTGATAGCTAGAACTATCCGACTAACGGCAGAATATTCGCTATAAAAATATCTAACAACTATCGAAAATTCCGACGCTGTGAGTACTATACTTTAGGAGTTATGGTAGAAATTAGGAAACAATATTGCATCGATTCTAGCGCCAAAACGGTGATAGTTAGAACTATTCGATTAACGGCAGAATATTCGCCTTAAATATACCTAACAACTGCCGAAAATTCCGACGGTGTGAGTACTATACTTTAGGGGTTATGGTAGAAATTAGGAAACAATATTGCATCGATTCTAGCGCCAAAACGGTGATAGTTAGAACTATCCGATTAACGGCAGAATATTCGCCTTAAAAATACCTAACAACTGCCGAAACTTCCGACTCTGTGAGTGCTATACTTTAGGACTTCTGGCAGAAATTATAAAACAATATTGCATCGACTCTAGCACCAAGACCGTGATAGCTAGAACTATCCGATTAACGGCAGAATATTCGCCTTAAAAATACCTAACAACTGCCGAAAATTAGGACGGTGTCAGTGCTATACTTTAGGAGTTATGGCAGAAATTAGAAAAGAATATTGCATCGACTCTAGCACCAAGACCGTGATAGCTAGAACTATCCGACCAACGGCAGAATATTCGCCATAAAAATATCTAACAACCGCCGAAAAGTCCGACGCTGTGAGTGCTCTACTTTAGCAGTTATGGGAGAAACTAGAAAACAATATTGCATCGAGTCAACCGGTAAAACGGTGATAGTTAGAACTATCTGACTAACGGCAGAATATTCGCTATAAAAGTGTCTAACAATTGCCCAAAATTCCAATTATATCAGTGCTATACTTTAGGAGTTATGGCAGAAATTAGAAAACAATATTACATCGACTCTATCGCCAAAACGGTGATAGCTAGAACTATCCGACTAACGACAGAATATTCGCCATAAAAATATCTAACAACTACCGAAAATTCCGCCGCTGTGAGAGCTATACTTTAGGAGTTATGTCAGAAATTAGAAAACAATTTTGCATCGACTCTAGCGGCAAAACGGCGATGGTTAGAACTATCCCACTAACGACAGAATATTTGCCATATAAATATCTACCAACTGCCGAAAAGTCCGATGCTGTGAGTGCTATACCTTAGGAGTTGTGGCAGAAATTATAAAACAATATTGCATCGACTCTAGCACCAAGACCGTGATAGCTAGAACTATCCGATTAACGGCAGAATATTCGCCTTAAAAATACCTAACAACTGCCGAAAATTAGGACGGTGTCAGTGCTATACTTTAGGAGTTATGGCAGAAATTAGAAAAGAATATTGCATCGACTCTAGCACCAAGACCGTGATAGCTAGAACTATCCGACCAACGGCAGAATATTCGCCATAAAAATATTTATCAACTACTGAAAATTCCGACGCTGTGAGTGCTCTACTTTAGGAGTTATGGGAGAAACTAGAAAACAATATTGCATCGACTCAACCGGCAAAACGGTGATAGTTAGAACTATCTGACTAACGGCAGAATATTCGCTATAAAACTGTCTAACAATTGCCCAAAATTCCAATTATATCAATGCTATACTTTAGGAGTTGTGGCAGAAATTAGAAAACAATTTTTCATCGACTTTAGCGGCAAAACGGCGACAGGTAGAATTATCTGACTAACGGCAGAATATACGCCGTACAAATTTCTAACATTTGCCGCCAAATTCGCCTATGTGAGTGCTCTACTTTAGGAGTTATGGGAGAAACTAGAAAACAATATTGCATCGAGTCAACCGGCAAAACGGTGATAGTTAGAACTATCTGACTAACGGCAGAATATTCGCTATAAAAGTGTCTAACAATTGCCCAAAATTCCAATTATATCAGTGCTATACTTTAGGAGTTATGGCAGAAGTTAGAAAACAATATTACATCGACTCTATCGCCAAAACGGTGATAGTTAGAACTATCCGACTAACGGCAGAATATTCTCCATAAAAATATCTAACAACTACCGAAAAGTCCGACACTATGAGTGCTATACTTTAGGAGTTATGGCCGAAACTAGGAAAGAATATTGCATCGACTCCAGCGCCAAAAGGGTGATAGCTAGAACTATCCGACTAACGACAGAATATTCGCCATAAAAATATCTAACAACCGCCGAAAAGTCCGACGCAGTGAGTGCTCTACTTTAGGAGTTATGGCAGAAGTTAGAAAACAATATTACATCGAATCTATCGCCAAAACGGTGATAGTTAGAACTATCCGACTAACGGCAGAATATTCTCCATATAAATATCTAACAACTACCGAAAAGTCCGACGCTGTGAGTGCTATACTTTAGGAGTTATGGCAGAAACTAGGAAAGAATATTGCATCGACTCTAGCGCCAAGACGGTGATAGTTCGAACTATCCGACTAACGGCAGGATATTCGCCATAAAAATATCTAACAACTGCCGAAACTTCCGACGCTGTGAGTGCTATACTTTAGGACTTCTGGCAGAAATTAGAAAACAATATTTCATCGATTCTCGCACCAAAACGGTGATAGTTAGAACTATCGGACTAACGGCAAACTATTCGCCATAAAAATATCTAACAACCGCCGAAAAGTTCGACGCTGTGAGTGCTCTACTTTAGGAGTTATGGGAGAAACTAGAAAACAATATTGCATCGAGTCAACCGGTAAAACGGTGATAGTTAGAACTATCTGACTGACGGCAGAATATTCGCTATAAAAGTGTCTAACAATTGCCCAAAATTCCAATTATATCAGTGCTATACTTTAGGAGTTATGGCAGAAATTAGAAAACAATATTACATCGACTCTATCGCCAAAACGGTGATAGCTAGAACTATCCGACTAACGACAGAATATTCGCCATAAAAATATCTAACAACTACCGAAAATTCCGCCGCTGTGAGAGCTATACTTTAGGAGTTATGTCAGAAATTAGAAAACAATTTTGCATCGACTCTAGCGGCAAAACGGCGATGGTTAGAACTATCCCACTAACGACAGAATATTTGCCATAAAAATATCTAACAACTGCCGAAAAGTCCGACGCTGTGAGTGCTATACCTTAGGAGTTGTGGCAGAAATTATAAAACAATATTGCATCGACTCTAGCACCAAGACCGTGATAGCTAGAACTATCCGATTAACGGCAGAATATTCGCCTTAAAAATGCCTAACAACTGCCGAAAATTAGGACGGTGTCAGTGCTATACTTTAGGAGTTATGGCAGAAATTAGAAAAGAATATTGCACCGACTCTAGCACCAAGACCGTGATAGCTAGAACTATCCGACCAACGGCAGAATATTCGCCATAAAAATATTTATCAACTACCGAAAATTCCGACGCTGTGAGTGCTCTACTTTAGGAGTTATGGGAGAAACTAGAAAACAATATTGCATCGAGTCAACCGGCAAAACGGTGATAGTTAGAACTATCTGACTAACGGCAGAATATTCGCTATAAAAGTGTCTAACAATTGCCCAAAATTCCAATTATATCAGTGCTATACTTTAGGAGTTATGGCAGAAGTTAGAAAACAATATTACATCGACTCTATCGCCAAAACGGTGATAGTTAGAACTATCCGACTAACGGCAGAATATTCTCCATAAAAATATCTAACAACTACCGAAAAGTCCGACGCTGTGAGTGCTATACTTTAGGAGTTATGGCAGAAATTAGAAAACAATATTGCATCGACTCTAGCGCCAAAACGGGGATACTTAGAACTATCCGACTAACGGCAGAATATTCGCCATAAAAATATCTAACAACTACCGAAGAGTCCGACACTATGAGTGCTATACTTTAGGAGTTATGGCCGAAACTAGGAAAGAATATTGCATCGACTCTAGCGCCAAAAGGGTGATAGCTAGAACTATCCGACTAACAGCAGGATATTCGCCATAAAAATATCTAACAACTGCCGAAACTTCCGACTCTGTGAGTGCTATACTTTAGGACTTCTGGCAGAAATTAGAAAACAATATTTCATCGATTCTCGCACCAAAACGGTGATAGTTAGAACTATCCGACTAACGGCAAAATATTCGACATAAAAATATCTAACAACCGTCGAAAAGTCCGACGCAGTGAGTGCTCTACTTTAGGAGTTATGGGAGAAACTAGAAAACAACATTGCATCGACTCAACCGGCAAAACGGTGATAGTTAAAACTATCTGACTAACGGCAGAATATTCGCTATAAAAGTGTCTAACAATTGCCCAAAATTCCAATTATATCAATGCTATACTTTAATAGTTAGGGCAGAAATTAGATAACAACATTGCATCGACTCTAGCCCCAAAACGGCGATAGTTAAAACTATCTCACTAACGGCAGAATATGCGCTATACAAATGTCGAACAACTGCCGCAGAGTCCGACTCTGTGAGTGCTCTACTTTAGGAGTTAGGGCAAAAATTAGATACCAATATTACATCGACTCTATCGCCAAAACGGTGATAGTTAGAACTATCCGACTAACGGCAGAATATTCTCCATAAAAATATCTAACAACTACCGAAAAGTCCGACGCTGTGAGTGCTATACTTTAGGAGTTATGGCAGAAATTAGAAAACAATATTGCATCGACTCTAGCGCCAAAACGGGGATACTTAGAACTATCCGACTAACGGCAGAATATTCGCCATAAAAATATCTAACAACTACCGAAAAGTCCGACACTATGAGTGCTATACTTTAGGAGTTATGGCCGAAACTAGGAAAGAATATTGCATCGACTCTAGCGCCAAAAGGGTGATAGCTAGAACTATCCGACTAACGACAGAATATTCGCCATAAAAATATCTAACAACTACCGAAAAGTCCGACGCTGTGAGTGCTATACTTTAGGAGTTATGGCAGAAATTAGAAAACAATATTGCATCGACTCTAGCGCCAAAACGGGGATACTTAGAACTATCCGACTAACGGCAGAATATTCGCCATAAAAATATCTAACAACTACCGAAAAGTCCGACGCTGTGAGTGCTATACTTTAGGAGTTATGGCCGAAACTAGGAAAGAATATTGCATCGACTCTAGCGCCAAAAGGGTGATAGCTAGAACTATCCGACTAACGACAGAAGATTTGCCATAAAAATATCTAACAACTGCCGAAAAGTCCGACGCTGTGAGTGCTATACCTTAGGAGTTATGGCAGAAATTAGGAAACAATATTGCATCGACTCTAGCGCCAAGACCGTGATAGCTAGAACTATCCGACCAACGGCAGAATATTCGCCATAAAAATATTTATCAACTACCGAAAATTCCGACACTGTGAGTGCTCTACTTTAGGAGTTATGGGAGAAACTAGAAAACAATATTGCATCGACTCAACCGGCAAAACGGTGATAGTTAGAGCTATCTGACTAACGGCAGAATATTCGCTGTAAAAGTGTCTAACAATTGCCCAAAATTCCAATTATATCAATGCTATACTTTAGGAGTTGTGGCAGAAATTAGAAAACAATTTTTGACCGACTTTAGCGGCAAAACGGCGATAGTTAGGACTATCTGACTAACGGTAGAATATTCGCTGTAAAAGTGTCTAACAATTGCCCAAAATTCCAATTATATGAGTGCTATACTTTAGCAGTTATGGCAGAAATTAGAAAAACAATATTGCATCGATTCTAGTGGCAAAACGGCGATACCTAGAACTATCTGACTCACGGCAGAATATTCGCTATGAAAGTGTCTAGCAATAGCCGAAAATTCCGATTATATGTGTCCTATACTTTAGGAATTGTCCCAGAAATTAGAAAAGAATATTGCATCTACTCTAGCGCCAAAATGGGGATAGTTAGAACTATCCGACTAACGGCAGAATATTCGCCATAAAAATATTTATCAACTACCGAAAATTCCGACACTGTGAGTGCTCTACTTTAGGAGTTATGGCAGAAATTAGAAAACAATATTGCATCGACTCTAGCGCAAAGACGGTGATAGTTAGAACTATCCGACTAACGGCAGGATATTCGCCATAAAAATATCTAACAACTGCCGAAACTTCCGACGCTGTGAGTGCTATACCTTTGGAGTTATGGCAGAAATTAGAAAACAATATTGCATCGACTCTAGCGCCAAAATGGGGATAGTTAGAACTATCCGACTAACGGCAGAATATTCGCCATAAAAATATCTAACAACTACCGAAAAGTCGACGCTGTGAGTGCTATACTTTAGGAGTTATGGCAGAAATTAGAAAACAATATTGCATCGAATCTAGCGCCAAAACGGGGATAGTTAGAACTATCCGACTAACGGCAGAATATTCGCCATAAAAATATCTAGCAACTACCGAAAAGTCCGACACTGTGAGTGCTATACTTTAGGAGGTATGGCCGAAACTAGAAAAGAATATTGCATCGACTCTAGCGCCAAGAGCGTGATAGCTAGAACTATCCGACTAACGGCAGAATATTCGCTATAAAAATATCTAACAACTATCGAAAATTCCGACGCTGTGAGTGCTATACTTTAGGAGTTATGGCAGAAATTAGAAAAGAATATTGCATCGACTCTAGCACCAAGAGGGTGATAGCTAGAACTATCCCACTAACGACAGAATATTCGCCATAAAAATATCTAACAACTACCGAAAATTCCGACGCTGTGAGTGCCATACTTTAGTAGTTATGGCAGAAATAAGAAAACAATTTTGCATCGACTCTAGCGGCAAAACGGCGATGGTTAGAACTATCCCACTAACGCCAGAATATTTGCCATAAAAATATCTAACAACTGCCGAAAAGTCCGACGCTGTGAGTACTATACTTTAGGAGTTATGGTAGAAATTAGGAAACAATATTGCATCGATTCTAGCGCCAAAACGGTGATAATTAGAACTATCCCATTAACGGCAGAATATTCGCCTTAAAAATACCTAACAACTGCCGACGGTGTCAGTGCTATACTTTAGGAGTTATGGCAGAAATTAGGAAACAATATTGCATCGACTCTAGCGCCAAGACCGTGATAGCTAGAACTATCCCACTAACGACGGAATATTCGCCATAAAAATATCTAACAACTACCGAAAATTCCGCCGCTGTGAGTGCTAAACTTTAGGAGTTATGGCAGAAATTAGAAAACAATTTTGCATCGACTCTAGCGGCAAAACGGCGATGGTTAGAACTATCCAACTAACGACAGAATATTCGCCATAAAAATATCTAACAACTACCGAAAATTCCGCCGCTGTGAGAGCTATGCTTTGGGAGTTATGTCAGAAATTAGAAAACAATTTTGCATCGACTCTAGCGGCAAAACGGCGATGGTTAGAACTATCCCACTAACGACAGAATATTTGCCATAAAAATATCTAACAACTGCCGAAAAGTCCGACGCTGTAAGTGCTATACCTTAGGAGTTGTGGCAGAAATTATAAAACAATATTGCGTCGACTCTAGCGCCAAGACCGTGATAGCTAGAACTATCCCACTAACGACGGAATATTCGCTATAAAAATATCTAACAACTACCGAAAATTCCGCCGCTGTGAGTGCTATACTTTAGGGGTTATGGCAGAAATTAGAAAACAATTTTGCATCGACTCTAGCGGCGAAACGGCGATGGTTAGAACTATCCCACTAACGACAGAATATTTGCCATAAAAATATCTAACAACTGCCGAAAAGTCCGACGCTGTGAGTGCTATACCTTAGGAGTTATGGCAGAAATTAGGAAACAATATTGCATCGACTCTAGCGCCAAGACCGTGATAGCTAGAACTATCCGACCAACGGCAGAATATTCGCCATGAAAATATTTATCAACTACCGAAAATTCCGACACTGTGAGTGCTCTACTTTAGGAGTTATGGGAGAAACTAGAAAACAATATTGCATCGACTCAACCGGCAAAACGGTGATAGTTAGAACTATCTGACTAACGGCAGAATAGTCGCTGTAAAAGTGTCTAACAATTGCCCAAAATTCCAATTATATCAATGCTATACTTTAGGAGTTGTGGCAGAAATTAGAAAACAATTTTTGACCGACTTTAGCGGCAAAACGGCGATAGTTAGGACTATCTGACTAACGGGAGAATATTCGCTACAAAAGTGTCTAACAATTGCCCAAAATTCCAATTATATGTGTGCTTTACTTTAGCAGTTATGGCAGAAATTAGAAAAACAATATTGCATCGATTCTAGTGGCAAAACGGCGATACCTAGAACTATCTGACTCACGGCAGAATATTCGCTATGAAAGTGTCTAGCAATAGCCGAAAATTCCGATTATATGTGTGCTATACTTTAGGAGTTGTGGCAGAAATTAGAAAAGAATATTGCATCGACTCTAGCGCCAAAATGGGGATAGTTAGAACTATCCGACTAACGGCAGAATATTCGCCATAAAAATATTTATCAACTACCGAAAATTCCGACACTGTGAGTGCTCTACTTTAGGAGTTATGGCAGAAATTAGAAAACAATATTGCATCGACTCTAGCGCGAAGACGGTGATAGTTAGAACTATCCGACTAACGCAGGATATTCGCCATAAAAATATCTAACAACTGCCGAAACTTCCGACGCTGTGAGTGCTATACCTTAGGAGTTATGGCAGAAATTAGAAAACAATATGGCATCGACTCTAGCGCCAAAATGGGGATAGTTAGAACTATCCGACTAACGGCAGAATATTCGCCATAAAAATGTCTAACAACTACCGAAAAGTCCGACGCTGTGAGTGCTATACTTTAGGAGTTATGGCAGAAATTAGAAAACAATATTGCATCGACTCTAGCGCCAGAACGGGGATAGTTAGAACTATCCGACTAACGGCAGAATATTCGCCATAAAAATATCTAGCAACTACCGAAAAGTCCGACACTGTGAGTGCTATACTTTAGGAGGTATGGCCGAAACTAGAAAAGAATATTGCATCGACTCCAGCGCCACGAGCGTGATAGCTAGAACTATCCGACTAACGGCAGAATATTCGCTATAAAAATATCTAACAACTACCGAAAATTCCGACGCTGTGAGTACTATACTTTAGGAGTTATGGTAGAAATTAGGAAACAATATTGCATCCATTCTAGCGCCAAAACGGTGATAGTTAGAACTATCTGATTAACGGCAGAATATTCGCCTTAAAAATACCTAACAACTGCCGAAAATTCCGACGGAGTGAGTACTATACTTTAGGAGTTATGGTAGAAATTAGGAAACAATATTGCATCGATTCTAGCGCCAAAACGGTGATAGTTAGAACTATCTGATTAACGGCAGAATATTCGCCTTAAAAATACCTAACAACTGCCGAAAATTCCGACGGAGTGAGTACTATACTTTAGGAGTTATGGTAGAAATTAGGAAACAATATTGCATCGATTCTAGCGCCAAAACGGTGATAGTTAGAACTATCTGATTAACGGCAGAATATTCGCCTTAAAAATACCTAACAACTGCCGAAAATTCCGACGGTGTCAGTGCTACACTTTAGGAGTTATGGCAGAAATTAGAAAAGAATATTGCATCGACTCTAGCACCAAGAGGGTGATAGCTAGAACTATCCCACTAACGACAGAATATTCGCCATAAAAATATCTAACAACTACCGAAAATTCCGACGCTGTGAGTGCCATACTTTAGGAGTTATGGTAGAAATAAGAAAACAATTTTGCATCGACTCTAGCGGCAAAACGGCGATGGTTAGAACTATCCCACTAACGACAGAATATTTGCCATAAAAATATCTAACAACTGCCGAAAAGTCCGACGCTGTGAGTGCTATACCTTAGGAGTTATGGCAGAAATTAGAAAACAATATTGCATCGACTCTAGCGCCAAGACCGTGATAGCTAGAACTATCCGACCAACGGCAGAATTTTTGCCATAAAAATATTTATCAACTACTGAAAATTCCGACACTGTGAGTGCTCTATTTTAGGACTTATGGCAGAAATTAGAAAACAATATTGCATCGACTCTAGCGACAAGACGGTGATAGTTACAACTATCCGACTAACTGCAGGATATTCGCCATAAAAATATCTAACAACTGCCTAAACTTCCGACGCTGTGAGTGCTATACTTTAGGACTTCTGGCAGAAATTAGCAAACAATATTTCATCGATTCTCGCACCAAAACGGTGATAGTTAGAATTATCCGACTAACCGCAAAATATTCGCCATAAAAATATCTAACAACCGCCGAAAAGTCCGACGCTGTGAGTGCTCTACTTTAGGAGTTATGGCAGAAGTTAGAAAACAATATTACATCGAATCTATCGCCAAAACGGTGATAGTTAGAACTATCCGACTAACGGCAGAATATTCTCCATATAAATATCTAACAACTACCGAAAAGTCCGACGCTGTGAGTGCTATACTTTAGGAGTTATGGCAGAAACTAGGAAAGAATATTGCATCGACTCTAGCGCCAAGACGGTGATAGTTCGAACTATCCGACTAACGGCAGGATATTCGCCATAAAAATATCTAACAACTGCCGAAACTTCCGACGCTGTGAGTGCTATACTTTAGGACTTCTGGCAGAAATTAGAAAACAATATTTCATCGATTCTCGCACCAAAACGGTGATAGTTAGAACTATCCGACTAACGGCAAACTATTCGCCATAAAAATATCTAACAACCGCCGAAAAGTTCGACGCTGTGAGTGCTCTACTTTAGGAGTTATGGGAGAAACTAGAAAACAATATTGCATCGAGTCAACCGGTAAAACGGTGATAGTTAGAACTATCTGACTGACGGCAGAATATTCGCTATAAAAGTGTCTAACAATTGCCCAAAATTCCAATTATATCAGTGCTATACTTTAGGAGTTATGGCAGAAATTAGAAAACAATATTACATCGACTCTATCGCCAAAACGGTGATAGCTAGAACTATCCGACTAACGACAGAATATTCGCCATAAAAATATCTAACAACTACCGAAAATTCCGGCGCTGTGAGAGCTATACTTTAGGAGTTATGTCAGAAATTAGAAAACAATTTTGCATCGACTCTAGCGGCAAAACGGCGATGGTTAGAACTATCCCACTAACGACAGAATATTTGCCATAAAAATATCTAACAACTGCCGAAAAGTCCGACGCTGTGAGTGCTATACCTTAGGAGTTGTGGCAGAAATTATAAAACAATATTGCATCGACTCTAGCACCAAGACCGTGATAGCTAGAACTATCCGATTAACGGCAGAATATTCGCCTTAAAAATACCTAACAACTGCCGAAAATTAGGACGGTGTCAGTGCTATACTTTAGGAGTTATGGCAGAAATTAGAAAAGAATATTGCATCGACTCTAGCACCAAGACCGTGGTAGCTAGAACTATCCGACCAACGGCAGAATATTCGCCATGAAAATATTTATCAACTACTGAAAATTCCGACGCTGTGAGTGCTCTACTTTAGGAGTTATGGGAGAAACTAGAAAACAATATTGCATCGACTCTAGCGGCAAGATGGTGATAGTTAGAACTATCCGACTAACAGCAGGATATTCGCCATAAAAATATCTAACAACTGCCGAAACTTCCGACTCTGTGAGTGCTATACTTTAGGACTTCTGGCAGAAATTAGAAAACAATATTTCATCGATTCTCGCACCAAAACGGTGATAGTTAGAACTATCCGACTAACGGCAAAATATTCGACATAAAAATATCTAACAACCGTCGAAAAGTCCGACGCAGTGAGTGCTCTACTTTAGGCGTTATGGGAGAAACTAGAAAACAACATTGCATCGACTCAACCGGCAAAACGGTGATAGTTAGAACTATCTGACTAACGGCAGAATATTCGCTATAAAAGTGTCTAACAATTGCCCAAAATTCCAATTATATCAATGCTATACTTTAGGAGTTGTGGCAGAAATTAGAAAACAATTTTTCATCGACTTTAGCGGCAAAACCGCGACAGGTAGAATTATCTGACTAACGGCAGAATATACGCTGTACAAATTTCTAACATTTGCCGCCAAATTCGCCTATGTGAGTGCTCTACTTTAGGAGTTATGGGAGAAACTAGAAAACAATATTGCATCGAGTCAACCGGCAAACCGGTGATAGTTAGAACTATCTGACTAACGGCAGAATATTCGCTATAAAAGTGTCTAACAATTGCCCAAAATTCCAATTATATCAGTGCTACACTTTAGGAGTTATGGCAGAAGTTAGAAAACAATATTACATCGACTCTATCGCCAAAACGGTGATAGTTAGAACTATCCGACTAACGGCAGAATATTCTCCATAAAAATATCTAACAACTACCGAAAAGTCCGACGCTGTGAGTGCTATACTTTAGGAGTTATGGCAGAAATTAGAAAACAATATTGCATCGACTCTAGCGCCAAAACGGGGATACTTAGAACTATCCGACTAACGGCAGAATATTCGCCATAAAAATATCTAACAACTACCGAAAGGTCCGACACTATGAGTGCTATACTTTAGGAGTTATGGCCGAAACTAGGAAAGAATATTGCATCGACTCTAGCGCCAAAAGGGTGATAGCTAGAACTATCCGACTAACGACAGAATATTCGCCATAAAAATATCTAACAACCGCCGAACGTCCGACGCAGTGAGTGCTCTACTTTAGGAGTTATGGCAGAAACTAGGAAAGAATATTGCATCGACTCTAGCGGCAAAACGGCGATGGTTAGAACTATCCCACTAACGACAGAATATTTGCCATAAAAATATCTAACAACTGCCGAAAAGTCCGACGCTGTGAGTGCTATACCTTAGGAGTTGTGGCAGAAATTATAAAACAATATTGCATCGACTCTAGCGCCAAGACCGTGATAGCTAGAACTATCCGACCAACGGCAGAATATTCGCCATAAAAATATGTATCAACTACCGAAAATTCCGACACTGTGAGTGCTCTACTTTAGGAGTTATGGCAGAAATTAGAAAACAATATTGCATCGACTCTAGCGCCAAGATGGTGATAGTTAGAACTATCCGACTAACAGCAGGATATTCGCCATAAAAATATCTAACAACTGCCGAAACTTCCGACTCTGTGAGTGCTATACTTTAGGACTTCTGGCAGAAATTAGAAAACAATATTTCATCGATTCTCGCACCAAAACGGTGATAGTTAGAACTATCCGACTAACGGCAAAATATTCGACATAAAAATATCTAACAACCGTCGAAAAGTCCGACGCAGTGAGTGCTCTACTTTAGGCGTTATGGGAGAAACTAGAAAACAACATTGCATCGACTCAACCGGCAAAACGGTGATAGTTAGAACTATCTGACTAACGGCAGAATGTTCGCTATAAAAGTGTCTAACAATTGCCCAAAATTCCAATTATATCAATGCTATACTTTAGGAGTTAGGGCAGAAATTAGATAACAATATTGCATCGACTCTAGCCCCAAAACGGCGATAGTTAAAACTATCTCACTGACGGCAGAATATGCGCTATACAAATGTCGAACAACTGCCGCAGAGTCCGACTCTGTGAGTGCTCTACTTTAGGAGTTAGGGCAGAAATTAGATACCAATATTACATCGACTCTATCGCCAAAACGGTGATAGTTAGAACTATCCGACTAACGGCAGAATATTCTCCATAAAAATATCTAACAACTACCGAAAAGTCCGACGCTGTGAGTGCTATACTTTAGGAGTTATGGCAGAAATTAGAAAACAATATTGCATCGACTATAGCGCCAAAACGGGGATACTTAGAACTATCTCACTGACGGCAGAATATTCGCCATAAAAATATCTAACAACTACCGAAAATTCCGACGCTGTGAGTGCCATACTTTAGGAGTTATGGTAGAAATAAGAAAATAATTTTGCATCGACTCTAGCGGCAAAACGGCGATGGTTAGAACTATCCCACTAACGACAGAATATTTGCCATAAAAATATCTAACAACTGCCGAAAAGTCCGACGCTGTGAGTGCTATACCTTAGGAGTTATGGCAGAAATTAGAAAACAATATTGCATCGACTCTAGCGCCAAGACCGTGATAGCTAGAACTATCCGACCAACGGCAGAATTTTTGCCATAAAAATATTTATCAACTACTGAAAATTCCGACACTGTGAGTGCTCTATTTTAGGACTTATGGCAGAAATTAGAAAACAATATTGCATCGACTCTAGCGACAAGACGGTGATAGTTACAACTATCCGACTAACTGCAGGATATTCGCCATAAAAATATCTAACAACTGCCTAAACTTCCGACGCTGTGAGTGCTATACTTTAGGACTTCTGGCAGAAATTAGCAAACAATATTTCATCGATTCTCGCACCAAAACGGTGATAGTTAGAATTATCCGACTAACCGCAAAATATTCGCCATAAAAATATCTAACAACCGGCGAAAAGTCCGACGCTGTGAGTGCTCTACTTTAGGAGTTATGGCAGAAGTTAGAAAACAATATTACATCGAATCTATCGCCAAAACGGTGATAGTTAGAACTATCCGACTAACGGCAGAATATTCTCCATATAAATATCTAACAACTACCGAAAAGTCCGACGCTGTGAGTGCTATACTTTAGGAGTTATGGCAGAAACTAGGAAAGAATATTGCATCGACTCTAGCGCCAAGACGGTGATAGTTCGAACTATCCGACTAACGGCAGGATATTCGCCATAAAAATATCTAACAACTGCCGAAACTTCCGACGCTGTGAGTGCTATACTTTAGGACTACTGGCAGAAATTAGAAAACAATATTTCATCGATTCTCGCACCAAAACGGTGATAGTTAGAACTATCCGACTAACGGCAAACTATTCGCCATAAAAATATCTAACAACCGCCGAAAAGTTCGACGCTGTGAGTGCTCTACTTTAGGAGTTATGGGAGAAACTAGAAAACAATATTGCATCGAGTCAACCGGTAAAACGGTGATAGTTAGAACTATCTGACTGACGGCAGAATATTCGCTATAAAAGTGTCTAACAATTGCCCAAAATTCCAATTATATCAGTGCTATACTTTAGGAGTTATGGCAGAAATTAGAAAACAATATTACATCGACTCTATCGCCAAAACGGTGATAGCTAGAACTATCCGACTAACGACAGAATATTCGCCATAAAAATATCTAACAACTACCGAAAATTCCGGCGCTGTGAGAGCTATACTTTAGGAGTTATGTCAGAAATTAGAAAACAATTTTGCATCGACTCTAGCGGCAAAACGGCGATGGTTAGAACTATCCCACTAACGACAGAATATTTGCCATAAAAATATCTAACAACTGCCGAAAAGTCCGACGCTGTGAGTGCTATACCTTAGGAGTTGTGGCAGAAATTATAAAACAATATTGCATCGACTCTAGCACCAAGACCGTGATAGCTAGAACTATCCGATTAACGGCAGAATATTCGCCTTAAAAATACCTAACAACTGCCGAAAATTAGGACGGTGTCAGTGCTATACTTTAGGAGTTATGGCAGAAATTAGAAAAGAATATTGCATCGACTCTAGCACCAAGACCGTGGTAGCTAGAACTATCCGACCAACGGCAGAATATTCGCCATAAAAATATTTATCAACTACTGAAAATTCCGACGCTGTGAGTGCTCTACTTTAGGAGTTATGGGAGAAACTAGAAAACAATATTGCATCGACTCTAGCGGCAAGATGGTGATAGTTAGAACTATCCGACTAACAGCAGGATATTCGCCATAAAAATATCTAACAACTGCCGAAACTTCCGACTCTGTGAGTGCTATACTTTAGGACTTCTGGCAGAAATTAGAAAACAATATTTCATCGATTCTCGCACCAAAACGGTGATAGTTAGAACTATCCGACTAACGGCAAAATATTCGACATAAAAATATCTAACAACCGTCGAAAAGTCCGACGCAGTGAGTGCTCTACTTTAGGCGTTATGGGAGAAACTAGAAAACAACATTGCATCGACTCAACCGGCAAAACGGTGATAGTTAGAACTATGTGACTAACGGCAGAATATTCGCTATAAAAGTGTCTAACAATTGCCCAAAATTCCAATTATATCAATGCTATACTTTAGGAGTTGTGGCAGAAATTAGAAAACAATTTTTCATCGACTTTAGCGGCAAAACCGCGACAGGTAGAATTATCTGACTAACGGCAGAATATACGCTGTACAAATTTCTAACATTTGCCGCCAAATTCGCCTATGTGAGTGCTCTACTTTAGGAGTTATGGGAGAAACTAGAAAACAATATTGCATCGAGTCAACCGGCAAACCGGTGATAGTTAGAACTATCTGACTAACGGCAGAATATTCGCTATAAAAGTGTCTAACAATTGCCCAAAATTCCAATTATATCAGTGCTATACTTTAGGAGTTATGGCAGAAGTTAGAAAACAATATTACATCGACTCTATCGCCAAAACGGTGATAGTTAGAACTATCCGACTAACGGCAGAATATTCTCCATAAAAATATCTAACAACTACCGAAAAGTCCGACGCTGTGAGTGCTATACTTTAGGAGTTATGGCAGAAATTAGAAAACAATATTGCATCGACTCTAGCGCCAAAACGGGGATACTTAGAACTATCCGACTAACGGCAGAATATTCGCCATAAAAATATCTAACAACTACCGAAAAGTCCGACACTATGAGTGCTATACTTTAGGAGTTATGGCCGAAACTAGGAAAGAATATTGCATCGACTCTAGCGCCAAAAGGGTGATAGCTAGAACTATCAGACTAACGACAGAATATTCGCCATAAAAATATCTAACAACCGCCGAACGTCCGACGCAGTGAGTGCTCTACTTTAGGAGTTATGGCAGAAACTAGGAAAGAATATTGCATCGACTCTAGCGGCAAAACGGCGATGGTTAGAACTATCCCACTAACGACAGAATATTTGCCATAAAAATATCTAACAACTGCCGAAAAGTCCGACGCTGTGAGTGCTATACCTTAGGAGTTGTGGCAGAAATTATAAAACAATATTGCATCGACTCTAGCGCCAAGACCGTGATAGCTAGAACTATCCGACCAACGGCAGAATATTCGCCATAAAAATATGTATCAACTACCGAAAATTCCGACACTGTGAGTGCTCTACTTTAGGAGTTATGGCAGAAATTAGAAAACAATATTGCATCGACTCTAGCGCCAAGATGGTGATAGTTAGAACTATCCGACTAACAGCAGGATATTCGCCATAAAAATATCTAACAACTGCCGAAACTTCCGACTCTGTGAGTGCTATACTTTAGGACTTCTGGCAGAAATTAGAAAACAATATTTCATCGATTCTCGCACCAAAACGGTGATAGTTAGAACTATCCGACTAACGGCAAAATATTCGACATAAAAATATCTAACAACCGTCGAAAAGTCCGACGCAGTGAGTGCTCTACTTTAGGCGTTATGGGAGAAACTAGAAAACAACATTGCATCGACTCAACCGGCAAAACGGTGATAGTTAGAACTATCTGACTAACGGCAGAATATTCGCTATAAAAGTGTCTAACAATTGCCCAAAATTCCAATTATATCAATGCTATACTTTAGGAGTTAGGGCAGAAATTAGATAACAATATTGCATCGACTCTAGCCCCAAAACGGCGATAGTTAAAACTATCTCACTGACGGCAGAATATGCGCTATACAAATGTCGAACAACTGCCGCAGAGTCCGACTCTGTGAGTGCTCTACTTTAGGAGTTAGGGCAGAAATTAGATACCAATATTACATCGACTCTATCGCCAAAACGGTGATAGTTAGAACTATCCGACTAACGGCAGAATATTCTCCATAAAAATATCTAACAACTACCGAAAAGTCCGACGCTGTGAGTGCTATACTTTAGGAGTTATGGCAGAAATTAGAAAACAATATTGCATCGACTATAGCGCCAAAACGGGGATACTTAGAACTATCCGACTAACGGCAGAATATTCGCCATAAAAATATCTAACAACTACCGAAAAGTCCGACACTATGAGTGCTATACTTTAGGAGTTATGGCCGAAACTAGGAAAGAATATTGCATCGACTCTAGCGCCAAAAGGGTGATAGCTAGAACTATCCGACTAACGACAGAAGATTTGCCATGAAAATATCTAACAACTGCCGAAAAGTCCGACGCTGTGAGTGCTATACCTTAGGAGTTATGGCAGAAATTAGAAAACAATATTACATCGACTCTAGCGCCAAAACGGGGATACTTAGAACTATCCGACTAACGGCAGAATATTCGCCATAAAAATATCTAACAACTACCGAAAAGTCCGACACTATGAGTGCTATACTTTAGGAGTTATGGCCGAAACTAGGAAAGAATATTGCATCGACTCTAGCGCCAAAAGGGTGATAGCTAGAACTATCCGACTAACGACAGAAGATTTGCCATAAAAATATCTAACAACTGCCGAAAAGTCCGACGCTGTGAGTGCTATACTTTAGGAGTTATGGCAGAAATTAGAAAACAATATTGCATCGACTCTAGCGCCAAAACGGGGATACTTAGAACTATCCGACTAACGGCAGAATATTCGCCATAAAAATATCTAACAACTACCGAAAAGTCCGACGCTGTGAGTGCTATACTTTAGGAGTTATGGCAGAAATTAGAAAACAATATTACATCGACTCTAGCGCCAAAACGGGGATACTTAGAACTATCCGACTAACGGCAGAATATTCGCCATAAAAATATCTAACAACTACCGAAAAGTCCGACACTATGAGTGCTATACTTTAGGAGTTATGGCCGAAACTAGGAAAGAATATTGCATCGACTCTAGCGCCAAAAGGGTGATAGCTAGAACTATCCGACTAACGACAGAAGATTTGCCATAAAAATATCTAACAACTGCCGAAAAGTCCGACGCTGTGAGTGCTATACCTTAGGAGTTATGGCAGAAATTAGGAAACAATATTGCATCGACTCTAGCGCCAAGACCGTGATAGCTAGAACTATCCGACCAACGGCAGAATATTCGCCATAAAAATATTTATCAACTACCGAAAATTCCGACACTGTGAGTGCTCTACTTTAGGAGTTATGGGAGAAACTAGAAAACAATATTGCATCGACTCAACCGGCAAAACGGTGATAGTTAGAGCTATCTGACTAACGGCAGAATATTCGCTGTAAAAGTGTCTAACAATTGCCCAAAATTCCAATTATATCAATGCTATACTTTAGGAGTTGTGGCAGAAATTAGAAAACAATTTTTGACCGACTTTAGCGGCAAAACGGCGATAGTTAGGACTATCTGACTAACGGTAGAATATTCGCTACAAAAGTGTCTAACAATTGCCCAAAATTCCAATTATATGAGTGCTATACTTTAGCAGTTATGGCAGAAATTAGAAAAACAATATTGCATCGATTCTAGTGGCAAAACGGCGATACCTAGAACTATCTGACTCACGGCAGAATATTCGCTATGAAAGTGTCTAGCAATAGCCGAAAATTCCGATTATATGTGTCCTATACTTTAGGAGTTGTGCCAGAAATTAGAAAAGAATATTGCATCTACTCTAGCGCCAAAATGGGGATAGTTAGAACTATCCGACTAACGGCAGAATATTCGCCATAAAAATATTTATCAACTACCGAAAATTCCGACACTGTGAGTGCTCTACTTTAGGAGTTATGGCAGAAATTAGAAAACAATATTGCATCGACTCTAGCGCAAAGACGGTGATAGTAAGAACTATCCGACTAACGGCAGGATATTCGCCATAAAAATATCTAACAACTGCCCAAACTTCCGACGCTGTGAGTGCTATACCTTAGGAGTTATGGCAGAAATTAGAAAACAATATTGCATCGACTCTAGCGCCAAAATGGGGATAGTTAGAACTATCCGACTAACGGCAGAATATTCGCCATAAAAATATCTAACAACTACCGAAAAGTCCGACGCTGTGAGTGCTATACTTTAGGAGTTATGGCAGAAATTAGAAAACAATATTGCATCGACTCTAGCGCCAAAACGGGGATAGTTAGAACTATCCGACTAACGGCAGAATATTCGCCATAAAAATATCTAGCAACTACCGAAAAGTCCGACACTGTGAGTGCTATACTTTAGGAGGTATGGCCGAAACTAGAAAAGAATATTGCATCGACTCTAGCGCCAAGAGCGTGATAGCTAGAACTATCCGACTAACGGCAGAATATTCGCTATAAAAATATCTAACAACTATCGAAAATTCCGACGCTGTGAGTACTATACTTTAGGAGTTATGGTAGAAATTAGGAAACAATATTGCATCGATTCTAGCGCCAAAACGGTGATAGTTAGAACTATCCGATTAACGGCAGAATATTCGCCTTAAAAACACCTAACAACTGCCGAAAATTCCGACGGTGTCAGTGCTATACTTTAGGAGTTATGGCAGAAATTAGAAAAGAATATTGCATCGACTCTAGCACCAAGAGGGTGATAGCTAGAACTATCCCACTAACGACAGAATATTCGCCATAAAAATATCTAACAACTACCGAAAATTCCGACGCTGTGAGTGCCATACTTTAGTAGTTATGGCAGAAATAAGAAAACAATTTTGCATCGACTCTAGCGGCAAAACGGCGATGGTTAGAACTATCCCACTAACGCCAGAATATTTGCCATAAAAATATCTAACAACTGCCGAAAAGTCCGACGCTGTGAGTACTATACTTTAGGAGTTATGGTAGAAATTAGGAAACAATATTGCATCGATTCTAGCGCCAAAAGGGTGATAATTAGAACTATCCCATTAACGGCAGAATATTCGCCTTAAAAATACCTAACAACTGCCGACGGTGTCAGTGCTATACTTTAGGAGTTATGGCAGAAATTAGGAAACAATATTGCATCGACTCTAGCGCCAAGACCGTGATAGCTAGAACTATCCCACTAACGACGGAATATTCGCCATAAAAATATCTAACAACTACCGAAAATTCCGCCGCTGTGAGTGCTATACTTTAGGGGTTATGGCAGAAATTAGCAAACAATATTTCATCGATTCTCGCACCAAAACGGTGATAGTTAGAATTATCCGACTAACCGCAAAATATTCGCCATAAAAATATCTAACAACCGCCGGAAAGTCCGACGCTGTGAGTGCTAAACTTTAGGAGTTATGGCAGAAATTAGAAAACAATTTTGCATCGACTCTAGCAGCAAAACGGCAATGGTTAGAACTATCCCACTAACGACAGAATATTTGCCATAAAAATATCTAACAACTACCGAAAATTCCGACGCTGTGAGTGCCATACTTTAGGAGTTATGGCAGAAATAAGAAAACAATTTTGCATCGACTCTAGCGGCAAAACGGCGATGGTTAGAACTATCCAACTAACGACAGAATATTTGCCATAAAAATATCTAACAACTACCGAAAATTCCGACGCTGTGAGTGCCATACTTTAGGAGTTATGGCAGAAATAAGAAAACAATTTTGCATCGACTCTAGCGGCAAAACGGCGATGGTTAGAACTATCCGACTAACGACAGAATATTCGCCATAAAAATATCTAACAACTACCGAAAATTCCGCCGCTGTGAGAGCTATGCTTTGGGAGTTATGTCAGAAATTAGAAAACAATTTTGCATCGACTCTAGCGGCAAAACGGCGATGGTTAGAACTATCCCACTAACGACAGAATATTTGCCATAAAAATATCTAACAACTGCCGAAAAGTCCGACGCTGTGAGTGCTATACCTTAGGAGTTGTGGCAGAAATTATAAAACAATATTGCATCGACTCTAGCGCCAAGACCGTGATAGCTAGAACTATCCCACTAACGACGGAATATTCGCCATAAAAATATCTAACAACTACCGAAAATTCCGCCGCTGTGAGTGCTATACTTTAGGGGTTATGGCAGAAATTAGAAAACAATTTTGCATCGACTCTAGCGGCAAAACGGCGATGGTTAGAACTATCCCACTAACGACAGAATATTTGCCATAAAAATATCTAACAACTGCCGAAAAGTCCGAAGCTGTGAGTGCTATACCTTAGGAGTTATGGCAGAAATTAGGAAACAATATTGCATCGACTCTAGCGCCAAGACCGTGATAGCTAGAACTATCCGACCAACGGCAGAATATTCGCCATAAAAATATCTAACAACTGCCGAAACTTCCGACGCTGTGAGTACTATACTTTAGGAGTTATGGTAGAAATTAGGAAACAATATTGCATCCATTCTAGCGCCAAAACGGTGATAGTTAGAACTATCCGATTGACGGCAGAATATTCGCCTTAAAAATACCTAACAACTGCCGAAAATTCCGACGGTGTCAGTGCTATACTTTAGGAGTTATGGCAGAAATTAGAAAAGAATATTGCATCGACTCTAGCACCAAGAGGGTGATAGCTAGAACTATCCCACTAACGACAGAATATTCGCCATAAAAATATCTAACAACTACCGAAAATTCCGACGCTGTGAGTGCCATACTTTAGGAGTTATGGTAGAAATAAGAAAACAATTTTGCATCGACTCTAGCGGCAAAACGGCGATGGTTAGAACTATCCCACTAACGACAGAATATTTGCCATAAAAATATCTAACAACTGCCGAAAAGTCCGACGCTGTGAGTGCTATACCTTAGGAGTTATGGCAGAAATTAGAAAACAATATTGCATCGACTCTAGCGCCAAGACCGTAATAGCTAGAACTATCCGACCAACGGCAGAATTTTTGCCATAAAAATATTTATCAACTACTGAAAATTCCGACACTGTGAGTGCTCTACTTTAGGACTTATGGCAGAAATTAGAAAACAATATTGCATCGACTCTAGCGACAAGACGGTGATAGTTACAACTATCCGACTAACTGCAGGATATTCGCCATAAAAATATCTAAAAACTGCCGAAACTTCCGACGCTGTGAGTGCTATACTTTAGGACTTCTGGCAGAAATTAGCAAACAATATTTCATCGATTCTCGCACCAAAACGGTGATAGTTAGAATTATCCGACTAACCGCAAAATATTCGCCATAAAAATATCTAACAACCGCCGAAAAGTCCGACGCTGTGAGTGCTCTACTTTAGGAGTTATGGGAGAAACTAGAAAACAATATTGCATCGAGTCAACCGGCAAAACGGTGATAGTTATCACTATCTGACTAACGGCAGAATATTCGCTATAAAAGTGTCTAACAATTGCAAAAATTCCAATTATATCAGTGCTATACTTTAGGAGTTATGGCACAAATGAGAAAACAATATTACATCGACTCTATCGCCAAAACGGTGATAGTTAGAACTATCCGACTAACGGCAAAATATTCTCCATAAAAATATCTAACAACTACCGAAAATTCCGATGCTGTGAGAGCTATACTTTAGGAGTTATGGCAGAAATTAGGAAAGAATATTGCATCGACTCTAGCGCCAAGAGGGTGATAGCTAGAACTATCCGACTAACGACAGAATATTCGCCATAAAAATATCTAACAACTACCGAAAATTCCGCCGCTGTGAGAGCTATACTTTAGGAGTTATGGCAGAAATTAGAAAACAATTCTGCATCGACTCTTGCGCCAAGAGCGTGATAGCTAGAACTATCCGACCAACGGCAGAATATTCGCCATAAAAATATTTATCAACTACCGAAAATTCCGACGCTGTGAGTGCTCTACTTTAGGAGTTATGGGAGAAACTAGGAAACAATATTGCATCGATTCTCGCACCAAAACGGTGATAGTTAGAACTATCCGACTAACGGCAAAATATTCGCCATAAAAATATCTAACAACCGCCGAAAAGTCCGACGCTGTGAGTGTTCTACTTTAGGAGTTATGGGAGAAACTAGAAAACAATATTGCATCGACTCAACCGGCAAAACGGTGATAGGTAGAACTATCTGACTAACGGCAGAATATTCACTATAAAAGTGTCTAACAATTGCCCAAAATTCCAATTATATCAATGCTATACTTTAGGAGTTGTGGCAGAAATTAGAAAACAATTTTTCATCGACTTTAGCGACAAAACGGCGATAGTAAGAACTATCCCACTAACGGCAGAATATTCTCCATAAAAATATCTAACAACTACCGAAAAGTCCGACGCTGTGAGTGCTCTACTTTAGGAGTTATGGGAGAAACTAGAAAACAATATTGCATCGACTCAACCGGCAAAACGGTAATAGGTAGAACTATCCGACTAACGGCAGGATATACGCCATAAAAATATCTAACAACTGCCGAAACTTGCGACGCTGTGAGTGCTATACCTTAGGAGTTATGGCAGAAATTAGAAAACAATATTGCATCGACTCTAGCGCCAAAATGGGGATAGTTAGAACTATCCGACTAACGGCAGGATATACGCCATAAAAATGTCTAACAACTGCCGAAACTTGCGACGCTGTGAGTGTTATATCTTAGGAGTTATGGCAGAAATTAGAAAACAATATTGCATCGACTCTAGCGCCAAAATGGGGATAGTTAGAACTATCCGACTAACGGCAGAATATTCGCCATAAAAATATCTAACAACTACCGAAAAGTCCGACGCTGTGAGTGCTATACTTTAGGAGTTATGGCAGAAATTAGAAAACAATATTGCATCGACTCTAGCGCCAAAACGAAGATAGTTAGAACTATCGGACTAACGGCAGAATATTCGCCATAAAAATATCTAGCAACTACCGAAAAGTCCGACACTGTGAGTGCTATACTTTAGGAGGTATGGCCGAAACTAGAAAGAATATTGCATCGACTCTAGCGCCAAGAGCGTGATAGCTAGAACTATCGGACTAACGGCAGAATATTCGCCATAAAAATATCTAACAACTACCGAAAATTCCGACGTTGTGAGTACTATACTTTAGGAGTTATGGTAGAAATTAGGAAACAATATTGCATCGATTCTAGTGCCAAAACGGTGATAGTTAGAACTATCTGATTAACGGCAGAATATTCGCCTTAAAAATACCTAACAACTGCCGTAAATTCCGACGGTGTTAGTACTATACTTTAGGAGTTATGGTAGAAATTAGGAAACAATATTCCATCGATTCTAGCGCCAAAACGGTGATAGTTAGAACTATAGGATTAACGGCAGAATATTCGCCTTAAAAATACCTAACAACTGCCGAAAATTCCGACGGTGTCAGTGCTATACTTTAGGAGTTATGGCAGAAATTAGAAAAGAATATTGCATCGACTCTAGCACCAAGAGGTTGATAGCTAGAACTATCCGACTAACGGCAGAATAAAATAAAAATAAAAATATCTAACAACTACCGAAAATTCCGACGCTGTGAGTACCATACTTTAGGAGTTATGGCAGAAATAAGAAAACAATTTTGCATCGACTCTAGCGGCAAAACGGCGATGGTTAGATCTATCCCACTAACGACAGAATATTTGCCATAAAAATATCTAACAACTGCCGAAAAGTCCGACGCTGTGAATGCTATACCTTAGGGGTTATGGCAGAAATTAGAAAACAATATTGCATCGACCCTAGCGCCAAGACCGTGATAGCTAGAACTATCCGACCAACGGCAGAATTTTTGCCATAAAAATATTTATCAACTACCGAAAATTCCGACACTGTGAGTGCTCTACTTTAGGAGTTATGGCAGAAATTAGAAAACAATATTGCATCGACTCTAGCGCCAAGACGTTGATAGTTAGAACTATCCGACTAACGGCAGGATATTCGCCATAAATATATCTAACAACTGCCAAAACTTCCGACGCTGTGAGTGCTATACTTTAGGACTTCTGGCAGAAATTAGAAAACAATATTTCATCGATTCTCGCACCAAAACGGTGATAGTTAGAACTATCCGACTAACTGCAAAATATTCGCCATAAAAATATCTAACAGCCGCCGAAAAGTCCGACGCTGTGACGCTCTACTTTAGGAGTTATGGGAGAAACTAGAAAACAATATTGCATCGAGTCAACCGGCAAAACGGTGATAGTTAGAACTATCTGACTAACGGCAGAATATTCGCTATAAAAGTGTCTAACAATTGCCCAAAATTCCAATTATATCAGTGCTATACTTTAGGAGTTATGGCAGAAATTAGAAAACAGTATTACATCGACTCTATCGCCAAAACGGTGATAGGGAGAACTATCCGACTAACGGCAGAATATTCTCCATAAAAATATCTAACAACTACCGAAAATTCCGCCGCTGTGAGAGCTATACTTTAGGAGTTATGGCAGAAATTAGGAAAGAATATTGCATCGACTCTAGCGCCAAGACGGTGATAGTTAGAACTATCCGACTAACGGCAGGATATTCGCCATAAAAATATCTAACAACTGCGGAAACTTCCGACGCTGTGAGTGCTATACTTTAGGAGTTATGGGAGAAACTAGAAAACAATATTGCATCGACTCAACCGGCAAAACGGTGATAGTTAGAACTATCTGACTAACGGCAGAATATTCGCTATAAAAGTGTCTAACAATTGCCCAAAATTCCAATTATATCAATGCTATACTTTAGGAGTTGTGGCAGAAATTACAAAAAAATTTTTCATCGACTTTAGCGGCAAAACGGCGACAGGTAGAATTATCTGACTAACGGCAGAATATACGCCGTACAAATTTCTAACAATTGCCGCCAAATTCGCCTCTGTGAATGCTCTACTTTAGGAGTTAGGGCAGAAATTATATACCAATATTGCATCGACTCTAGCGCCAAAACGGCAATAGTTAGAACTATCTGACTAACGGCAGAATATGCGCCATACAAATTTCTAACAACCGCCGCCAAGTCCGACTCTGTGAGTGCTCTACTTTAGGAGTTAGGGCAGAAATTAGATAACAATATTGCATCGACTCTAGCGCCAAAACGGCGATAGTTAGAACTATCCCACTAACGGCAGGATATTCGCCATAAAAATATCTAACAACTGCCGAAACTTCCGACGCTGTGAGTGCTATACTTTAGGACTTCTGGCAGAAATTAGCAAACAATATTTCATCGATTCTCGCACCAAAACGGTGATAGTTAGAATTATCCGACTAACCGCAAAATATTCGCCATAAAAATATCTAACAACCGCCGAAAAGTCCGACGCTGTGAGTGCTCTACTTTAGGAGTTATGGGAGAAACTAGAAAACAATATTGCATCGACTCTAGCGCCAAGACCGTGATAGCTAGAACTATCCCACTAACGACGGAATATTCGCCATAAAAATATCTAACAACTACCGAAAATTCCGCCGCTGTGAGTGCTATACTTTAGGGGTTATGGCAGAAATTAGAAAACAATTTTGCATCGACTCTAGCGGCAAAACGGCGATGGTTAGAACTATCCCACTAACGACAGAATATTTGCCATAAAAATATCTAACAACTGCCGAAAAGTCCGAAGCTGTGAGTGCTATACCTTAGGAGTTATGGCAGAAATTAGGAAACAATATTGCATCGACTCTAGCGCCAAGACCGTGATAGCTAGAACTATCCGACCAACGGCAGAATATTCGCCATAAAAATATCTAACAACTGCCGAAACTTCCGACGCTGTGAGTACTATACTTTAGGAGTTATGGTAGAAATTAGGAAACAATATTGCATCCATTCTAGCGCCAAAACGGTGATAGTTAGAACTATCCGATTGACGGCAGAATATTCGCCTTAAAAATACCTAACAACTGCCGAAAATTCCGACGGTGTCAGTGCTATACTTTAGGAGTTATGGCAGAAATTAGAAAAGAATATTGCATCGACTCTAGCACCAAGAGGGTGATAGCTAGAACTATCCCACTAACGACAGAATATTCGCCATAAAAATATCTAACAACTACCGAAAATTCCGACGCTGTGAGTGCCATACTTTAGGAGTTATGGTAGAAATAAGAAAACAATTTTGCATCGACTCTAGCGGCAAAACGGCGATGGTTAGAACTATCCCACTAACGACAGAATATTTGCCATAAAAATATCTAACAACTGCCGAAAAGTCCGACGCTGTGAGTGCTATACCTTAGGAGTTATGGCAGAAATTAGAAAACAATATTGCATCGACTCTAGCGCCAAGACCGTAATAGCTAGAACTATCCGACCAACGGCAGAATTTTTGCCATAAAAATATTTATCAACTACTGAAAATTCCGACACTGTGAGTGCTCTACTTTAGGACTTATGGCAGAAATTAGAAAACAATATTGCATCGACTCTAGCGACAAGACGGTGATAGTTACAACTATCCGACTAACTGCAGGATATTCGCCATAAAAATATCTAACAACTGCCGAAACTTCCGACGCTGTGAGTGCTATACTTTAGGACTTCTGGCAGAAATTAGCAAACAATATTTCATCGATTCTCGCACCAAAACGGTGATAGTTAGAATTATCCGACTAACCGCAAAATATTCGCCATAAAAATATCTAACAACCGCCGAAAAGTCCGACGCTGTGAGTGCTCTACTTTAGGAGTTATGGGAGAAACTAGAAAACAATATTGCATCGAGTCAACCGGCAAAACGGTGATAGTTATCACTATCTGACTAACGGCAGAATATTCGCTATAAAAGTGTCTAACAATTGCAAAAATTCCAATTATATCAGTGCTATACTTTAGGAGTTATGGCACAAATGAGAAAACAATATTACATCGACTCTATCGCCAAAACGGTGATAGTTAGAACTATCCGACTAACGGCAGAATATTCTCCATAAAAATATCTAACAACTACCGAAAATTCCGATGCTGTGAGAGCTATACTTTAGGAGTTATGGCAGAAATTAGGAAAGAATATTGCATCGACTCTAGCGCCAAGAGGGTGATAGCTAGAACTATCCGACTAACGACAGAATATTCGCCATAAAAATATCTAACAACTACCGAAAATTCCGCCGCTGTGAGAGCTATACTTTAGGAGTTATGGCAGAAATTAGAAAACAATTCTGCATCGACTCTTGCGCCAAGAGCGTGATAGCTAGAACTATCCGACCAACGGCAGAATATTCGCCATAAAAATATTTATCAACTACCGAAAATTCCGACGCTGTGAGTGCTCTACTTTAGGAGTTATGGGAGAAACTAGGAAACAATATTGCATCGATTCTCGCACCAAAACGGTGATAGTTAGAACTATCCGACTAACGGCAAAATATTCGCCATAAAAATATCTAACAACCGCCGAAAAGTCCGACGCTGTGAGTGTTCTACTTTAGGAGTTATGGGAGAAACTAGAAAACAATATTGCATCGACTCAACCGGCAAAACGGTGATAGGTAGAACTATCTGACTAACGGCAGAATATTCACTATAAAAGTGTCTAACAATTGCCCAAAATTCCAATTATATCAATGCTATACTTTAGGAGTTGTGGCAGAAATTAGAAAACAATTTTTCATCGACTTTAGCGACAAAACGGCGATAGTAAGAACTATCCCACTAACGGCAGAATATTCTCCATAAAAATATCTAACAACTACCGAAAAGTCCGACGCTGTGAGTGCTCTACTTTAGGAGTTATGGGAGAAACTAGAAAACAATATTGCATCGACTCAACCGGCAAAACGGTAATAGGTAGAACTATCCGACTAACGGCAGGATATACGCCATAAAAATATCTAACAACTGCCGAAACTTGCGACGCTGTGAGTGCTATACCTTAGGAGTTATGGCAGAAATTAGAAAACAATATTGCATCGACTCTAGCGCCAAAATGGGGATAGTTAGAACTATCCGACTAACGGCAGGATATACGCCATAAAAATGTCTAACAACTGCCGAAACTTGCGACGCTGTGAGTGTTATATCTTAGGAGTTATGGCAGAAATTAGAAAACAATATTGCATCGACTCTAGCGCCAAAATGGGGATAGTTAGAACTATCCGACTAACGGCAGAATATTCGCCATAAAAATATCTAACAACTACCGAAAAGTCCGACGCTGTGAGTGCTATACTTTAGGAGTTATGGCAGAAATTAGAAAACAATATTGCATCGACTCTAGCGCCAAAACGAAGATAGTTAGAACTATCGGACTTACGGCAGAATATTCGCCATAAAAATATCTAGCAACTACCGAAAAGTCCGACACTGTGAGTGCTATACTTTAGGAGGTATGGCCGAAACTAGAAAGAATATTGCATCGACTCTAGCGCCAAGAGCGTGATAGCTAGAACTATCGGACTAACGGCAGAATATTCGCCATAAAAATATCTAACAACTACCGAAAATTCCGACGTTGTGAGTACTATACTTTAGGAGTTATGGTAGAAATTAGGAAACAATATTGCATCGATTCTAGTGCCAAAACGGTGATAGTTAGAACTATCTGATTAACGGCAGAATATTCGCCTTAAAAATACCTAACAACTGCCGTAAATTCCGACGGTGTTAGTACTATACTTTAGGAGTTATGGTAGAAATTAGGAAACAATATTCCATCGATTCTAGCGCCAAAACGGTGATAGTTAGAACTATAGGATTAACGGCAGAATATTCGCCTTAAAAATACCTAACAACTGCCGAAAATTCCGACGGTGTCAGTGCTATACTTTAGGAGTTATGGCAGAAATTAGAAAAGAATATTGCATCGACTCTAGCACCAAGAGGTTGATAGCTAGAACTATCCGACTAACGGCAGAATATTCGCCATAAAAATATCTAACAACTACCGAAAATTCCGACGCTGTGAGTACCATACTTTAGGAGTTATGGCAGAAATAAGAAAACAATTTTGCATCGACTCTAGCGGCAAAACGGCGATGGTTAGATCTATCCCACTAACGACAGAATATTTGCCATAAAAATATCTAACAACTGCCGAAAAGTCCGACGCTGTGAATGCTATACCTTAGGGGTTATGGCAGAAATTAGAAAACAATGTTGCATCGACCCTAGCGCCAAGACCGTGATAGCTAGAACTATCCGACCAACGGCAGAATTTTTGCCATAAAAATATTTATCAACTACCGAAAATTCCGACACTGTGAGTGCTCTACCTTAGGAGTTATGGCAGAAATTAGAAAACAATATTGCATCGACTCTAGCGCCAAGACGTTGATAGTTAGAACTATCCGACTAACGGCAGGATATTCGCCATAAATATATCTAACAACTGCCAAAACTTCCGACGCTGTGAGTGCTATACTTTAGGACTTCTGGCAGAAATTAGAAAACAATATTTCATCGATTCTCGCACCAAAACGGTGATAGTTAGAACTATCCGACTAACTGCAAAATATTCGCCATAAAAATATCTAACAGCCGCCGAAAAGTCCGACGCTGTGACGCTCTACTTTAGGAGTTATGGGAGAAACTAGAAAACAATATTGCATCGAGTCAACCGGCAAAACGGTGATAGTTAGAACTATCTGACTAACGGCAGAATATTCGCTATAAAAGTGTCTAACAATTGCCCAAAATTCCAATTATATCAGTGCTATACTTTAGGAGTTATGGCAGAAATTAGAAAACAGTATTACATCGACTCTATCGCCAAAACGGTGATAGTTAGAACTATCCGACTAACGGCAGAATATTCTCCATAAAAATATCTAACAACTACCGAAAATTCCGCCGCTGTGAGAGCTATACTTTAGGAGTTATGGCAGAAATTAGGAAAGAATATTGCATCGACTCTAGCGCCAAGACGGTGATAGTTAGAACTATCCGACTAACGGCAGGATATTCGCCATAAAAATATCTAACAACTGCGGAAACTTCCGACGCTGTGAGTGCTATACTTTAGGAATTATGGGAGAAACTAGAAAACAATATTGCATCGACTCAACCGGCAAAACGGTGATAGTTAGAACTATCTGACTAACGGCAGAATATTCGCTATAAAAGTGTCTAACAATTGCCCAAAATTCCAATTATATCAACGCTATACTTTAGGAGTTGTGGCAGAAATTACAAAAAAATTTTTCATCGACTTTAGCGGCAAAACGGCGACAGGTAGAATTATCTGACTAACGGCAGAATATACGCCGTACAAATTTCTAACAATTGCCGCCAAATTCGCCTCTGTGAATGCTCTACTTTAGGAGTTAGGGCAGAAATTATATACCAATATTGCATCGACTCTAGCGCCAAAACGGCAATAGTTAGAACTATCTGACTAACGGCAGAATATGCGCCATACAAATTTCTAACAACCGCCGCCAAGTCCGACTCTGTGAGTGCTCTACTTTAGGAGTTAGGGCAGAAATTAGATAACAATATTGCATCGACTCTAGCGCCAAAACGGCGATAGTTAGAACTATCCCACTAACGGCAGAATATGCGCTATACAAATGTCGAACAACTGCCGAAGAGTCCGACTCTGTGAGTGCTCTACTTTAGGAGTTAGGTCAGAAATTAGATACCAACATTGCATCGACTCTTGCGCCAAAACGGCGATAGTTAGGACTATCCCACTAACAGCAGAATATGCGCTATACAAATGTCGAACAACTGCCGCAGAGTCCGACTCTGTGAGTGCTCTACTTTAGGAGTTAGGGTAGAAATTAGATACCAACATTACATCGACTCTAGCGCCAAAACGGCGATAGTTAGGACTATCTGACTAACGGCAAAATATGCGCTATACAAATATCTAACAACTGCCGCAACGTTTTAGTCTGTGAGTGCTTTACTTTAGGAGTTATGGCAGAAATTAGAAAACAATATTTATCGACTCTAGCGCCACAACGGCGATACTTAGAACTATCTGGATAACTGCAGAATATGCGCCATACATATGTCTAACAACTGGCGCCAAGTCAGACTCTGTGAGTGTTCTGCTTTAAGAGTTACGGCAGAAATTAGAAAACAATATTGCCTCGACTCTAGCGCCAAAACGGCGATACTTAGAGCTAGCTGACTAACGGCAGAATATGCGCCATACAAATTTCTAAGAACTGGCGCCAAGTCCGACTCTGTGAGTGTTCTACTTTAGGAGTTACGGCAGAAATTAGATACCAATATTGCATCGAATCTAGCGCCAAAACGGCGATAGTTAGAATTATCTGACTAACGGCAGAATATACGCCGTACAAATTTCTAACAATTGCCGCCAAATTCGCCTCTGTGAGTGCTCTACTTTAGGAGTTAGGTGCAGGAATTAGATACCGATATTGCATCGACTCTAGCGCCAAAACGGCGATAGTTAGAATTATCTGACTAACGGCAGAATATACGCCGTACAAATTTCTAACAATTGCCGCCAAATTCGCCTCTGTGAGTGCTCTACTTTAGGAGTTAGGGCAGAAATTAGATACCAATATTGCATCGACTCTAGCGCCAAAACGGCAATAGTTAGAACTATCTGACTAACGGTAGAATATGCGCTATACAACTTTCTAACAACCGCCGCCAAGTCCGACGCTGTAAATGCTATACCTTAGGAGTTATGGCAGAAATTAGAAAACAATATTGCATCGACTCTAGCTCCAAGACCGTGATAGCTAGAACTATCCGACCAACGGCAGAATTTTTGCCATAAAAATATTTATCAACTACCGAAAATTCCGACACTGTGAGTGCTCTACTTTAGGAGTTATGGCAGAAATTAGAAAACAATATTTCATCGATTCTCGCACCAAAACGGTGATAGTTAGAACTATCCGACTAACCGCAAAATATTCGCCATAAAAATATCTAACAGCCGCCGAAAAGTCCGACACTGTGAGTGCTCTACTTTAGGAGTTATGGGAGAAACTAGAAAACAATATTGCATCGAATCAACCGGCAAAACGGTGATAGTTAGAACTATCTGACTAACGGCAGAATATTCGCCATAAAAATATCTAGCAACTACCGAAAAGTCCGACACTGTGAGTGCTATACTTTAGGAGTTATGGGAGAAACTAGAAAACAATATTGCATCGAATCAACCGGCAAAACGGTGATAGTTAGAACTATCTGACTAACGGCAGAATATTCGCTACAAAAGTGTCTAACAATTGCCCAAAATTCCAATTATATGAGTGCTATACTTTAGCAGTTATGGCAGAAATTAGAAAAACAATATTGCATCGATTCTAGTGGCAAAGCGGCGATACCTAGAACTATCTGACTCACGGCAGAATATTCGCTATGAAAGTGTCTAGCAATAGCCGAAAATTCCGATTATATGTGTGCTATACTTTAGGAGTTGTGGCAGAAATTAGAAAAGAATATTGCATCGACTCTAGCGCCAAGACGGTGATAGTTAGAACTATCCGACTAACGGCAGGATATTCGCCATAAAAATATCTAACAACTGCGGAAACTTCCGACGCTGTGAGTGCTATACTTTAGGAGTTATGGGAGAAACTAGAAAACAATATTGCATCGACTCAACCGGCAAAACGGTGATAGTTAGAACTATCTGACTAACGGCAGAATATTCGCTATAAAAGTGTCTAACAATTGCCCAAAATTCCAATTATATCAATGCTATACTTTAGGAGTTGTGGCAGAAATTACAAAAAAATTTTTCATCGACTTTAGCGGCAAAACGGCGACAGGTAGAATTATCTGACTAACGGCAGAATATACGCCGTACAAATTTCTAACAATTGCCGCCAAATTCGCCTCTGTGAGTGCTCTACTTTAGGAGTTAGGGCAGAAATTATATACCAATATTGCATCGACTCTAGCGCCAAAACGGCAATAGTTAGAACTATCCGACTAACGGCAGGATATTCGCCATAAAAATATCTAACAACTGCCGAAACTTCCGACGCTGTGAGTGCTATACCTTAGGAGTTATGGCAGAAATTAGAAAACAATATTGCATCGACTCTAGCGCCAAAATGGTGATAGTTAGAACTATCCGACTAACGGCAGAATATTCGCCATAAATAAAAATAACAACTACCGAAAATTCCGACGGTGTGCGTACTATACTTTAGGAGTTATGGCAGAAATTAGAAAACAATATTGCATCAACTCTAGCGCCAAAACGGGGATACTTAGAACTATCCGACTAACGGCAGAATATTCGCCATAAAAATATCTAACAACTACCAAAAAGTCCGACACTATGAGTGCTATACTTTAGGAGTTATGGCCGAAATTAGAAAACAATTTTGCATCGACTCTAGCGGCAAAACGGCGATGGTTAGAACTATCTCACTAACGACAGAATATTTGCCATAAAAATATCTAACAACTGCCGAAAAGTCCGACAATATGAGTGCTATACTTTAGGAGTTATGGCCGAAACTAGGAAACAATTTTGCATCGACTCTAGCGGCAATACGGCGATGGTTAGAACTATCTCACTAACGACAGAATATTTGCCATAAAAATATCTAACAACTGCCGAAAAGTCCGACAATATGAGTGCTATACTTTAGGAGTTATGGCCGAAACTAGGAACGAATATTGCATCGACTCTAGCGCCAAGAGGGTGATAACTAGAACTATCCGACTAACGACAGAATATTCGCCATAAAAATATCTAACAACTACCGAAAATTCGCCGCTGTGAGTGCTATACTTTAGGAGTTATGGCAGAAATTAGAAAACAATTTTGCATCGACTCTAGCGGCAAAACGGCGATGGTTAGAACTATCCCACTAACGACAGAATATTTGCCATAAAAATATCTAACAACTGCCGAAAAGTCCGACACTATGAGTGCTATACTTTAGGAGTTATGGCCGAAATTAGAAAACAATTTTGCATCGACTCTAGCGGCAAAACGGCGATGGTTAGAACTATCTCACTAACGACAGAATATTTGCCATAAAAATATCTAACAACTGCCGAAAAGTCCGACAATATGAGTGCTATACTTTAGGAGTTATGGCCGAAACTAGGAAAGAATATTGCATCGACTCTAGCGCCAAGAGGGTGATAACTAGAACTATCCGACTAACGACAGAATATTCGCCATAAAAATATCTAACAACTACCGAAAATTCCGACGGTGTGCGTACTATACTTTAGGAGTTATGGCAGAAATTAGAAAACAATATTGCATCAACTCTAGCGCCAAAACGGGGATACTTAGAACTATCCGACTAACGGCAGAATATTCGCCATAAAAATATCTAACAACTACCAAAAAGTCCGACACTATGAGTGCTATACTTTAGGAGTTATGGCCGAAATTAGAAAACAATTTTGCATCGACTCTAGCGGCAAAACGGCGATGGTTAGAACTATCTCACTAACGACAGAATATTTGCCATAAAAATATCTAACAACTGCCGAAAAGTCCGACAATATGAGTGCTATACTTTAGGAGTTATGGCCGAAACTAGGAAAGAATATTGCATCGACTCTAGCGCCAAGAGGGTGATAACTAGAACTATCCGACTAACGACAGAATATTCGCCATAAAAATATCTAACAACTACCGAAAATTCGCCGCTGTGAGTGCTATACTTTAGGAGTTATGGCAGAAATTAGAAAACAATTTTGCATCGACTCTAGCGGCAAAACGGCGATGGTTAGAACTATCCCACTAACGACAGAATATTTGCCATAAAAATATCTAACAACTGCCGAAAAGTCCGACGCTGTGAGTGCTATACCTTAGGAGTTATGGCAGAAATTAGGAAACAATATTGCATCGACTCTAGCGCCAAAACGGCGATAGTTAGAATTATCTGACTAACGGCAGAATATACGCCGTACAAATTTCTAACAATTGCCGCCAAATTCGCCTCTGTGAGTGCTCTACTTTAGGAGTTAGGGCAGAAATTAGATACCAATATTGCATCGACTCTAGCGCCAAAACGGCAATAGTTAGAACTATCTGACTAACGGTAGAATATGCGCTATACAACTTTCTAACAACCGCCGCCAAGTCCGACGCTGTAAATGCTATACCTTAGGAGTTATGGCAGAAATTAGAAAACAATATTGCATCGACTCTAGCGCCAAGACCGTGATAGCTAGAACTATCCGACCAACGGCAGAATTTTTGCCATAAAAATATTTATCAACTACCGAAAATTCCGACACTGTGAGTGCTCTACTTTAGGAGTTATGGCAGAAATTAGAAAACAATATTGCATCGACTCTAGCGCCAAGACGGTGATAGTTAGAACTATCCGACTAACGGCAGGATATTCGCCATAAAAATATCTAACAACTGCCGAAACTTCCGACGCTGTGAGTGCTATACTTTAGGACTTCTGGCAGAAATTAGAAAACAATATTTCATCGATTCTCGCACCAAAACGGTGATAGTTAGAACTATCCGACTAACCGCAAAATATTCGCCATAAAAATATCTAACAGCCGCCGAAAAGTCCGACGCTGTGAGTGCTCTACTTTAGGAGTTATGGGAGAAACTAGAAAACAATATTGCATCGAATCAACCGGCAAAACGGTGATAGTTAGAACTATCTGACTAACGGCAGAATATTCGCTATAAAAGTGTCTAACAATTGCCCAAAATTCCAATTATATCAGTGCTATACTTTAGGAGTTATGGCAGAAATTAGAAAACAATATTGCATCGACTCTAGCGCCAAGACGGTGATAGTTAGAACTATCCGACTAACGGCAGGATATTCGCCATAAAAATATCTAACAACTGCCGAAACTTCCGACGCTGTGAGTGCTATACTTTAGGACTTCTGGCAGAAATTAGAAAACAATATTTCATCGATTCTCGCACCAAAACGGTGATAGTTAGAACTATCCGACTAACCGCAAAATATTCGCCAAAAAAATATCTAACAGCCGCCGAAAAGTCCGACACTGTGAGTGCTCTACTTTAGGAGTTATGGGAGAAACTAGAAAACAATATTGCATCGAATCAACCGGCAAAACGGTGATAGTTAGAACTATCTGACTAACGGCAGAATATTCGCTATAAAAGTGTCTAACAATTGCCCAAAATTCCAATTATGTCAATGCTATACTTTAGGAGTTGTGGCAGAAATTACAAAAAAATTTTTCATCGACTTTAGCGGCAAAACGGCGACAGGTAGAATTATCTGACTAACGGCAGAATATACGCCGTACAAATTTCTAACAATTGCCGCCAAATTCGCCTCTGTGAATGCTCTACTTTAGGAGTTAGGGCAGAAATTATATACCAATATTGCATCGACTCTAGCGCCAAAACGGCAATAGTTAGAACTATCTGACTAACGGCAGAATATGCGCCATACAAATTTCTAACAACCGCCGCCAAGTCCGACTCTGTGAGTGCTCTACTTTAGGAGTTAGGGCAGAAATTAGATAACAATATTGCATCGACTCTAGCGCCAAAACGGCGATAGTTAGAACTATCCCACTAACGGCAGAATATGCACTATACAAATGTCGAACAACTGCCGCAGAGTCCGACTCTGTGAGTGCTCTACTTTAGGAGTTAGGTCAGAAATTAGATACCAACATTGCATCGACTCTTGCGCCAAAACGGCGATAGTTAGGACTATCCCACTAACAGCAGAATATGCGCTATACAAATGTCGAACAACTGCCGCAGAGTCCGACTCTGTGAGTGCTCTACTTTAGGAGTTAGGGTAGAAATTAGATACCAACATTACATCGACTCTAGCGCCAAAACGGCGATAGTTAGGACTATCTGACTAACGGCAAAATATGCGCTATACAAATATCTAACAACTGCCGCAACGTTTTAGTCTGTGAGTGCTTTACTTTAGGAGTTATGGCAGAAATTAGAAAACAATATTTATCGACTCTAACGCCACAACGGCGATACTTAGAACTATCTGGATAACTGCAGAATATGCGCCATACATATGTCTAACAACTGGCGCCAAGTCAGACTCTGTGAGTGTTCTGCTTTAAGAGTTACGGCAGAAATTAGAAAACAATATTGCCTCGACTCTAGCGCCAAAACGGCGATACTTAGAGCTAGCTGACTAACGGCAGAATATGCGCCATACAAATTTCTAAGAACTGGCGCCAAGTCCGACTCTGTGAGTGTTCTACTTTAGGAGTTACGGCAGAAATTAGATACCAATATTGCATCGAATCTAGCGCCAAAACGGCGATAGTTAGAATTATCTGACTAACGGCAGAATATACGCCGTACAAATTTCTAACAATTGCCGCCAAATTCGCCTCTGTGAGTGCTCTACTTTAGGAGTTAGGTGCAGGAATTAGATACCGATATTGCATCGACTCTAGCGCCAAAACGGCGATAGTTAGAATTATCTGACTAACGGCAGAATATACGCCGTACAAATTTCTAACAATTGCCGCCAAATTCGCCTCTGTGAGTGCTCTACTTTAGGAGTTAGGGCAGAAATTAGATACCAATATTGCATCGACTCTAGCGCCAAAACGGCAATAGTTAGAACTATCTGACTAACGGTAGAATATGCGCTATACAACTTTCTAACAACCGCCGCCAAGTCCGACGCTGTAAATGCTATACCTTAGGAGTTATGGCAGAAATTAGAAAACAATATTGCATCGACTCTAGCTCCAAGACCGTGATAGCTAGAACTATCCGACCAACGGCAGAATTTTTGCCATAAAAATATTTATCAACTACCGAAAATTCCGACACTGTGAGTGCTCTACTTTAGGAGTTATGGCAGAAATTAGAAAACAATATTTCATCGATTCTCGCACCAAAACGGTGATAGTTAGAACTATCCGACTAACCGCAAAATATTCGCCATAAAAATATCTAACAGCCGCCGAAAAGTCCGACACTGTGAGTGCTCTACTTTAGGAGTTATGGGAGAAACTAGAAAACAATATTGCATCGAATCAACCGGCAAAACGGTGATAGTTAGAACTATCTGACTAACGGCAGAATATTCGCTGTAAAAGTGTCTAACAATTGCCCAAAATTCCAATTATATCAATGCTATACTTTAGGAGTTGTGGCAGAAATTAGAAAACAATTTTTGACCGACTTTAGCGGCAAAACGGCGATAGTTAGGACTATCTGACTAACGGCAGAATATTCGCCATAAAAATATCTAGCAACTACCGAAAAGTCCGACACTGTGAGTGCTATACTTTAGGAGTTATGGGAGAAACTAGAAAACAATATTGCATCGAATCAACCGGCAAAACGGTGATAGTTAGAACTATCTGACTAACGGCAGAATATTCGCTACAAAAGTGTCTAACAATTGCCCAAAATTCCAATTATATGAGTGCTATACTTTAGCAGTTATGGCAGAAATTAGAAAAACAATATTGCATCGATTCTAGTGGCAAAGCGGCGATACCTAGAACTATCTGACTCACGGCAGAATATTCGCTATGAAAGTGTCTAGCAATAGCCGAAAATTCCGATTATATGTGTGCTATACTTTAGGAGTTGTGGCAGAAATTAGAAAAGAATATTGCATCGACTCTAGCGCCAAGACGGTGATAGTTAGAACTATCCGACTAACGGCAGGATATTCGCCATAAAAATATCTAACAACTGCGGAAACTTCCGACGCTGTGAGTGCTATACTTTAGGAGTTATGGGAGAAACTAGAAAACAATATTGCATCGACTCAACCGGCAAAACGGTGATAGTTAGAACTATCTGACTAACGGCAGAATATTCGCTATAAAAGTGTCTAACAATTGCCCAAAATTCCAATTATATCAATGCTATACTTTAGGAGTTGTGGCAGAAATTACAAAAAAAATTTTCATCGACTTTAGCGGCAAAACGGCGACAGGTAGAATTATCTGACTAACGGCAGAATATACGCCGTACAAATTTCTAACAATTGCCGCCAAATTCGCCTCTGTGAGTGCTCTACTTTAGGAGTTAGGGCAGAAATTATATACCAATATTGCATCGACTCTAGCGCCAAAACGGCAATAGTTAGAACTATCCGACTAACGGCAGGATATTCGCCATAAAAATATCTAACAACTGCCGAAACTTCCGACGCTGTGAGTGCTATACCTTAGGAGTTATGGCAGAAATTAGAAAACAATATTGCATCGACTCTAGCGCCAAAATGGTGATAGTTAGAACTATCCGACTAACGGCAGAATATTCGCTATAAATAAAAATAACAACTACCGAAAATTCCGACGGTGTGCGTACTATACTTTAGGAGTTATGGCAGAAATTAGAAAACAATATTGCATCAACTCTAGCGCCAAAACGGGGATACTTAGAACTATCCGACTAACGGCAGAATATTCGCCATAAAAATATCTAACAACTACCAAAAAGTCCGACACTATGAGTGCTATACTTTAGGAGTTATGGCCGAAATTAGAAAACAATTTTGCATCGACTCTAGCGGCAAAACGGCGATGGTTAGAACTATCTCACTAACGACAGAATATTTGCCATAAAAATATCTAACAACTGCCGAAAAGTCCGACAATATGAGTGCTATACTTTAGGAGTTATGGCCGAAACTAGGAAACAATTTTGCATCGACTTTAGCGGCAAAACGGCGATGGTTAGAACTATCTCACTAACGACAGAATATTTGCCATAAAAATATCTAACAACTGCCGAAAAGTCCGACAATATGAGTGCTATACTTTAGGAGTTATGGCCGAAACTAGGAACGAATATTGCATCGACTCTAGCGCCAAGAGGGTGATAACTAGAACTATCCGACTAACGACAGAATATTCGCCATGAAAATATCTAACAACTACCGAAAATTCGCCGCTGTGAGTGCTATACTTTAGGAGTTATGGCAGAAATTAGAAAACAATTTTGCATCGACTCTAGCGGCAAAACGGCGATGGTTAGAACTATCCCACTAACGACAGAATATTTGCCATAAAAATATCTAACAACTGCCGAAAAGTCCGACACTATGAGTGCTATACTTTAGGAGTTATGGCCGAAATTAGAAAACAATTTTGCATCGACTCTAGCGGCAAAACGGCGATGGTTAGAACTATCTCACTAACGACAGAATATTTGCCATAAAAATATCTAACAACTGCCGAAAAGTCCGACAATATGAGTGCTATACTTTAGGAGTTATGGCCGAAACTAGGAAAGAATATTGCATCGACTCTAGCGCCAAGAGGGTGATAACTAGAACTATCCGACTAACGACAGAATATTCGCCATAAAAATATCTAACAACTACCGAAAATTCCGACGGTGTGCGTACTATACTTTAGGAGTTATGGCAGAAATTAGAAAACAATATTGCATCAACTCTAGCGCCAAAACGGGGATACTTAGAACTATCCGACTAACGGCAGAATATTCGCCATAAAAATATCTAACAACTACCAAAAAGTCCGACACTATGAGTGCTATACTTTAGGAGTTATGGCCGAAATTAGAAAACAATTTTGCATCGACTCTAGCGGCAAAACGGCGATGGTTAGAACTATCTCACTAACGACAGAATATTTGCCATAAAAATATCTAACAACTGCCGAAAAGTCCGACAATATGAGTGCTATACTTTAGGAGTTATGGCCGAAACTAGGAAAGAATATTGCATCGACTCTAGCGCCAAGAGGGTGATAACTAGAACTATCCGACTAACGACAGAATATTCGCCATAAAAATATCTAACAACTACCGAAAATTCGCCGCTGTGAGTGCTATACTTTAGGAGTTATGGCAGAAATTAGAAAACAATTTTGCATCGACTCTAGCGGCAAAACGGCGATGGTTAGAACTATCCCACTAACGACAGAATATTTGCCATAAAAATATCTAACAACTGCCGAAAAGTCCGACGCTGTGAGTGCTATACCTTAGGAGTTATGGCAGAAATTAGGAAACAATATTGCATCGACTCTAGCGCCAAAACGGCGATAGTTAGAATTATCTGACTAACGGCAGAATATACGCCGTACAAATTTCTAACAATTGCCGCCAAATTCGCCTCTGTGAGTGCTCTACTTTAGGAGTTAGGGCAGAAATTAGATACCAATATTGCATCGACTCTAGCGCCAAAACGGCAATAGTTAGAACTATCTGACTAACGGTAGAATATGCGCTATACAACTTTCTAACAACAGCCGCCAAGTCCGACGCTGTAAATGCTATACCTTAGGAGTTATGGCAGAAATTAGAAAACAATATTGCATCGACTCTAGCGCCAAGACCGTGATAGCTAGAACTATCCGACCAACGGCAGAATTTTTGCCATAAAAATATTTATCAACTACCGAAAATTCCGACACTGTGAGTGCTCTACTTTAGGAGTTATGGCAGAAATTAGAAAACAATATTGCATCGACTCTAGCGCCAAGACGGTGATAGTTAGAACTATCCGACTAACGGCAGGATATTCGCCATAAAAATATCTAACAACTGCCGAAACTTCCGACGCTGTGAGTGCTATACTTTAGGACTTCTGGCAGAAATTAGAAAACAATATTTCATCGATTCTCGCACCAAAACGGTGATAGTTAGAACTATCCGACTAACCGCAAAATATTCGCCATAAAAATATCTAACAGCCGCCGAAAAGTCCGACGCTGTGAGTGCTCTACTTTAGGAGTTATGGGAGAAACTAGAAAACAATATTGCATCGAATCAACCGGCAAAACGGTGATAGTTAGAACTATCTGACTAACGGCAGAATATTCGCTATAAAAGTGTCTAACAATTGCCCAAAATTCCAATTATATCAGTGCTATACTTTAGGAGTTATGGCAGAAATTAGAAAACAATATTACATCGACTCTATCGCCAAAACGGTGATAGTTAGAACTATCCGACTAACGGCAGAATATTCTCCATAAAAATATCTAACAACTACCGAAAATTCCGCCGCTGTGAGAGCTATACTTTAGGAGTTATGGCAGAAATTAGGAAAGAATATTGCATCGACTCTAGCGCCAAAACGGGGATACTTAGAACTATCCGACTAACGGCAGAATATTCACCATAAAAATATCTAACAACTGCCGAACTTCCGACGCTGTGAGTGCTATACTTTAGGACTTCTGGCAGAAATTAGAAAACAATATTTCATCGATTCTCGCACCAAAACGGTGATAGTTAGAACTATCCCACTAACGACAGAATATTTGCCATAAAAATATCTAACAACTGCCGAAAAGTCCGACACTATGAGTGCTATACTTTAGGAGTTATGGCCGAAACTAGGAAAGAATATTGCATCGACTCTAGCGCCAAGAGGGTGATAGCTAGAACTATCCGACTAACGACAGAATATTCGCCATAAAAATATCTAACAACTACCGAAAATTCCGCCGCTGTGAGTGCTATACTTTAGGAGTTATGGCAGAAATTAGAAAACAATTTTGCATTGACTCTAGCGGCAAAACGGCGATGGTTAGAACTATCCCACTAACGACAGAATATTTGCCATAAAAATATCTAATAACTGCCGAAAAGTCCGACGCTGTGAGTGCTATACCTTAGGAGTTATGGCAGAAATTAGGAAACAATATTGCATCGACTCTAGCGCCAAGACCGTGATAGCTAGAACTATCCGACCAGCGGCAGAATATTCGCCATAAAAATATTTATCAACTACCGAAAATTCCGACACTGTGAGTGCTCTACTTTAGGAGTTATCGCAGAAATTAGAAAAACAATATTGCATCGATTCTAGTGGCAAAGCGGCGATACCTAGAACTATCTGACTCACGGCAGAATATTCGCTATGAAATTGTCTAGCAATAGCCGAAAATTCCGATTATATGTGTGCTATACTTTAGGAGTTGTGGCAGAAATTAGAAAAGAATATTGCATCGACTCTAGCGCCAAAATGGGGATAGTTAGAACTATCCGACTAACGGCAGAATATTCGCCATAAAAATGTCTAACAACTACCGAAAAGTCCGACGCTGTGAGTGCTATACTTTAGCAGTTATGGCAGAAATTAGAAAACAATATTTCATCGACTCTAGCGCGAAGACGGTGATAGTTAGAACTATCCGACTAACGGCAGGATATTCGCCATAAAAATATCTAACAACTGCCGAAACTTCCGACGCTGTGAGTGCTATACCTTAGGAGTTATGGCAGAAATTAGAAAACAATATTGCATCGACTCTAGCGCCAAAATGGGGATAGTTAGAACTATCCGACTAACGGCAGAATATTCGCCATAAAAATGTCTAACAACTACCGAAAAGTCCGACGCTGTGAGTGCTATACTTTAGGAGTTATGGCAGAAATTAGAAAACAATATTGCATCGACTCTAGCGCCAAAACGGGGATAGTTAGAACTATCCGACTAACGGCAGAATATTCGCCATAAAAATATCTAGCAACTACCGAAAAGTCCGACACTGTGAGTGCTATACTTTAGGAGGTATGGCCGAAACTAGAAAAGAATATTGCATCGACTCTAGCGCCAAGAGCGTGATAGCTAGAACTATCCGACTAACGGCAGAATATTCGGCATAAAAATATCTAACAACTACCGAAAATTCCGCCGCTGTGAGAGCTATACTTTAGGAGTTATGGCCGAAATTAGAAAACAATTTTGCATCGACTCTAGCGGCAAAACGGCGATGGTTAGAACTATCCCACTAACGACAGAACATTCGCCTTAAAAATACCTAAAAACTGCCGAAAATTCCGACGGTGTCAGTGCTATACTTTAGGAGTTATGGCAGAAATTAGAAAAGAATATTGCATCGACTCTAGCACCAAGAGGGTGATAGCTAGAACTATCCCACTAACGACAGAATATTCGCCATAAAAATATCTAACAACTACCGAAAATTCCGACGCTGTGAGTGCTATACTTTAGGAGTTATGGTAGAAATAAGAAAACAATTTTGCATCGACTCTAGCGACAAAACGGCGATGGTTAAAACGATCTCACTAACGACGGAATATTTGCCATAAAAATATCTAACAACTGCCGAAAAGTCCGACGCTGTGAGTGCTATACCTTAGGAGTTATGGCAGAAATTAGAAAACAATATTGCATCGACTCTAGCGCCAAGACCGTGATAGCTAGAACTATCCGACTAACCGCAAAATATTCGCCATAAAAATATCTAACAACCGCCGAAAAGTCCGACGCTGTGAGTGCTATACTTTAGGAGTTATGGCAGAAATTAGAAAAGAATATTGCATCGACTCTAGCACCAAGAGGGTGATAGCTAGAACTATCCCACTAACGACAGAATATTCGCCATAAAAATATTTATCAACTACCGAAAATTCCGACACTGTGAGTGCTCTACTTTAGGACTTATGGCAGAAATTAGAAAACAATATTGCATCGACTCTAGCGCCAAGACGGTGATAGTTACAACTATCCGACTAACGGCAGGATATTCGCCATAAAAATATCTAACAACTGCCGAAACTTCCGACGCTGTGAGTGCTATACTTTAGGACTTCTGGCAGAAATTAGCAAACAATATTTCATCGATTCTCGCACCAAAACGGTGATAGTTAGAATTATCCGACTAACCGCAAAATATTCGCCATAAAAATATCTAACAACCGCCGAAAAGTCCGACGCTGTGAGTGCTCTACTTTAGGAGTTATGGGAGAAACTAGAAAACAATATTGCATCGAGTCAACCGGCAAAACGGTGATAGTTATCACTATCTGACTAACGGGAGAATATTCGCTATAAAAGTGTCTAACAATTGCCCAAAATTCCAATTATATCAGTGCTATACTTTAGGAGCTATGGCACAAATTAGAAAACAATATTACATCGACTCTATCGCCAAAACGGTGATAGTTAGAACTATCCGACTAACGGCAGAATATTCTCCATAAAAATATCTAACAACTACCGAAAATTCCGCCGCTGTGAGAGCTATACTTTAGGAGTTATGGCAGAAATTAGGAAAGAATATTGCATCGACTCTAGCGCCAAGAGGGTGATAGCTAGAACTATCCGACTGACGACAGAATATTCGCCATAAAAATATCTAACAACTACCGAAAATTCCGCCGCTGTGAGAGCTATACTTTAGGAGTTATGGCAGAAATTAGGAAACAATTTTGCATCGACTCTTGCGCCAAGAAGGTGATAGTTACAACTATCCGACTAACGGCAGGATATTCGCCATAAAAATATCTAACAACTGCCGAAACTTCCGACGCTGTGAGTGCTATACTTTAGGAGTTATGGCAGAAATTAGAAAACAATTTTGCATCGACTCTAGCGGCAAAACGGCGATGGTTAGAACTATCCCACTAACGACAGAATATTTGCCATAAAAATATCTAACAACTGCCGAAAAGTCCGACGCTGTGAGTGCTATACCTTAGGAGTTATGGCAGAAATTAGGAAACAATATTGCATCGACTCTAGCGCCAAAACGGCGATAGTTAGAATTATCTGACTAACGGCAGAATATACGCCGTACAAATTTCTAACAATTGCCGCCAAATTCGCCTCTGTGAGTGCTCTACTTTAGGAGTTAGGGCAGAAATTAGATACCAATATTGCATCGACTCTAGCGCCAAAACGGCAATAGTTAGAACTATCTGACTAACGGTAGAATATGCGCTATACAACTTTCTAACAACCGCCGCCAAGTCCGACGCTGTAAATGCTATACCTTAGGAGTTATGGCAGAAATTAGAAAACAATATTGCATCGACTCTAGCGCCAAGACCGTGATAGCTAGAACTATCCGACCAACGGCAGAATTTTTGCCATAAAAATATTTATCAACTACCGAAAATTCCGACACTGTGAGTGCTCTACTTTAGGAGTTATGGCAGAAATTAGAAAACAATATTGCATCGACTCTAGCGCCAAGACGGTGATAGTTAGAACTATCCGACTAACGGCAGGATATTCGCCATAAAAATATCTAACAACTGCCGAAACTTCCGACGCTGTGAGTGCTATACTTTAGGACTTCTGGCAGAAATTAGAAAACAATATTTCATCGATTCTCGCACCAAAACGGTGATAGTTAGAACTATCCGACTAACCGCAAAATATTCGCCATAAAAATATCTAACAGCCGCCGAAAAGTCCGACGCTGTGAGTGCTCTACTTTAGGAGTTATGGGAGAAACTAGAAAACAATATTGCATCGAATCAACCGGCAAAACGGTGATAGTTAGAACTATCTGACTAACGGCAGAATATTCGCTATAAAAGTGTCTAACAATTGCCCAAAATTCCAATTATATCAGTGCTATACTTTAGGAGTTATGGCAGAAATTAGAAAACAATATTACATCGACTCTATCGCCAAAACGGTGATAGTTAGAACTATCCGACTAACGGCAGAATATTCTCCATAAAAATATCTAACAACTACCGAAAATTCCGCCGCTGTGAGAGCTATACTTTAGGAGTTATGGCAGAAATTAGGAAAGAATATTGCATCGACTCTAGCGCCAAAACGGGGATACTTAGAACTATCCGACTAACGGCAGAATATTCGCCATAAAAATATCTAACAACTGCCGAACTTCCGACGCTGTGAGTGCTATACTTTAGGACTTCTGGCAGAAATTAGAAAACAATATTTCATCGATTCTCGCACCAAAACGGTGATAGTTAGAACTATCCCACTAACGACAGAATATTTGCCATAAAAATATCTAACAACTGCCGAAAAGTCCGACACTATGAGTGCTATACTTTAGGAGTTATGGCCGAAACTAGGAAAGAATATTGCATCGACTCTAGCGCCAAGAGGGTGATAGCTAGAACTATCCGACTAACGACAGAATATTCGCCATAAAAATATCTAACAACTACCGAAAATTCCGCCGCTGTGAGTGCTATACTTTAGGAGTTATGGCAGAAATTAGAAAACAATTTTGCATTGACTCTAGCGGCAAAACGGCGATGGTTAGAACTATCCCACTAACGACAGAATATTTGCCATAAAAATATCTAATAACTGCCGAAAAGTCCGACGCTGTGAGTGCTATACCTTAGGAGTTATGGCAGAAATTAGGAAACAATATTGCATCGACTCTAGCGCCAAGACCGTGATAGCTAGAACTATCCGACCAGCGGCAGAATATTCGCCATAAAAATATTTATCAACTACCGAAAATTCCGACACTGTGAGTGCTCTACTTTAGGAGTTATGGCAGAAATTAGAAAAACAATATTGCATCGATTCTAGTGGCAAAGCGGCGATAACTAGAACTATCTGACTCACGGCAGAATATTCGCTATGAAATTGTCTAGCAATAGCCGAAAATTCCGATTATATGTGTGCTATACTTTAGGAGTTGTGGCAGAAATTAGAAAAGAATATTGCATCGACTCTAGCGCCAAAATGGGGATAGTTAGAACTATCCGACTAACGGCAGAATATTCGCCATAAAAATGTCTAACAACTACCGAAAAGTCCGACGCTGTGAGTGCTATACTTTAGCAGTTATGGCAGAAATTAGAAAACAATATTTCATCGACTCTAGCGCGAAGACGGTGATAGTTAGAACTATCCGACTAACGGCAGGATATTCGCCATAAAAATATCTAACAACTGCCGAAACTTCCGACGCTGTGAGTGCTATACCTTAGGAGTTATGGCAGAAATTAGAAAACAATATTGCATCGACTCTAGCGCCAAAATGGGGATAGTTAGAACTATCCGACTAACGGCAGAATATTCGCCATAAAAATGTCTAACAACTACCGAAAAGTCCGACGCTGTGAGTGCTATACTTTAGGAGTTATGGCAGAAATTAGAAAACAATATTGCATCGACTCTAGCGCCAAAACGGGGATAGTTAGAACTATCCGACTAACGGCAGAATATTCGCCATAAAAATATCTAGCAACTACCGAAAAGTCCGACACTGTGAGTGCTATACTTTAGGAGGTATGGCCGAAACTAGAAAAGAATATTGCATCGACTCTAGCGCCAAGAGCGTGATAGCTAGAACTATCCGACTAACGGCAGAATATTCGGCATAAAAATATCTAACAACTACCGAAAATTCCGCCGCTGTGAGAGCTATACTTTAGGAGTTATGGCCGAAATTAGAAAACAATTTTGCATCGACTCTAGCGGCAAAACGGCGATGGTTAGAACTATCCCACTAACGACAGAATATTCGCCTTAAAAATACCTAAAAACTGCCGAAAATTCCGACGGTGTCAGTGCTATACTTTAGGAGTTATGGCAGAAATTAGAAAAGAATATTGCATCGACTCTAGCACCAAGAGGGTGATAGCTAGAACTATCCCACTAACGACAGAATATTCGCCATAAAAATATCTAACAACTACCGAAAATTCCGACGCTGTGAGTGCTATACTTTAGGAGTTATGGTAGAAATAAGAAAACAATTTTGCATCGACTCTAGCGACAAAACGGCGATGGTTAAAACTATCCCACTAACGACGGAATATTTGCCATAAAAATATCTAACAACTGCCGAAAAGTCCGACGCTGTGAGTGCTATACCTTAGGAGTTATGGCAGAAATTAGAAAACAATATTGCATCGACTCTAGCGCCAAGACCGTGATAGCTAGAACTATCCGACTAACCGCAAAATATTCGCCATAAAAATATCTAACAACCGCCGAAAAGTCCGACGCTGTGAGTGCTATACTTTAGGAGTTATGGCAGAAATTAGAAAAGAATATTGCATCGACTCTAGCACCAAGAGGGTGATAGCTAGAACTATCCCACTAACGACAGAATATTCGCCATAAAAATATTTATCAACTACCGAAAATTCCGACACTGTGAGTGCTCTACTTTAGGACTTATGGCAGAAATTAGAAAACAATATTGCATCGACTCTAGCGCCAAGACGGTGATAGTTACAACTATCCGACTAACGGCAGGATATTCGCCATAAAAATATCTAACAACTGCCGAAACTTCCGACGCTGTGAGTGCTCTACTTTAGGAGTTATGGGAGAAACTAGAAAACAATATTGCATCGAGTCAACCGGCAAAACGGTGATAGTTATCACTATCTGACTAACGGGAGAATATTCGCTATAAAAGTGTCTAACAATTGCCCAAAATTCCAATTATATCAGTGCTATACTTTAGGAGCTATGGCACAAATTAGAAAACAATATTACATCGACTCTATCGCCAAAACGGTGATAGTTAGAACTATCCGACTAACGGCAGAATATTCTCCATAAAAATATCTAACAACTACCGAAAATTCCGCCGCTGTGAGAGCTATACTTTAGGAGTTATGGCAGAAATTAGGAAAGAATATTGCATCGACTCTAGCGCCAAGAGGGTGATAGCTAGAACTATCCGACTGACGACAGAATATTCGCCATAAAAATATCTAACAACTACCGAAAATTCCGCCGCTGTGAGAGCTATACTTTAGGAGTTATGGCAGAAATTAGAAAACAATTTTGCATCGACTCTTGCGCCAAGAAGGTGATAGCTAGAACTATCCGACTAACGACAGAATATTCGCCATAAAAATATCTAACAACTACCGGAAATTCCGACGCTGTGAGTGCTATACTTTAGGAGTTATGCCAGAAATTAGAAAAGAATATTGCATCGACTCTAGCACCAAGAGGGTGATAGCTAGAACTATCCCACTAACGACAGAATATTCGCCATAAAAATATCTAACAACTACCGAAAATTCCGACGCTGTGAGTGCTATACTTTAGGAGTTATGCCAGAAATTAGAAAACAATTTTGCATCGACTCTAGCGGCAAAACGGCGATGGTTAGAACTATCCCACTAACGACAAAAAATTTGCCATAAAAATATATAACAACTGCCGAAAAGTCCGACGCTGTGAGTGCTATACCTTAGGAGTTATGGCAGAAATTAGAAAACAATATTGCATCGACTCTAGCGCCAAGAGCGTGATAGCTAGAACTATCCGACCAACGGCAGGATATTCGCCATAAAAATATCTAACAACTGCCGAAACTTCCGACGCTGTGAGTGCTATACTTTAGGACTTCTGGCAGAAATTAGCAAACAATATTTCATCGATTCTCGCACCAAAACGGTGATAGTTAGAATTATCCGACTAACCGGAAAATATTCGCCATAAAAATATCTAACAACCGCCGAAAAGTCCGACGCTGTGAGTGCTCTACTTTAGGAGTTATGGGAGAAACTAGCAAACAATATTGCATCGAGTCAACCGGCAAAACGGTGATAGTTATCACTATCTGACTAACGGCAGAATATTCACTATAAAAGTGTCTAACAATTGCCCAAAATTCCAATTATATCAGTGCTATACTTTAGGAGCTATGGCACAAATTAGAAAACAATATTACATCGACTCTATCGCCAAAACGGTGATAGTTAGAACTATCCGACTAACGGCAGAATATTCTCCATAAAAATATCTAACAACTACCGAAAATTCCGCCGCTGTGAGAGCTATACTTTAGGAGTTATGGCAGAAATTAGGAAAGAATATTGCATCGACTCTAGCGCCAAAACGGGGATACTTAGAACTATCCGACTAACGGCAGAATATTCGCCATAAAAATATCTAACAACTGCCGAAACTTCCGACGCTGTGAGTGCTATACTTTAGGACTTCTGGCAGAAATTAGAAAACAATATTTCATCGATTCTCGCACCAAAACGGTGATAGTTAGAACTATCCCACTAACGACAGAATATTTGCCATAAAAATATCTAACAACTGCCGAAAAGTCCGACACTATGAGTGCTATACTTTAGGAGTTATGGCCGAAACTAGGAAAGAATATTGCATCGACTGTAGCGCCAAGAGGGTGATAGCTAGAACTATCCGACTAACGACAGAATATTCGCCATAAAAATATCTAACAACTACCGAAAATTCCGCCGCTGTGAGTGCTATACTTTAGGAGTTATGGCAGAAATTAGAAAACAATTTTGCATTGACTCTAGCGGCAAAACGGCGATGGTTAGAACTATCCCACTAACGACAGAATATTTGCCATAAAAATATCTAATAACTGCCGAAAAGTCCGACGCTGTGAGTGCTATACCTTAGGAGTTATGGCAGAAATTAGGAAACAATATTGCATCGACTCTAGCGCCAAGACCGTGATAGCTAGAACTATCCGACCAGCGGCAGAATATTCGCCATAAAAATATTTATCAACTACCGAAAATTCCGACACTGTGAGTGCTCTACTTTAGGAGTTATGGCAGAAATTAGAAAAACAATATTGCATCGATTCTAGTGGCAAAGCGGCGATACCTAGAACTATCTGACTCACGGCAGAATATTCGCTATGAAAGTGTCTAGCAATAGCCGAAAATTCCGATTATATGTGTGCTATACTTTAGGAGTTGTGGCAGAAATTAGAAAAGAATATTGCATCGACTCTAGCGCCAAAATGGGGATAGTTAGAACTATCCGACTAACGGCAGAATATTCGCCATAAAAATGTCTAACAACTACCGAAAAGTCCGACGCTGTGAGTGCTATACTTTAGGAGTTATGGCAGAAATTAGAAAACAATATTTCATCGACTCTAGCGCGAAGACGGTGATAGCTAGAACTATCCGACTAACGGCAGGATATTCGCCATAAAAATATCTAACAACTGCCGAAACTTCCGACGCTGTGAGTGCTATACCTCAGGAGTTATGGCAGAAATTAGAAAACAATATTGCATCGACTCTAGCGCCAAAATGGGGATAGTTAGAACTATCCGACTAACGGCAGAATATTCGCCATAAAAATGTCTAACAACTACCGAAAAGTCCGACGCTGTGAGTGCTATACTTTAGGAGTTATGGCAGAAATTAGAAAACAATATTGCATCGACTCTAGCGCCAAAACGGGGATAGTTAGAACTATCCGACTAACGGCAGAATATTCGCCATAAAAATATCTAGCAACTACCGAAAAGTCCGACACTGTGAGTGCTATACTTTAGGAGGTATGGCCGAAACTAGAAAAGAATATTGCATCGACTCTAGCGCCAAGAGCGTGATAGCTAGAACTATCCGACTAACGGCAGAATATTCGGCATAAAAATATCTAACAACTACCGAAAATTCCGCCGCTGTGAGAGCTATACTTTAGGAGTTATGGCCGAAATTAGAAAACAATTTTGCATCGACTCTAGCGGCAAAACGGCGATGGTTAGAACTATCCCACTAACGACAGAATATTCGCCTTAAAAATACCTAACAACTGCCGAAAATTCCGACGGTGTCAGTGCTATACTTTAGGAGTTATGGCAGAAATTAGAAAAGAATATTGCATCGACTCTAGCACCAAGAGGGTGATAGCTAGAACTATCCCACTAACGACAGAATATTCGCCATAAAAATATCTAACGACTACCGAAAATTCCGACGCTGTGAGTGCCATACTTTAGGAGTTATGGTAGAAATAAGAAAACAATTTTGCATCGACTCTAGCGGCAAAACGGCGATGGTTAAAACTATCCCACTAACGACGGAATATTTGCCATAAAAATATCTAACAACTGCCGAAAAGTCCGACGCTGTGAGTGCTATACCTTAGGAGTTATGGCAGAAATTAGAAAACAATATTGCATCGACTCTAGCGCCAAGACTGTGATAGCTAGAACTATCCGACCAACGGCAGAATTTTTGCCATAAAAATATTTATCAACTACCGAAAATTCCGACACTGTGAGTGCTCTACTTTAGGAGTTATGGCAGAAATTAGAAAAGAATATTGCATCGACTCTAGCACCAAGAGGGTGACAGCTAGAACTATCCCACTAACGACAGAATATTCGCCATAAAAATATCTAACGACTACGAAAATTCCGACGCTGTGAGTGCCATACTTTAGGACTTCTGGCAGAAATTAGCAAACAATATTTCATCGATTCTCGCACCAAAACGGTGATAGTTAGAATTATCCGACTAACCGCAAAATATTCGCCATAAAAATATCTATCAACCGCCGAAAAGTCCGACGCTGTGAGTGCTCTACTTTAGGAGTTATGGGAGAAACTAGAAAACAATATTGCATCGAGTCAACCGGCAAAACGGTGATAGTTATCACTATCTGACTAACGGCAGAATATTCGCTATAAAAGTGTCTAACAATTGCCCAAAATTCCAATTATATCAGTGCTATACTTTAGGAGCTATGGCACAAATTAGAAAACAATATTACATCGACTCTATCGCCAAAACGGTGATAGTTAGAACTATCCGACTAACGGCAGAATATTCTCCATAAAAATATCTAACAACTACCGAAAATTCCGCCGCTGTGAGAGCTATACTTTAGGAGTTATGGCAGAAATTAGGAAAGAATATTGCATCGACTCTAGCGCCAAGAGGGTGATAGCTAGAACTATCCGACTGACGACAGAATATTCGCCATAAAAATATCTAACAACTACCGAAAATTCCGCCGCTGTGAGAGCTATACTTTAGGAGTTATGGCAGAAATTAGAAAACAATTTTGCATCGACTCTTGCGCCAAGAAGGTGATAGCTAGAACTATCCGACTAACGACAGAATATTCGCCATAAAAATATCTAACAACTACCGGAAATTCCGACGCTGTGAGTGCTATACTTTAGGAGTTATGCCAGAAATTAGAAAACAATTTTGCATCGACTCTAGCGGCAAAACGGCGATGGTTAGAACTATCCCACTAACGACAAAAAATTTGCCATAAAAATATATAACAACTGCCGAAAAGTCCGACGCTGTGAGTGCTATACCTTAGGAGTTATGGCAGAAATTAGAAAACAATATTGCATCGACTCTAGCGCCAAGACCGTGATAGCTAGAACTATCCGACCAACGGCAGAATTTTTGCCATAAAAATATTTATCAACTACCGAAAATTCCGACACTGTGAGTGCTCTACTTTAGGACTTATGGCAGAAATTAGAAAACAATATTGCATCGACTCTAGCGCCAAGACGGTGATAGTTACAACTATCCGACTAACGGCAGGATATTCGCCATAAAAATATCTAACAACTGCCGAAACTTCCGACGCTGTGAGTGCTATACTTTAGGACTTCTGGCAGAAATTAGCAAACAATATTTCATCGATTCTCGCACCAAAACGGTGATAGTTAGAATTATCCGACTAACCGGAAAATATTCGCCATAAAAATATCTAACAACCGCCGAAAAGTCCGACGCTGTGAGTGCTATACCTTAGGAGTTATGGCAGAAATTAGAAAACAATATTGCATCGACTCTAGCGCCAAGAGGGTGATAGCTAGAACTATCCGACTGACGACAGAATATTCGCCATAAAAATATCTAACAACTACCGAAAATTCCGCCGCTGTGAGAGCTATACTTTAGGAGTTATGGCAGAAATTAGAAAACAATTTTGCATCGACTCTAGCGCCAAAATGGGGATAGTTAGAACTATCCGACTAACGGCAGAATATTTTCCATAAAAATGTCTAACAACTACCGAAAAGTCCGACGCTGTGAGTGCTATACTTTAGGAGTTATGGCAGAAATTAGAAAACAATATTGCATCGACTCTAGCGCCAAAACGGGGATAGTTAGAACTATCCGACTAACGGCAGAATATTCGCCATAAAAATATCTAACAACTACCGAAAATTTCGACTGTGTGAGTACTATACTTTAGGAGTTATGGTAGAAATTAGGAAACAATATTGCATCGATTCTAGCGCCAAAACGGTGATAGTTAGAACTATCCGACTAACGGCAGGATATTCGCCATAAAAATATCTAACAACTGCCGAAACTTCCGACGCTGTGAGTGCTATACTTTAGGACTTCTGGCAGAAATTAGCAAACAATATTTCATCGATTCTCGCACCAAAACGTTGATAGTTAGAATTATCCGACTAACCGCAAAATATTCACCATAAAAATATCTAACAACCGCCGAAAAGTCCGACGCTGTGAGTGCTCTACTTTAGGAGTTATGGGAGAAACTAGAAAACAATATTGCATCGAGTCAACCGGCAAAACGGTGATAGTTATCACTATCTGACTAACGGCAGAATATTCGCCATAAAAATATCTAACAACTACCGGAAATTCCGACGCTGTGAGTGCTATACTTTAGGAGTTATGGCAGAAATTAGAAAACAATTTTGCATCGACTCTAGCGGCAAAACGGCGATGGTTAGAACTATCCCACTAACGACAAAAAATTTGCCATAAAAATATATAACAACTGCCGAAAAGTCCGACGCTGTGAGTGCTATACCTTAGGAGTTATGGCAGAAATTAGAAAACAATATTGCATCGACTCTAGCGCCAAGACCGTGATAGCTAGAACTATCCGACCAACGGCAGAATTTTTGCCATAAAAATATTTATCAACTACCGAAAATTCCGACACTGTGAGTGCTCTACTTTAGGACTTATGGCAGAAATTAGAAAACAATATTGCATCGACTCTAGCGCCAAGACGGTGATAGTTACAACTATCCGACTAACGGCAGGATATTCGCCATAAAAATATCTAACAACTGCCGAAACTTCCGACGCTGTGAGTGCTATACTTTAGGACTTCTGGCAGAAATTAGCAAACAATATTTCATCGATTCTCGCACCAAAACGGTGATAGTTAGAATTATCCGACTAACCGCAAAATATTCGCCATAAAAATATCTAACAACCGCCGAAAAGTCCGACGCTGTGAGTGCTCTACTTTAGGAGTTATGGGAGAAACTAGAAAACAATATTGCATCGAGTCAACCGGCAAAACGGTGATAGTTATCACTATCTGACTAACGGCAGAATATTCACTATAAAAGTGTCTAACAATTGCCCAAAATTCCAATTATATCAGTGCTATACTTTAGGAGCTATGGCACAAATTAGAAAACAATATTACATCGACTCTATCGCCAAAACGGTGATAGTTAGAACTATCCGACTAACGGCAGAATATTCTCCATAAAAATATCTAACAACTACCGAAAATTCCGCCGCTGTGAGAGCTATACTTTAGGAGTTATGGCAGAAATTAGGAAAGAATATTGCATCGACTCTAGCGCCAAGAGGGTGATAGCTAGAACTATCCGACTGACGACAGAATATTCGCCATAAAAATATCTAACAACTACCGAAAATTCCGCCGCTGTGAGAGCTATACTTTAGGAGTTATGGCAGAAATTAGAAAACAATTTTGCATCGACTCTTGCGCCAAGAAGGTGATAGCTAGAACTATCCGAGTAACGACAGAATATTCGCCATAAAAATATCTAACAACTACCGGAAATTCCGACGCTGTGAGTGCTATACTTTAGGAGTTATGGCAGAAATTAGAAAACAATTTTGCATCGACTCTAGCGGCAAAACGGCGATGGTTAGAACTATCCTACTAACGACAAAAAATTTGCCATAAAAATATATAACAACTGCCGAAAAGTCCGACACTGTGAGTGCTATACTTTAGGAGGTATGGCCGAAACTAGAAAAGAATATTGCATCGAGTCGAGCGCCAAAACGGTGATAGTTAGAACTATCCGACTAACGGCAGGATATTCGCCATAAAAATATCTAACAACTGCCGAAACTTCCGACGCTGTGAGTGCTATACTTTAGGACTTCTGGCAGAAATTAGCAAACAATATTTCATCGATTCTCGCACCAAAACGGTGATAGTTAGAATTATCCGACTAACCGGAAAATATTCGCCATAAAAATATCTAACAACCGCCGAAAAGTCCGACGCTGTGAGTGCTCTACTTTAGGAGTTATGGGAGAAACTAGAAAACAATATTGCATCGAGTCAACCGGCAAAACGGTGATAGTTATCACTATCTGACTAACGGCAGAATATTCGCTATAAAAGTGTCTAACAATTGCCCAAAATTCCAATTATATCAGTGCTATACTTTAGGAGCTATGGCACAAATTAGAAAACAATATTACATCGACTCTATCGCCAAAACGGTGATAGTTAGAACTATCCGACTAACGGCAGAATATTCGCTATAAAAATATCTAACAACTACGGAAAATTCCGACGCTGTGAGTACTATACTTTAGGAGTTATGGTAGAAATTAGGAAACAATATTGCATCCATTCTAGCGCCAAAACGGTGATAATTAGAACTATCTGATTGACGGCAGAATATTCGCCTTAAAAATACCTAACAACTGCCGAAAATTCCGACGGTGTCAGTGCTATACTTTAGGAGTTATGGCAGAAATTAGAAAAGAATATTGCATCGACTCTAGCACCAAGAGGGTGATAGCTAGAACTATCCCACTAACGACAGAATATTCGCCATAAAAATATCTAACAACTACCGAAAATTCCGACGCTGTGAGTGCCATACTTTAGGAGTTATGGTAGAAATAAGAAAACAATTTTGCATCGACTCTAGCGGCAAAACGGCGATGGTTAGAACTATCCCACTAACGACGGAATATTTGCCATAAAAATATCTAACAACTGCCGAAAAGTCCGACGCTGTGAGTGCTATACCTTAGGAGTTATGGCAGAAATTAGAAAACAATATTGCATCGACTCTAGCGCCAAGACCGTGATAGCTAGAACTATCCGAGCAACGGCAGAATTTTTGCCATAAAAATATTTATCAACTACCGAAAATTCCGACACTGTGAGTGCTCTACTTTAGGACTTATGGCAGAAATTAGAAAACAATATTGCATCGACTCTAGCGCCAAGAGGGTGATAGCTAGAACTAACCGACTAACGACAGAATATTCGCCATAAAAATATCTTACAACTACCGAAAATTCCGCCGCTGTGAGAGCTATACTTTAGGAGTTATGGCAGAAATTAGAAAACAATTTTACATCGACTCTTGCGCCAAGAAGGTGATAGCTAGAACTATCCGACTAACGACAGAATATTCGCCATAAAAATATCTAACAACTACCGGAAATTCCGACGCTGTGAGTGCTATACTTTAGGAGTTATGGCAGAAATTAGAAAACAATTTTGCATCGACTCTAGCGGCAAAACGGCGATGGTTAGAACTATCCCACTAACGACAAAAAATTTGCCATAAAAATATATAACAACTGCCGAAATGTCCGACGCTGTGAGTGCTATACCTTAGGAGTTATGGCAGAAATTAGAAAACAATATTGCATCGACTCTAGCGCCAAGACCGTGATAGCTAGAACTATCCGACCAACGGCAGAATATTCGCCATAAAAATATTTATCAACTACCGAAAATTCCGACGCTGTGAGTGCTCTACTTTAGGAGTTATGGGAGAAACTAGAAAACAATATTGCATCGATTCTCGCACCAAAACGGTGATAGTTAGAACTATCCGACTAACGGCAAAATATTCGCCATAAAAATATCTAACAACCGCCGGAAAGTCCGACGCTGTGAGTGCTCTACTTTAGGAGTTATGGGAGAAACTAGAAAACAATATTGCATCGAGTCAACCGGCAAAACGGTGATAGTTATCACTATCTGACTAACGGCAGAATATTCACTATAAAAGTGTCTAACAATTGCCCAAAATTCCAATTATATCAGTGCTATACTTTAGGAGCTATGGCACAAATTAGAAAACAATATTACATCGACTCTATCGCCAAAACGGTGATAGTTAGAACTATCCTACTAACGGCAGAATATTCTCCATAAAAATATCTAACAACTACCGAAAATTCCGCCGCTGTGAGAGCTATACTTTAGGAGTTATGGCAGAAATTTGGAAAGAATATTGCATCGACTCTAGCGCCAAGAGGGTGATAGCTAGAACTATCCGACTGACGACAGAATATTCGCCATAAAAATATCTAACAACTACCGAAAATTCCGCCGCTGTGAGAGCTATACTTTAGGAGTTATGGCAGAAATTAGAAAACAATTTTGCATCGACTCTTGCGCCAAGAAGGTGATAGCTAGAACTATCCGAGTAACGACAGAATATTCGCCATAAAAATATCTAACAACTACCGGAAATTCCGACGCTGTGAGTGCTATACTTTAGGAGTTATGGCAGAAATTAGAAAACAATTTTGCATCGACTCTAGCGGCAAAACGGCGATGGTTAGAACTATCCTACTAACGACAAAAAATTTGCCATAAAAATATATAACAACTGCCGAAAATCCGACGCTGTGAGTGCTATACCTTAGGAGTTATGGCAGAAATTAGAAAACAATATTGCATCGACTCTAGCGCCAAGACCGTGATAGCTAGAACTATCCGACCAAAGGCAGAATATTCGCCATAAAAATATTTATCAACTACCGAAAATTCCGACGCTGTGAGTGCTCTACTTTAGGAGTTATGGGAGAAACTAGAAAACAATATTGCATCGACTCAACCGGCAAAACGGTGATAGGTAGAACTATCTGACTAACGGCAGAATATTCACTATAAAAGTGTCTAACAATTGCCCAAAATTCCAATTATATCAGTGCTATACTTTAGGAGCTATGGCACAAATTAGAAAACAATATTACATCGACTCTAGCGCCAAAATGGGGATAGTTAGAACTATCCGACTAACGGCAGAATATTTGCCATAAAAATGTCTAACAACTACCGAAAAGTCCGACGCTGTGAGTGCTATACTTTAGGAGTTATGGCAGACATTAGAAAACAATATTGCATCGACTCTAGCGCCAAAACGGGGATAGTTAGAACTATCCGACTAACGGCAGAATATTCGCCATAAAAATATCTAGCAACTACCGAAAAGTCCGACACTGTGAGTGCTATACTTTAGGAGGTATGGCCGAAACTAGAAAAGAATATTGCATCGACTCGAGCGCCAAGAGCGTGATAGCTAGAACTATCCGACTAACGGCAGAATATTCGCTATAAAAATATCTAACAACTACCGAAAATTCCGACGCTGTGAGTACTATACTTTAGGAGTTATGGTAGAAATTAGGAAACAATATTGCATCCATTCTAGCGCCAAAACGGTGATAGTTAGAACTATCCGATTAACGGCAGAATATTCGCCTTAAAAATACCTAACAACTGCCGAAAATTCCGACTGTGTGAGTACTATACTTTAGGAGTTATGGTAGAAATTAGGAAACAATATTGCATCGATTCTAGCGCCAAAACCGTGATAGTTAGAACTATCCGACTAACGGCAGGATATTCGCCATAAAAATATCTAACAACTGCCGAAACTTCCGACGCTGTGAGTGCTATACTTTAGGACTTCTGGCAGAAATTAGCAAACAATATTTCATCGATTCTCGCACCAAAACGGTGATAGTTAGAATTATCCGACTAACCGGAAAATATTCGCCATAAAAATATCTAACAACCGCCGAAAAGTCCGACGCTGTGAGTGCTCTACTTTAGGAGTTATGGGAGAAACTAGAAAACAATATTGCATCGAGTCAACCGGCAAAACGGTGATAGTTATCACTATCTGACTAACGGCAGAATATTCGCTATAAAAGTGTCTAACAATTGCCCAAAATTCCAATTATATCAGTGCTATACTTTAGGAGCTATGGCACAAATTAGAAAACAATATTACATCGACTCTATTGCCAAAACGGTGATAGTTAGAACTATCCGACTAACGGCAGAATATTCGCTATAAAAATATCTAACAACTACGGAAAATTCCGACGCTGTGAGTACTATACTTTAGGAGTTATGGTAGAAATTAGGAAACAATATTGCATCCATTCTAGCGCCAAAACGGTGATAGTTAGAACTATCCGATTGACGGCAGAATATTCGCCTTAAAAATACCTAACAACTGCCGAAAATTCCGACGGTGTCAGTGCTATACTTTAGGAGTTATGGCAGAAATTAGAAAAGAATATTGCATCGACTCTAGCGCCAAGAGGGTGATAGCTAGAACTAACCGACTAACGACAGAATATTCGCCATAAAAATATCTAACAACTACCGAAAATTCCGCCGCTGTGAGAGCTATACTTTAGGAGTTATGGCAGAAATTAGAAAACAATTTTGCACCGACTCTAGCGCCAAGAGGGTGATAGCTAGAACTAACCGACTAACGACAGAATATTCGCCATAAAAATATCTAACAACTACCAAAAATTCCGCCGCTGTGAGAGCTATACTTTAGGAGTTATGGCAGAAATTAGAAAACAATTTTGCACCGACTCTTGCGCCAAGAAGGTGATAGCTAGAACTATCCGACTAACGACAGAATATTCGCCATAAAAATATCTAACAACTACCGGAAATTCCGACGCTGTGAGTGCTATACTTTAGGAGTTATGGCAGAAATTAGAAAACAATTTTGCATCGACTCTAGCGGCAAAACGGCGATGGTTAGAACTATCCCACTAACGACAAAAAATTTGCCATAAAAATATATAACAACTGCCGAAAAGTCCGACGCTGTGAGTGCTATACCTTAGGAGTTATGGCAGAAATTAGAAAACAATATTGCATCGACTCTAGCGCCAAGACCGTGATAGCTAGAACTATCCGACCAACGGCAGAATATTCGCCATAAAAATATTTATCAACTACCGAAAATTCCGACGCTGTGAGTGCTCTACTTTAGGAGTTATGGGAGAAACTAGAAAACAATATTGCATCGATTCTCGCACCAAAAGGGTGATAGTTAGAACTATCCGACTAACGGCAAAATATTCGCCATAAAAATATCTAACAACCGCCGGAAAGTCCGACGCTGTGAGTGCTCTACTTTAGGAGTTATGGGAGAAACTACAAAACAATATTGCATCGACTCAACCGGCAAAACGGTGATAGGTAGAACTATCTGACTAACGGCAGAATATTCACTATAAAAGTGTCTAACAATTGCCCAAAATTCCAATTATATCAGTGCTATACTTTAGGAGTTATGGCAGAAATTAGAAAACAATATTGCATCGACTCTAGCGCCAAAACGAGGAGAGTTAGAACTATCCGACTAACGGCAGAATATTCGCCATAAAAATATCTAGCAACTACCGAAAAGTTCGACGCTGTGAGTGCTCTACTTTAGGAGTTATGGCAGAAATTAGAAAACAATATTGCATCGACTCTAGCGCCAAGACGGTGATAGTTAGAACTATCCGACTAACGGCAGAATATTCGCCATAAAAATATCTAACAACTACCGAAAAGTCCGACGCTGTGAGTGCTATACTTTAGGAGTTATGGCAGAAATTAGAAAACAATATTGCATCGATTCTCGCACCAAAACGGTGATAGTTAGAACTATCCGACTAACGGCAAAATATTCGCCATAAAAATATCTAACAACCGCCGGAAAGTCCGACGCTGTGAGTGCTCTACTTTAGGAGTTATGGGAGAAACTAGAAAACAATATTGCATCGACTCAACCGGCAAAACGGTGATAGGTAGAACTATCTGACTAACGGCAGAATATTCACTATAAAAGTGTCTAACAATTGCCCAAAATTCCAATTATATCAATGCTATACTTTAGGAGTTGTGGCAGAAATTAGAAAACAATTTTTCATCGACTTTAGCGACAAAACGGCGATAGTTAGAACTATCCCACTAACGGCAGAATATTCTCCATAAAAATATCTAACAACTACCGAAAAGTTCGACGCTGTGAGTGCTCTACTTTAGGAGTTATGGCAGAAATTAGAAAACAATATTGCATCGACTCTAGCGCCAAGACGGTGATAGTTAGAACTATCCGACTAACGGCAGAATATTCGCCATAAAAATATCTAACAACTACCGAAAAGTCCGACGCTGTGAGTGCTATACTTTAGGAGTTATGGCAGAAATTAGAAAACAATATTGCATCGACTCTAGCGCCAAAACGAGGAGAGTTAGAACTATCCGACTAACGGCAGAATATTCGCCATAAAAATATCTAGCAACTACCGAAAAGTCCGACACTGTGAGTGCTATACTTTAGGAGGTATGGCCGAAACTAGAAAAGAATATTGCATCGACTCTAGCGCCAAGAGCGTGATAGCTAGAACTATCCGACTAACGGCAGAATATTCGCCATAAAAATATCTAACAACTACCGAAAATTCCGACGTTGTGAGTACTATACTTTAGGAGTTATGGTAGAAATTAGGAAACAATATTGCATCGATTCTAGTGCCAAAACGGTGATAGTTAGAACTATCTGATTAACGGCAGAATATTCGCCTTAAAAATACCTAACAACTGCCGAAAATTCCGACGGTGTTAGTACTATACTTTAGGAGCTATGGTAGAAATTAGGAAACAATATTTCATCGATTCTAGCGCCAAAACGAGGAGAGTTAGAACTATCCGACTAACGGCAGAATATTCGCCATAAAAATATCTAGCAACTACCGAAAAGTCCGACACTGTGAGTGCTATACTTTAGGAGGTATGGCCGAAACTAGAAAAGAATATTGCATCGACTCTAGCGCCAAGAGCGTGATAGCTAGAACTATCCGACTAACGGCAGAATATTCGCCATAAAAATATCTAACAACTACCGAAAATTCCGACGTTGTGAGTACTATACTTTAGGAGTTATGGTAGAAATTAGGAAACAATATTGCATCGATTCTAGTGCCAAAACGGTGATAGTTAGAACTATAGGATTAACGGCAGAATATTCGCCTTAAAAATACCTAACAACTGCCGAAAATTCCGACGGTGTCAGTGCTATACTTTAGGAGTTATGGCCGCAACTAGAAAAGAATATTGCATCGACTCTAAAACGGTGATAGTTAGAACTATAGGATTAACGGCAGAATATTCGCCTTAAAAATACCTAACAACTGCCGAAAATTCCGACGGTGTCAGTGCTATACTTTAGGAGTTATGGCCGCAACTAGAAAAGAATATTGCATCGACTCTAGCGCCAAGAGGGTGATAGCTAGAACTATCCGACTAACGACAGAATATTCGCCATAAAAATATCTAGCAACTACCGAAAATTCCGACGCTGTGAGTACCATACTTTAGGAGTTATGGCAGAAATAAGAAAACAATTTTGCATCGACTCTAGCGGCAAAACGGCGATGATTAGACCTATCCCACTAATGACAGAATATTTGCCATAAAAATATCTAACAACTGCCGAAAAGTCCGACGCTGTGAATGCTATACCTTAGGAGTTATGGCAGAAATTAGAAAACAATATTGCATCGACTCTAGCGCCAAGACCGTGATAGCTAGAACTATCCGACCAACGGCAGAATTTTTGCCATAAAAATATTTATCAACTACCGAAAATTCCGACACTGTGAGTGCTCTACTTTAGGAGTTATGGGAGAAACTAGAAAACAATATTGCATCGATTCTCGCACCAAAACGGTGATAGTTAGAACTATCCGACTAACGGCAAAATATTCGCCATAAAAATATCTAACAACCGCCGAAAAGTCCGACGCTGTGAGTGCTCTACTTTAGGAGTTATGGGAGAAACTAGAAAACAATACTGCATCGACTCAACCGGCAAAACGGTGATAGGTAGAACTATCTGACTAACGGCAGAATATTCACTATAAAAGTGTCTAACAATTGCCCAAAATTCCAATTATATCAATGCTATACTTTAGGAGTTGTGGCAGAAATTAGAAAACAATTTTTCATCGACTTTAGCGACAAAACGGCGATAGTTAGAACTATCCCACTAACGGCAGAATATTCTCCATAAAAATATCTAACAACTACCGAAAAGTTCGACGCTGTGAGTGCTCTACTTTAGGAGTTATGGCAGAAATTAGAAAACAATATTGCATCGACTCTAGCGCCAAGACGGTGATAGTTAGAACTATCCGACTAACGGCAGGATATACGCCATAAAAATATCTAACAACTGCCGAAACTTGCGACGCTGTGAGTGCTATACCTTAGGAGTTATGGCAGAAATTAGAAAACAATATTGCATCGACTCTAGCGCCAAAATGGGGAGAGTTAGAACTATCCGACTAACGGCAGAATATTCGCCATAAAAATATCTAACAACTACCGAAAAGTCCGACGCTGTGAGTGCTATACTTTAGGAGTTATGGCAGAAATTAGAAAACAATATTGCATCGACTCTAGCGCCAAAACGAGGAGAGTTAGAACTATCCGACTAACGGCAGAATATTCGCCATAAAAATATCTAGCAACTACCGAAAAGTCCGACACTGTGAGTGCTATACTTTAGGAGGTATGGCCGAAACTAGAAAAGAATATTGCATCGACTCTAGCGCCAAGAGCGTGATAGCTAGAACTATCCGACTAACGGCAGAATATTCGCCATAAAAATATCTAACAACTACCGAAAATTCCGACGTTGTGAGTACTATACTTTAGGAGTTATGGTAGAAATTAGGAAACAATATTGCATCGATTCTAGTGCCAAAACGGTGATAGTTAGAACTATCTGATTAACGGCAGAATATTCGCCTTAAAAATACCTAACAACTGCCGAAAATTCCGACGGTGTTAGTACTATACTTTAGGAGCTATGGTAGAAATTAGGAAACAATATTTCATCGATTCTAGCGCCAAAACGGTGATAGTTAGAACTATAGGATTAACGGCAGAATATTCGCCTTAAAAATACCTAACAACTGCCGAAAATTCCGACGGTGTCAGTGCTATACTTTAGGAGTTATGGCCGCAACTAGAAAAGAATATTGCATCGACTCTAAAACGGTGATAGTTAGAACTATAGGATTAACGGCAGAATATTCGCCTTAAAAATACCTAACAACTGCCGAAAATTCCGACGGTGTCAGTGCTATACTTTAGGAGTTATGGCCGCAACTAGAAAAGAATATTGCATCGACTCTAGCACCAAGAGGGTGATAGCTAGAACTATCCGACTAACGACAGAATATTCGCCATAAAAATATCTAGCAACTACCGAAAATTCCGACGTTGTGAGTGCCATACTTTAGGAGTTATGGCAGAAATAAGAAAACAATTTTGCATCGACTCTAGCGGCAAAACGGCGATGGTTAGACCTATCCCACTAATGACAGAATATTTGCCATAAAAATATCTAACAACTGCCGAAAAGTCCGACGCTGTGAATGCTATACCTTAGGAGTTATGGCAGAAATTAGAAAACAATATTGCATCGACTCTAGCGCCAAGACCGTGATAGCTAGAACTATCCGACCAACGGCAGAATATTCGCCATAAAAATATTTATCAACTACCGAAAATTCCGACGCTGTGAGTGCTCTACTTTAGGAGTTATGGGAGAAACTAGAAAACAATATTGCATCGATTCTCGCACCAAAACGGTGATAGTTAGAACTATCCGACTAACGGCAAAATATTCGCCATAAAAATATCTAACAACCGCCGGAAAGTCCGACGCTGGGAGTGCTCTACTTTAGGAGTTATGGGAGAAACTAGAAAACAATATTGCATCGAGTCAACCGGCAAAACGGTGATAGTTATCACTATCTGACTAACGGCAGAATATTCACTATAAAAGTGTCTAACAATTGCCCAAAATTCCAATTATATCAGTGCTATACTTTAGGAGCTATGGCACAAATTAGAAAACAATATTACATCGACTCTATCGCCAAAACGGTGATAGTTAGAACTATCCGACTAACGGCAGAATATTCTCCATAAAAATATCTAACAACTACCGAAAATTCCGCCGCTGTGAGAGCTATACTTTAGGAGTTATGGCAGAAATTTGGAAAGAATATTGCATCGACTCTAGCGCCAAGAGGGTGATAGCTAGAACTATCCAACTGACGACAGAATATTCGCCATAAAAATATCTAACAACTACCGAAAATTCCGCCGCTGTGAGAGCTATACTTTAGGAGTTATGGCAGAAATTAGAAAACAATTTTGCATCGACTCTTGCGCCAAGAAGGTGATAGCTAGAACTATCCGAGTAACGACAGAATATTCGCCATAAAAATATCTAACAACTACCGGAAATTCCGACGCTGTGAGTGCTATACTTTAGGAGTTATGGCAGAAATTAGAAAACAATTTTGCATCGACTCTAGCGGCAAAACGGCGATGGTTAGAACTATCCTACTAACGACAAAAAATTTGCCATAAAAATATATAACAACTGCCGAAAAGTCCGACGCTGTGAGTACTATACCTTAGGAGTTTTGGCAGAAATTAGAAAACAATATTGCATCGACTCTAGCGCCAAGACCGTGATAGCTAGAACTATCCGACCAACGGCAGAATATTCGCCATAAATATATTTATCAACTACGGAAAATTCCGACGCTGTGAGTGCTCTACTTTAGGAGTTATGGGAGAAACTAGAAAACAATATTGCATCGACTCTATCGCCAAAACGGTGAAAGTTAGAACTATCCGACTAACGGCAGAATATTCTCCATAAAAATATCTAACAACTACCGAAAATTCCGACGCTGTGAGTGCTATACCTTAGGAGTTATGGCAGAAATTAGAAAACAATATTGCATCGACTCTAGCGCCAAAATGGGGATAGTTAGAACTATCCGACTAACGGCAGAATATTTGCCATAAAAATGTCTAAGAACTACCGAAAAGTCCGACGCTGTGAGTGCTATACTTTAGGAGTTATGGCAGACATTAGAAAACAATATTGCATCGACTCTAGCGCCAAAACGGGGATAGTTAGAACTATCCGACTAACGGCAGAATATTCGCCATAAAAATATCTAGCAACTACCGAAAAGTCCGACACTGTGAGTGCTATACTTTAGGAGGTATGGCCGAAACTAGAAAAGAATATTGCATCGACTCGAGCGCCAAGAGCGTGATAGCTAGAACTATCCGACTAACGGCAGAATATTCGCTATAAAAATATCTAACAACTACCGAAAATTCCGACGCTGTGAGTACTATACTTTAGGAGTTATGGTAGAAATTAGGAAACAATATTGCATCCATTCTAGCGCCAAAACGGTGATAGTTAGAACTATCCGATTAACGGCAGAATATTCGCCTTAAAAATACCTAACAACTGCCGAAAATTCCGACTGTGTGAGTACTATACTTTAGGAGTTATGGTAGAAATTAGGAAACAATATTGCATCGATTCTAGCGCCAAAACCGTGATAGTTAGAACTATCCGACTAACGGCAGGATATTCGCCATAAAAATATCTAACAACTGCCGAAACTTCCGACGCTGTGAGTGCTATACTTTAGGACTTCTGGCAGAAATTAGCAAACAATATTTCATCGACTCTAGCGCCAAGAGGGTGATAGCTAGAACTAACCGACTAACGACAGAATATTCGCCATAAAAATATCTAACAACTACCGAAAATTCCGACGCTGTGAGTGCTCTACTTTAGGAGTTATGGGAGAAACTAGAAAACAATATTGCATCGAGTCAACCGGCAAAACGGTGATAGTTATCACTATCTGACTAACGGCAGAATATTCGCTATAAAAGTGTCTAACAATTGCCCAAAATTCCAATTATATCAGTGCTATACTTTAGGAGCTATGGCACAAATTACAATATTACATCGACTCTATCGCCAAAACGGTGATAGTTAGAATTATCCGACTAACCGGAAAATATTCGCCATAAAAATATCTAACAACCGCCGAAAAGTCCGACGCTGTGAGTGCTCTACTTTAGGAGTTATGGGAGAAACTAGAAAACAATATTGCATCGAGTCAACCGGCAAAACGGTGATAGTTATCACTATCTGACTAACGGCAGAATATTCGCTATAAAAGTGTCTAACAATTGCCCAAAATTCCAATTATATCAGTGCTATACTTTAGGAGCTATGGCACAAATTACAATATTACATCGACTCTATCGCCAAAACGGTGATAGTTAGAACTATCCGACTAACGGCAGAATATTCGCTATAAAAATATCTAACAACTACGGAAAATTCCGACGCTGTGAGTACTATACTTTAGGAGTTATGGTAGAAATTAGGAAACAATATTGCATCCATTCTAGCGCCAAAACGGTGATAGTTAGTACTATCCGATTGACGGCAGAATATTCGCCTTAAAAATACCTAACAACTGCCGAAAATTCCGACGGTGTCAGTGCTATACTTTAGGAGTTATGGCAGAAATTAGAAAAGAATATTGCATCGACTCTAGCACCAAGAGGGTGATAGCTAGAACTATCCGAGCAACGGCAGAATTTTTGCCATAAAAATATTTATCAACTACCGAAAATTCCGACACTGTGAGTGGTCTACTTTAGGACTTATGGCAGAAATTAGAAAACAATATTGCATCGACTCTAGCGCCAAGAGGGTGATAGCTAGAACTAACCGACTAACGACAGAATATTCGCCATAAAAATATCTAACAACTACCGAAAATTCCGCCGCTGTGAGAGCTATACTTTAGGAGTTATGGCAGAAATTAGAAAACAATTTTGCATCGACTCTTGCGCCAAGAAGGTGATAGCTAGAACTATCCGACTAACGACAGAATATTCGCCATAAAAATATCTAACAACTACCGGAAATTCCGACGCTGTGAGTGCTATACTTTAGGAGTTATGGCAGAAATTAGAAAACAATTTTGCATCGACTCTAGCGGCAAAACGGCGATGGTTAGAACTATCCCACTAACGACAAAAAATTTGCCATAAAAATATATAACAACTGCCGAAAAGTCCGACGCTGTGAGTGCTATACCTTAGGAGTTATGGCAGAAATTAGAAAACAATTTTGCATCGACTCTTGCGCCAAGAAGGTGATAGCTAGAACTATGCGACTAACGACAGAATATTCGCCATAAAAATATCTAACAACCGCCGGAAAGTCCGACGCTGTGAGTGCTCTACTTTAGGAGTTATGGGAGAAACTAGAAAACAATATTGCATCGACTCAACCGGCAAAACGGTGATAGGTAGAACTATCTGACTAACGGCAGAATATTCACTATAAAAGTGTCTAACAATTGCCCAAAATTCCAATTATATCAGTGCTATACTTTAGGAGCTATGGCACAAATTAGAAAACAATATTACATCGACTCTATCGCCAAAACGGTGATAGTTAAAACTATCCGACTAACGGCAGAATATTCTCCATAAAAATATCTAACAACTACCGAAAATTCCGCCGCTGTGAGAGCTATACTTTAGGAGTTATGGCAGAAATTAAGAAAGAATATTGCATCGACTCTAGCGCCAAGAGGGTGATAGCTAGAACTATCCGACTAACGACAGAATATTCGCCATAAAAATATCTAACAACTACCGAAAATTGCGCCGCTGTGAGAGCTATACTTTAGGAGTTATGGCAGAAATTAGAAAACAATTTTGCATCGACTCTTGCGCCAAGAAGGTGATAGCTAGAACTATCCGACTAACGACAGAATATTCGCCATAAAAATATCTAACAACTACCGGAAATTCCGACGCTGTGAGTGCTATACTTTAGGAGTTATGGCAGAAATTAGAAAACAATTTTGCATCGACTCTAGCGGCAAAACGGCGATGGTTAGAACTATCCCACTAACGACAAAAAATTTGCCATAAAAATATATAACAACTGCCGAAAAGTCCGACGCTGTGAGTGCTATACCTTAGGAGTTATGGCAGAAATTAGAAAACAATATTGCATCGACTCTAGCGCCAAGACCGTGATAGCTAGAACTATCCGACCAACGGCAGAATATTCGCCATAAAAATATTTATCAACTACCGAAAATTCCGACGCTGTGAGTGCTCTACTTAAGGAGTTATGGGAGAAACTAGAAAACAATATTGCATCGATTCTCGCACCAAAACGGTGATAGTTAGAACTATCCGACTAACGGCAAAATATTCGCCATAAAAATATCTAACAACCGCCGAAAAGTCCGACGCTGTGAGTGCTCTACTTTAGGAGTTATGGGAGAAACTAGAAAACAATATTGCATCGACTCAACCGGCAAAACGGTGATAGGTAGAACTATCTGACTAACGGCAGAATATTCACTATAAAAGTGTCTAACAATTGCCCAAAATTCCAATTATATCAATGCTATACTTTAGGAGTTGTGGCAGAAATTAGAAAACAATTTTTCATCGACTTTAGCGACAAAACGGCGATAGTTAGAACTATCCCACTAACGGCAGAATATTCTCCATAAAAATATCTAACAACTACCGAAAAGTTCGACGCTGTGAGTGCTCTACTTTAGGAGTTATGGCAGAAATTAGAAAACAATATTGCATCGACTCTAGCGCCAAGACGGTGATAGTTAGAACTATCCGACTAACGGCAGAATATTCGCCATAAAAATATCTAACAACTACCGAAAAGTCCGACGCTGTGAGTGCTATACTTTAGGAGTTATGGCAGAAATTAGAAAACAATATTGCATCGACTCTAGCGCCAAAACGAGGAGAGTTAGAACTATCCGACTAACGGCAGAATATTCGCCATAAAAATATCTAGCAACTACCGAAAAGTCCGACACTGTGAGTGCTATACTTTAGGAGGTATGGCCGAAACTAGAAAAGAATATTGCATCGACTCTAGCGCCAAGAGCGTGATAGCTAGAACTATCCGACTAACGGCAGAATATTCGCCATAAAAATATCTAACAACTACCGACAATTCCGACGTTGTGAGTACTATACTTTAGGAGTTATGGTAGAAATTAGGAAACAATATTGCATCGATTCTAGTGCCAAAACGGTGATAGTTAGAACTATCTGATTAACGGCAGAATATTCGCCTTAAAAATACCTAACAACTGCCGAAAATTCCGACGGTGTTAGTACTATACTTTAGGAGCTATGGTAGAAATTAGGAAACAATATTTCATCGATTCTAGCGCCAAAACGGTGATAGTTAGAACTATAGGATTAACGGCAGAATATTCGCCTTAAAAATACCTAACAACTGCCGAAAATTCCGACGGTGTCAGTGCTATACTTTAGAAGTTATGGCCGCAACTAGAAAAGAATATTGCATCGACTCTAAAACGGTGATAGTTAGAACTATCTGATTAACGGCAGAATATTCGCCTTAAAAATACCTAACAACTGCCGAAAATTCCGACGGTGTTAGTACTATACTTTAGGAGCTATGGTAGAAATTAGGAAACAATATTTCATCGATTCTAGCGCCAAAACGAGGAGAGTTAGAACTATCCGACTAACGGCAGAATATTCGCCATAAAAATATCTAGCAACTACCGAAAAGTCCGACACTGTGAGTGCTATACTTTAGGAGGTATGGCCGAAACTAGAAAAGAATATTGCATCGACTCTAGCGCCAAGAGCGTGATAGCTAGAACTATCCGACTAACGGCAGAATATTCGCCATAAAAATATCTAACAACTACCGAAAATTCCGACGTTGTGAGTACTATACTTTAGGAGTTATGGTAGAAATTAGG